>CM023453.1:103233062-103685691 GCA_013339765.2 Haemaphysalis longicornis | reverse complement strand
AATGCGAACCGAAAAGGATCTTTTTGTGAGGAAGTTCCGGAGGAAAGAGCAAACCTTGTCCGGGAGAAGAAGGCCTTGGAGAATTGCCAAGATGGCTCCGTGGCTAACGTTGTCGTATGCCTTTTGTATGTCCATGGCAAGCACTGTGCGCACTTTGTGTGATCGGCGGCCCAGTAACACCATTGACGAGAAGTGGTCAAGCCCATCCTCGGTACCCAGACGGGGCCTAAACCCGGTGCAATTGCAAACTGCAGGTTCCCCTATACTGCGTACGAGTGAGAATCATCAGGAGATGATTCTCACTCGTATGCAGCAAAGGCGAACCTGACCAGTTTTAATTAAAAAGCACACTCTCTCTTTCAATCTGTGGGGGCCCGTGTTCCCCTACGCCTCGCCTGCACATGTTTCCGCGAGCTGGGAGCCGCCATTTTGGGTAGCCGGCGCGTCACGTAGGTCGTGTCCTCTTCATGACCCCGCGCGACGCGCCGAACCGGCTTGCCGCGAACGTGTGCGCGAGGGCGCGAGGGAAGGAGGACCAGTTTGTCACCTTCCTTAGCGCCACCCTCTCCCCGACCTGGGGAAGATCTCCTCTCCCCTCCGAGCCGACCTGCAGGACGAACGAGCGCTCCGGCAGGGGAGTCGACTGGGTGATTTGGTCGGAGTCGGTTGGCTCGGCTGTGCCTACGCCGAATGCCCCGATGACGGTGAACCCAGTTGGCTCCACGGACTCTGCCGAGAGATTCTGCCCTGATCGGTCGCCTCGGGATGCCTCCCCTGCTCCCGCGGCCGTGATGACGGATATCGAGGTCTGAGCCCAGCGGCTTGAGCGAGCGACAGGAGCCACTGTCTCCCCGCGAGCGATAGTCGTGTTGTCTGGTATATGCCCTGTATCTGCCAGGCAATAAACCCTTACTTTGGATTGCCGGAGCCTGTCTACCGCATGTGAGTACCCGAACCCGTGCGTGAGTCTTCGGATTCCGCAGGGCTAGTGTACGGCGCGTAGCGTTCTCTAGCAAAGCTAGCCGGGGTCCTCTGCTATCCCGTACGTTAGCCCACATTGGCGCCCAACGTGGGGCCAAAGGCTTACATTTTAAGTTCTGCCACTCCGTGATTTGGCATGGTAACCCGGAATGTAGTGTGAGTGATACCGGTGGCGGCTTTCTGCCCTGAGCACACAAAATTCCAAGTTATCGAACCGCTGCACCAGCGTTAGGGTTCTTTTTTTGGCCCTAGCCTGGCCCGAGCACCCTGTTTCGCTTTCCCACTCGGAGAGCAGAAGCAGGGAAGTTGGGCGTTGTGTTGCTGTTACTCCCGACTTGCTTTTGCAGCACATCCCCCTTGCGCTTGTCCCCGGTCCGGTCCCGTCGCCCGCAGCCACACCACATGCAGAAAGTTCCTCCAGCCGCTGGTGCCTACCATCGCTGGCAGCCCAGGCCCCTCCTCAGGCCGCAGCCCGCTTGACGCGGTTCAGCGACGATCGAAATGCGGCCTCCTGAGCAGGCACACCTGGCGCCTCTCCGAGGCACCTGCCACGGGCGCTTCACTGGCAGCACACGAGCACTACAAAAGCTGCTCTTCTGGGCTGGTCCCTGGCGGGCCCGGCCTGCACACTGTCGGGGCCACGACCCTGTGTCGACTGGCTCTTCTTGTGCCCTCACGACCATGGCGGCTGTCTCTGCGGCGGACGCTGGGGCCTTGCCGGACAAACGACTGGCTTAAGAGGCCCCATCTGTTTGAGGAGACGTCGGCCCGCCTGCTGCCTCGGCCTGCGGTTTACACCTGCCGCTCTCGCCTGCTGTTTACATCTGCTGCCTTGACCTACTGTTCCTGGGCTGCCCTACCTCCGGTGACTACAAAGACGCGCTGGACTGAAGGTCTGTCGTGGACTGTGCGTGTGGTGTGGTACTGCTTCGAGATGGGAGAACTCTTACGAACTTTGCGGACCTTTGTTCACCGGGGGCGAGTGCTGTTAGTTTCGGGGTGTGTTGTTCTTGTGCTCGGCAGCGGTTGTCCATGCGGTGCAGGCTCGGTCTTGAGGAGGGGGGATTGTGGGGCCCGTGTTCCCCTACGCCTCGCCTGCACATGTTTCCGCGAGCTGGGGGCCGCCATTTTGGGTAGCCGGCGCGTCACGTAGGCCGTGTCCTCTTCATGACCCCGCGCGACGCGCCGAACCGGCTTGCCGCGAACGTGTGCGCGAGGGCGCGAGGGAAGGAGGACCAGTTTGTCACCTTCCTTAGCGCCACCCTCTCCCCGACCTGGGGAAGATCTCCTCTCCCCTCCGAGCCGACCTGCAGGACGAACGAGCGCTCCGGCAGGGGAGTCGACTGGGTGATTTGGTCGGAGTCGGTTGGCTCGGCGTGCCTACGCCGAATGCCCCGATGACGGTGAACCCAGTTGGCTCCACGGACTCTGCCGAGAGATTCTGCCCTGATCGGTCGCCTCGGGATGCCTTCCCTGCTCCCGCGGCCGTGATGACAGATATCGAGGTCTGAGCCCAGCGGCTTGAGCGAGCGACAGGAGCCACTGTCTCCCCGCGAGCGATAGTCGTGTTGTCTGGTGTATGCACTGTATCTGCCAGGCAATAAAGCCTTACTTTGGATTGCCGGAGCCTGTCTACCGCATGTGAGTACCCGAACCCGTGCGTGAGTCTTCGGATTCCGCAGGGCTAGTGTACGGCGCGTAGCGTTCTCTAGCAAAGCTAGCCGGGGTCCTCTGCTATCCCGTACGTTAGCCCACAAATCTCTCTGGTTTTATGAATAAAATTCGTGTGCGTGCAGGCACGCGTGTCTATACGTGCGTATGTCTGTGCGTGGGTTCGCGTTTGTGTGTGTGTTTATGTGCGGGTGTTTGTGGCTGCGTGTGCGCGTGCAAGCGCTATGTATTATGCTAGAATTGTCAGCTTCCTACTATTTTCTAGAGTTTAGTTACGCTTTCACTCCTTAAACAGTGCGAGAGTTAAACTGCAATTAGGCTCCAGCTAAGCGAGACACAGTTCCTTCGCCGTTTTACTCCTTTTTACGGGAAGGATGCAACCGCTGTTCAACTCCGTTCAGCGTGAAGAGAGTTCGCGAGCAGTTTTATTCTGCTTTCGTTGTGGAGTGAGCACAGCATTTGACACCACGCCGGTTGAGGCCGAAATCACACCACGACGGGGAGAATAGGGAAGCTGTTCAACTCCAAGTGCGCCCTACATTTCTAAGAGTGTGGGATTTGATTCCGGAACTGCACAATTGCAGCCACAGATACGCTACCATTGTTTATGTCCAAAATTTTACATCTATGTAATGGGCACGTTCGAATGTCATAACAAACAATAATGGCCTCTTTTTAAGGCCAACACGGGGGAATCCTGTTTTCAGATATGAACTTCCGTTGAACACGTATACCCCTGACTGTAATTTTCTCATGGATGAATTCCTGTGAATTGCTATTGGCGACTACCCATTAACTGCTGGAGCTTTCATTGACTCCTCCGAAATCATGAATTCTATATTGACATTTCCCAGAAACAGGAACACTACGGCTTCAGTGGGGTCTTCATAAAACGTTTTTAAAATAATGCTTCCCCCGGGTAGTCACCAGAGGCTACCGCATGTCCCGTAGAAAGAAAATCGCAGCGGGGTCCTCTCTGGGCTTTTAATCGTCCCCTTAACGCATAAGAGATCTATTTAAAGAGCACCGGAGTCGTTGACCACTCCTTTTATTTTTGCTGCTCTCCCAGGGATACTGATGCACATCCGCTTTTATGGGGGCAGGCATAGGCCAATTGGAAACTGTTCGGTGGACGGGACTTAAACCTACATCAACAAAAATTACTCCAAGCGCCCCGATGCTATCTCGCCTGAGATAAAAAGAAAATTGATACACCACACCGGAAACTTTGTGTCACTACCACCTCGGAAGTGATAAAATTAGGGTCCTCTGTAGCAAACTCGCCATCAAATGTAGTGGTATATCCCACAACTTCGGAGCAAGACCACAACTCACGGTGGGGTGAAAATACTTACAAAACATTTGAGCGAGGTGCTTCTTTGCGTAGCATTAGTGTATTGGAAAGCAACCGCCCTTAGAAAGCGGAGCTGGCATTGGAGGATGCTTTTATTTTGCATTGAACTACGTCGAACCTTCTACACCCGTGTTCTCTAGAAAGAGGATGCCAGCATATCGAAAGGAGTAAAAACTTTGATAATGATAGATACTAATTCAAAACGCACTGACACTACTTACTTTCCGGTTATCGCATAATACTTACTTTGCTGTAATGATCGAAAAATATACCTAACAAAGCGTGTGAGATAATAACGAGTGACAATGAAAAGCACGAGAATGGTTCGTTATTAGACAGTCATAGATGGTGACATCGGCGTTTATGGTATTTTAATGCCAAGCATTCTTTGCGGAGTACCGCAACAGTCAAGACTGCGGAACGACCTACCTTCGCACAAAAATGCAGAATCGGAGGAAGTACAACGTTTAATCGTTATAATAGCGTAAATGGAGATATCCGGTTGAACGAAATTTTGATCACAAATAAGGAAGAGAAAAGGCACAAAAATTACTCGAAGAAATTAACAATTTGTATCTTATACATCTCCAAGAAAGAAAGGCTAAACATTAGCTGACGAAATCAGCAATATCCAGCTTAGTCATCTAAAAAAGGCTTAACTAAAGAAGCCCGGAACATTGTAAACACGAACAAAAAATTACGAACATGGGCAAACCGTGAAAGGTCCTGCATTCCCCCAAAAAAATGCGTAATTGCCGGAAGTGACGCATTTATTCGCTGTAATAGCGCAAATGCATTATGATTGCTTCAACAATATTCTGAAAAACAAAAAAAAAGAAAAGAAAATCAAACAATCTGCGAAAATGAACAGAACAAATCAACAATATGGATCTTATATATCCCCTCCAAAAAAAAAAGACCAAAGTAAAAGCCCGGAAAAGAAAGCCAGAAATACCACTAAAAACACCGGAATCGGGAAAAGCGTGTAACGCCTTACATTTCCACCAAAAAGTATAACAGGCGGATTAACATACTTGATATTCATAACAACGTTAATTGAGAAATGCTCAAACAAAACTTTCAGAAACTGAAAAAAGATGTCAAGAAATTGTTGTTGTTGTTGTTGTAATCCTTTATTTCAATGGGAAGGCCATGCGGCCATAATAAGGGAAGAGGGGGAAGAGGCCGGAAGGAATAGCCGAGTAGCACAAATGGTGCGTCCTTGAACGCCTTAGAAGAGATCACTGCCGTCAGCAGAGCAAGGCTAGGGTAATTGGGATCATGTGAGTGCAGTCAAGTCAACTTTTACGACCGGGGTAGGCCCCGGTTTACACTAATCTCGAGAGACCACTCTCTGGGCCGAACACCCCGAGGGCTGAGAGAAAATTAGCGTCTTCGAAGGGGGGGTCGCCTTGAGAGGAATGACGTACGTGGCAACGCGTTGACGAGTATTCGGCGGTACAAAGAAAATGCGGCGCAGTGCCAGATAAAGTGGTTGAGAATGGGAGGTGGAGATCTTGCCGGGTGAATCCATCTTCTCATGATGTGGGGTGTGAGGGCTGCGTTAGCAAGAAATTAAAAAATTTATAAAAATGAACCGACCATTTCACCAAAATGCTTGTGATACGTCCCCAAGTAACGAAGAGTGAATTAAGAAAGCCTGAAAAAGAAGTTGGAAATACGAATGGAAAAATACCTAAAATAGGCCAACCGTGTAATGCCCTGCATTTCCACAAGAATGAAGGAAGCTCACACAAACGCGTAAGAGTTGAAGGTAGCGAAGCTGTACGCAGACTTCACGACCATCACGACTGTTTAAGTCGGCAATTGCAGCCTATTTGCTTCTTCTTCCGCTCGCTTCCGCAACGACCTTTACTCCATCTCCGTTGCTATAACGGCAAAGAAGAAGCAAATCGAAAAAGCAAAGGGGCACTGACACAAAATTTTGAAGGCGAGATAACTTCGGAGATAGATTGGTGGGAACACATATACATCATCTGCAAAATATCAGCGGCGAATACAGCCTAGAACATATTAAATCAATTTTAAAGTGTGCGAAACGCAACCGAGCAGCCAGCAGAGGACCACGCGCAATCGACATCCGCAGATATTTTGTAAATAAACAATATCCAAACACGTCACGAGTTTGTGTTTGCCGCTTCCGCACTGCCGGCGTTTTTCGCCGGCTCGCCCGGCTCGCCGCTCCAATCGGAGGGCCGGAGGGCGGAGCTTCTGCTCTCGAGAACGAACGACCCGATCGTTGGCGGCGGAGGCGCCGTGATGTTCGTCAGCTCATCGGGCAGCTGGCCGCGACCAAAGTTCTACAGCGATTCCAGGCACTCTGTTTCTATTACTGTTTATTACCATTGGATGCGAAAACGCGCCGAGGGCACGAAAAGCCCACTGAGCTAGCCGCACGGTCGCTGTGCAGGCGGCGGCCACGGCCGCGAAGTGGCCCAGGCCGGCGCAGGTAGCTCGAGTGATAGCTTGTTACCGCTGCACGAAATTGTCCCCAAGTCCCGACCTATGGTAGCTTATCATGAGAAAGGAGGTAATGATGCGATGGCGGGTTGCATTAAAAATTGTCATCTGCACCGTTACGAGAGCTGGCACTCGAATATCCGCCGCAGTGCTGAGCCGAATACATCTGTAGGCGGACCTGTAGGCAGACCGGCCGGCTGCTCCGCGCGCGTCTTGCCACCCACCGTCTCGAGCGTCGCGCGTCGTTCTTTAGCCGCGGTAAGCATTTGCACTCGCAGCGCCTGTGTCACATCCACGGTCGCTTTTTAATTAAGCGCCTCACGAGATCAGTACGTGGGGGCCATTCGCAGAAACTGCCGTCGATGCGGAATTCGACAGTGCTACGGCGGCTCTGCTCTGTGATATCCCTCCGACGGTCCACGTGGTCAGCTTTGCTCACACAAAATCCACAAAATCCATCATTTCGCGGCACTCGCTGAAACCGAAACTGCGACTGGCCGCATTGAAAATGCCTCTAATTAAACAACCGTTGCACGCTGAAGCAAATGAGGTTTCTACAGGTTATAAGTACGTCAATAGCTACTTATGTAAACAAAAAAAAACAAGATGCAAAATTTTTGTGTCAGTGCCCCTTTAAACTTGGTGTGAGCAAGTGCAACGTGTACCTTACCACGTTTTCTGTGTCGAGCAGGTGTCGTGACTCCTCTTCCTACTGTCACAGCCGAGTGAGTGAGCCGCTTGACTCTCAGGTACTAACTCACGGTCGTAGTCAAGGGGGTAAGACGACTGAACCTACCTCCGTTGATATACCCGACACAGTCTTGGTCTTCCCGACACAGGTACACCCAGTTATACTCAGTTATACTGAGTTCGGTGAAACGCCGGAATCAATAAATTGCTAAACAGCGTCGCTTAAGTCCTAGAAATTTGTAGAGCAAGTCTGCTACGACATTTTGCTGAGCAATTGTGTTGAAAAAGTTGTAGAGCGATTCCTGATTAAATAACTTGAAAGTAGGCACAAATCTCTTCAATCTTGTTAAATCGTTTTTGTCTGACCGTACAGCCACCCTTAAACTCGGCAATAGACAATCCCCAACCCTGCACGTCCCCAACCGTGGCACCCCCCAAGGTTCAATCTTATCTCCCACACTGTTTAACATAGGTCTCATCCCTCTCGCTACCGTGCTCATCAATATTCCCTCACTCCACAGCAGTCTATACGCCGACGATATAACAGTGTGGGTAACTCACGGCAGGGACGCCCACATTGAATCCACCCTTCAATATCGCAACGGACACCATAAACAAGTTCGCACACTCAGCAGGCCTATCATGCGCCCCTGAAAGTCCCACATGCTCATCCTAACTCCGCGCCGCCGGCCCACCCCTTGGCCTACCAACCAATAACACCTACGCCATCCCTCACCATACTTGGACTGACCCTACAGCAAAATCGAGGCAACTCTTCCACAATACAAACACTCAGCCGACACGCGACACAAATAGTAGGACTTATCCGTCGAATCACCGCCCGCAGCCATGGCCCTTCCGAAAAGAAGAGATACAACTCGTTACAGCTCGCTTCACCTCACGACTCACATACTCCCTTCCTTACTTATCGCTTAAACAAAAGCGGAACTCGACAAAGTGGAAGCCTTGCAGCGCAGGGTATACAGAGCAAGCACTCTCCTTCCACCCAAACCCTCTACCATCCGCCTCCATTCAACTGGAACATTTAACACAATCCCCGAGCTCCTCGAAGCCCACCGCTTAGCCAACTTGCTCGTCTATCCACACTCCCACAGGTTCGATCGTCCTGCGCAACTCAACCTCACTGCTCCAGGCCCCCCCGCCCACCTTCACCCCCTACCCCTATCTCACCGCGAAAACCTCGAAATCCTCCCCCCTTCCCCGTCACATGCATCCTAACCACCACGCAGCCCGACGAAGGGCCCGCGCCTTTTGACTCCATTTACGTAGACGCCGCGGAATATAGACACCGACCAGCTTTTGCGGCTTCTATTATTACAGAAGACAGACCGAACCCAGCAGCGGCAGCCACCATCCGCACAGCCCACCCCCACGAGGCCGAGGAAGCGGCAATAGCTCTGGCCATAACACACCAACCACCCCCATCTCACATATTCTCCGATTCTAAGACGGCCGTACGAAATTTCGCGCAGGGACACATCTTCCCTGCTCGCCAAATTCTCCTATCCCGTCCTCCTCCCAACAAAATCATAGTCCTGCACTGGACCCCCGGCCACGTGGGCTTTTTCGGTGCGGAAACGGCCCACCTGGCCGCTCGAGGACTCATTTACCGAGCACCAGACGTGGACGTCTCACAGCACGGCGCACGAAACGCTCGCGAACCCCTGCTTACTTTTAGCGACATTACCACACATTACCGCCTACAGCGGCTAGACCTACCGCCCCCTCACACGTCTCTTCCTTCAACCTTGGACAGACTATGGCGACAATTACAGACCCATTCCCTCCCCACCAGACACGTCCTCCACCACATCTATCCCACATTATATCCCCACCCAAACTGCCCGGCATGTGGCGCTCGAGATACCACACCACACGCCATTTGGGAATGCCCCTCTTTACCCCCGCTCAGTTTACCCAACCCTCCCACTACCTGGCTGGAGGTGACCTGGAGCTCCTCGCCCGAGCTACAGCTCCTGACCGCCAGATTACCTGGCGCGCCTCCCTCACCTGAGGGACACTCGCTAGGACTGAGCCTCGTCAGAAATAAAGTTGTTCTCTCTCTCTCTCTCGACAGTTTGCAGAAGAGCAGCGCTGTTGGTGGAGATAAAGGCGCAACCACATGCGACGTTTTGGTCGCGTTTGGAGACCGTCCGCGGCGACGCGCGTTCAGCGCGCGCCACCAAATACACAGCAGCGCGCTCGGAGCGCCGGTGTCTGCGCATCCCAGATTTTCGGTCCGTTTTCGGCGTCTGCGCCGGATGTTGCTGTCCTCAATTTCCGGTCCCCCTCCGCACGCAACATGGCGGCTCTTTATTTGGCGGCTCTTTAGCACTTTATTTAATAGAACATCAATTTAACGTGTTTTGTTTGTTGAAGTTTTGATTATTCTTCAGTTTATTAAGAATGACTTAAACAGAACGATGCTGCCTTTACCAAAGTAAGTCTGGCAACTTGGATCGGAGAAGCGCTCTTCGCGCGTCTCATGTGGTTGCTCGCCCTCTCCAACGCCCGTTCCGCGTCGGCGCCAGGCGCCGCAGACGGTTGCAAGACGCGGCCAAAACGTTGCATGTGGTTGCGCCTTAAGGTCTGTGGGTGCATACCATCCGGGCACCTCAGCACTCTTGTTGAGCTCCCTCATTCATTCAACCGATGGCAGGCCGGGCGTAATGTTCGCAATATCCGCTAGTGGGCACTGCACAGGCACGCTTACTTTATCTTGTAGTACGCTTCCGAGCTGATGAGTGAGTGAAACAACTTTATTGACGATCCGGCATAAAGGGGGAAGGGGTAGGGGAATTAAAGCGAGACACTAGCGTGCTCGGACGTCCCGGAGCAGCAACCTACTCGCGTCAAACCCGTGGGGGCGCCGCTTTCGGCCGCTGGCGTTCCAGGATGCTAAGCACGTGCTGGACCACGTCTCTTTGGTTGCCTAACTCTCGGCTGATGATCTTGCTGCTGATAGCAGTTGGCATTGCTTCTTGGTTACCCGGCGGTGGCGCACAGTCCCAGAGGAGGTGTCTCTGGGTGGCTCGCGCCTTCTTGCAGTGTTGGCATATATCCGTGGTGTATACCTCCGGGCAAACGTGCTTTGCCCAGACGGGGGTCCATATGGCTTGTACTTGCAACTGCCGTAGTGTGGTTGCTTCGCTGCGTTGTAGGTCTCGGTGAGGCGGTGGGTAGAGGCGTCTGCTCGTTCTGTACCACTGCAGAACGTCGCCGTATAGGTTGTGATGGAATACTCTTCGTCTTCGGCATCGGGTCGTTGCGGCTCCGAGGAATGCGTTGACGGAGACCCGCGACTAGTTAGCGCGTGTGCCTCCGTATCTGCCTCCGTCGTTGCGGTTCGGGCCCGCGTCCAGCTCCCCGGCGTGCGCAGGGAAACCACTTGACGGTAACGTTGGTTTCCGGTCTTGCTAGCGTTGAACATACTCTTGCAGTGGTTCCATGGACGTTGTTTGTAGCAAAGTTGACTATTGCCGGCTTCGAGTCGCTGAGGACCGTGCGGCAATCCGGGATCGCTAGTGCCAGTGCGATTGCAAACTCCTCGGCTTGCGTGGGCGACTTGCACCGTATGCTTCCTGACGTTGTGAGTACTCCGGTGTCTGCTGCGATGACTGCTGCTGCGTACGTGTTTGGCCGGTGGGGATACTTCGCCACGTCCACGTAGTACGCGCGCGGATCGTTGGCGTGACCCTTTGTGAGGGCCGTGGCTCTCGCCTTTCTTCTTTCTTGGTGTACTTGCGGATGCATGTGCTTCGGTAAGGGTGGGACCCTCAGTCTTTCGGAGAACGTCCCGGGGTAGCTGCTTTGCTACCTCCGGGGTCGTCGCTGGCGCGTTGATTCCGATACGTTGTAGTATCGTTCTTCCCGTCCTGGTCTGGGACAGGCGGTGATACTGCGCCGTTCGCTGGGCTTCTGCGATTTCTTCCAGCGTGTTGTGAACGCCCAACGCGAGCATGCGTTCCGTGTTTGTGTGGGGGTATAGGCCCAGGGCCGTCTTGTACGCCTTTCTGATCATCGAGTCAATCTTGATCTTCTCCTCCGCTTTCCAATTGTGGAACGACGCTACGTAAGAGATGTGGCTGACTGCAAACGACTGGGTGAGTCGTAGTAGACTGTCTTCTCTCATGCCCTGGTACCGCGTGGCCACCTTCTTGAGTAGGCGGGTGGCCAGCGAGAGCTTTGCGTGGAGCTTCTGTACCGTCACGTTGTTGCGGTTCAGGTCCTGGAGGTGCAGCCCCAAAACTCTGAGCGTCTGCACGTGCGGTATCGGCGTTCCGTCTTGGGTCACCACGTTGATGCGCTGCGTTGTCGGGCGTCGCGCACTTTGCGGTGATATCACTAGCAGTTCCGACTTGGTTGGTGAACATTTGAGTCCGGTAGGTCGTAGGTGTTCTTCTACAGCGACGACGGCTTCTTGGAGGGCTGCCTCGATCTGGCTGTCGCTTCCTCCCGTTGATCACAGCGTGATGTCGTCCGCGTAGATCGTGTACTTGATGTTTCTAACGCGTTCCAATCTTCATGCAACGCCTATCATGACGAGGTTGAACAACAGAGGGGAGATCACCGAGCCCTGCGGGGTCCCCGTGCTCCCCAGCTGCTTGAGCGGTAGTTGTAGTTCTCCTGCCACAAGCCGCGTGGTGCGGTTGGTCAGGAAATCTTTGATGTAAGCAAATGTCCTCTCCCCCATGTTGAGGTGGGACACCTGCCGAAGGACGGCTGAGTGGTGTACGTTGTCGAATGCTCCCTGGAGATCCAGTCCGAGCACCGCTCTGTTATCCAACGTGGGAAACTGTCTGCCCAGGATTTCGTTCTTGAGTAACAGCATGGCGTCCTGGGTACACAGTTTGGTCCGGAACCCCAGCATTGTATCTGGATATATGTTGGAGTCTTCCAAATAACGTTGCCATCTGTTGAGTAGGACATGTTCTAGCACCTTGCCCACGCACGACGTTAGAGAGATGGGTCTCAGGTTGTCTATGCTGGGTGGTTTGCCCGGTTTGGGGATCAGGACCGTTTTCGCGGTCTTCCATTGTTGCGGTAGCTTGCCCGTCCGCCAGCACTGGTTGTAGTACTTGGTGAGGGCTTCGATTGCCGTGTCGTTCAAGTTCCTCAATGCCTTGTTGTTAACGTGGTCCGGTCCGGACGCCGATTTACAGTTAATTGTTTGTAGAACCGCTCGCACTTCCCATTCTTCGATGTCGGCATCCAGTCCTCTCGTTGGTTGCCCCTTCGTAGCTGGGGAGTGGGTCCGTTGGCGTTACGGGGAGATACCTGGCGTCCAGGCGTCGTTGCACCTCGGCCTCTCCCATTTCTTTGACGGCTTTGTGAATGGTCTTGTTCAGCGTGTAATGCTGAGCTCCCTTGGTTGTCTGATCGTTGAGCAAGTGGCGTAGCAGGCGCCACGTCTTGCCTTTGTGTAGTTGACCGTCGGCTTCTTGACACACCGCGTGCCACTGCTGTCTGCAGAGGACTGCGCTGTGATGCTCGATGTCTCTGTTGAGTTGTGCTATACGTTTGCGTAGCTTTCTGTTGTGGCGTTGACGTTTCCAGCGCCGTTTCAGCGAGTTGCGGGCTTCCATGAGGTGGGCTAGTCTGCTGTCCAGCATCGTAGCCTCCGGCTCCGCTTCTACCGTCTGAGTGGCGTCTTTGGTCGTGGCGTTTAACATGTTGGTCCATGCTTCTATGTCTTCAATGGTTTCCGTAACGTTGTCTTCTAATTTCTTTCTGTACTCGTGCCAGTCGACGATTTGCTGTTGCTGTGGTCTTTGCGTGCTCTCTGCGATGGGTATTGTAATTTCGAGTATGCAGTAGTCACTTCCCAACGTCTCCCCGGTGTTCCGTCACGTGACGCCACGCAGTGCCGAGGCCGTGCTTATGAAGGCGAGGTCCGGGTTTGTGTCTCGCTGCGACGACGTTCCGTTTCTCGTTGTTGCGTTCGGATCGTTTAGCAGTAGGTAACCTGCGTCCATTGTTTCGTCATAGAGGCTGTGGCCCTTCGCCGTCGTGTATGGATACCCCCATGCCGTATGTTGAGCGTTGAAGTCGCCGCCCAGCAGGGTTACGTTGGAGCCCGCGAGCTGTTGCGCTTTGTGCACAAGAGTGCGGAACTTTTGCTTGAAGTGCTTCGGATTGCTGTACACGTTGATTATAAAAGTGCTTTCACGGCGCTTGCGCTTCCCGGTGACGATTTCGACCGTGGTGTGCTCGATGGCGCCGTTGGATAGCAGCTCGTGATCTATTGAGGTTAGATTCTTCTTTACCAAGGTGCAGACCCCCTGCCCTGCTCCTTTCCCAACTGTTCGTGCGCTGGGGGGCTTCGCAAAAGATCTGTACCCCGGTAACGTCGGTGGGGTTTCGCTGTGCGTTTCTTGTAGTATTATAACGTCGGGTCTCTTGGTGCTTTGCTGTATGTACTGTTGTAACGATGCTTTTCTCCTCTGTATGCCGTTGGGATTCCATTGCCATATGAGGAGATGATGCTGTTGTGTCCGTGCTCTGTTTATGTGGGTAGCGGTGCCTGTTCCCGTTGTCCCGTCCATTATTGCGGTTGGGTGAAGGCCTGTTGTGGGATTAGTCCTGACGCCGTAAGCGCGTGTATTAGTGCATCCAACGTGGTCTGTATTCCTTGTATGGTAGACTGCATGCCATGTACGGTTGTCACCAACGTGTCGAGGCGTGCGTTGGTAGCATCGAGGCGATCGTTAGTAGCCTTGATGGCTTGGCTCAGGGTGTCGTAGTTGGCTTTCATGGTCTGTTCTAGTCGATCTTGACGTTCTTCTAGGCTGTCCAGCCTAGCGTTGACTCTTCGTTCACGTGCGTATTCGAGCGCTCGCTTCTTGAGTGCCGGTTCGCTTGTCCTAGCAACGTCGATCGTTTCGGGTTCTGCGCTGTTAGTTTCCGTAGTAACTGGGGCTTGTACCTCCATGGCTGAGTTTGCGTTGTTTTCCGTTGGCGTTGGGGGTCTTGGTTGAATCTGCGGCGGCGACGGCGGCGGTGGCGAAGTCGCCTGGTGCTGCTGCTGCTGCTGCGCGTTGATGAGTTGGTTCAACTTGGCGTTCATCTCTTGCATTTGAGCTCTTTGTTCGGCGATGCATCGCTTGAGCTGGTCGTTTTCGTTGCGTAGTGACTGGACGGTGTTGTCCTTCGCTTGAGCTATTTGGTTGAGCGTATTGAGGTTCGCCGCTTGCGGGTTGATTGCCTGGGCCCAACTTATCACGTTGCCCGGTCGCTGCTGGTTGCGGTTGTAATTCATGTTCTCGCTGCGCTTGCCGTCGGTGCTTCTGCCGCGGCTCGCCGAGCGTCCCCTGCTGTTGTCCCGCTTCCTCGAGCGGCTGCGTCTTCTCTTTGATAGACGTGCTTCGTTTTGTTGTTGCTGTTATTGCGGTGGCAGCTGCGGGAAGTCTTGCGACGAAAACGTTGACCCCGCGTTTCTGCGTGCCCATCTGCGCTGAGTAACTACGAAGGGCACCTTGTACTTGTTCGTACAGCCTTCCGCGCCCGTGGCGTGGCCTCCGTTGCACAGCTTGCAACGTGGCTTGCACCGCGCCTCGTGGTCTGCCGCCGGGTTAGGCGCGCCACACGCAAAGCAAATCTTGGTTTCCGGTGTGGGGCATACGTCGGCTCGATGGCCGATTTTGCCGCATGTCCTGCACACGTTGTGGTGTTGTCTGTATAATCCACACTTTACTATAATGGAGCCGTATTTTATGTAGTTGGGAACCTTTGTTCCTGCGAACAAAATGACGATCGAGGTAGTGTTTCCTATCCTGTGCGCCTCGAGGGCCTGCGGGTTTGCTTCGTTAACGATATTGTCGTGCAGATCTTCGGCAGTGTTCTCTACTGCGATGCCACGGATCACTCCTTTCACTGTGCCGTGAGGCGCGGTGCAGTAGGCACGCGTTTCGTAGTTACGGCCCCCAATGTACAGGGAGCGTACGCTTGCGTAGTAACGTGCTCGTTCTTCATCGGGCGTGCTGATCACGATGATGTTCTGCGTGGGGTTAGTACAGATCGTATCTGCTTTCGCTGCGGTCTTGGGAACGTTGGCTGCCGTTATGACGGCGGACATTACGATGTCGGCTTCGAGTCTCGCTAGGCATAGCCCTCCTCTCGGTCGTATTACAATCTTCTGCTCTTCCCGCGGCAAATTCAGCGGCATGCGGGACGCTTTGGTGATTCTCGCTATCATGCGTTTTGCTTGAGCTTCGCTAAATTGCGAAGTTGGCTTGCTGCTTTGGGTAACTTCGTTAAGCTGGGGCTTATTAAGTCGTTGGCTTACTTGTTCTCCGGAGACTTTCCATCCCACGATGTCGCTTGGGTGTAAGTCGTTGCCTCGCACCGCGACGGCGATGCGGCCGGTGCTGCGCAGCACCTCTTGGTCGTTGATCGTGTCGGTGGTCGTAGTGTCGTTGCCGCCAGCACAAAAGTCCATGTCTTCCGTAGCAAGGGCCATGAAACGGTTGTGGGAAACGGCGTTGAGCTGCGATGAGGCCGAGGCCATCTTCGGCGATGAGGAGTCGAGCGTCGAGGCGTCGAGCGGGGCTGGGCGGCCGGCGCAGCTGCGCGCCGCGGCCGTACTCGTGCTAAGCCTAGGCGTGGTCCGCTAGGCCTAGCGTCGCACAAGTGAAGAAAACGTCGAAAATTGACGAAAAAGTCCTGGTTGACCTGGGCCAAAAATGGTATCAATCGAGTCCAGGGATGTTCACGGACACTGTAGTGATGATTTCCAATCGGTTGGAAGCAATTAAGGCGGCACAATTAGCGAAAACTGCGGAGCCCATGCGGAGAACGTCTGCTCAGCTCGGCGACCGGAGCGCCACCCTCTCCGAGCTGATGAAAAATGTCGTGTTCTATTTGTCGAATCCTCAGTACCTCGCTATCGTTGCGTCGAGAGGGATATGTTGCATACGCCTCGTGTAATCTGTTCCAGTACTTTATGTAGCCTTCCGCACTAATTGCCTCTTCCATGTAAGTGGCAAACAGAATTGCTTCCCTCGCAGGGCTGAAGAGGAGAGCGTGCTTTGCACCTTGCATGGGCGCCCGAAAGGACTTGACGAACCAGATACTGTCATGGGGTAAGAACCCATACCCCAAGGGGGATTGGCCCGAGAAGAAGATGATGGAAGCAAAGACAAAGAGAAAGAAGAACCAGAGTACGAGATGCGAGGAGGATTTGGAAGGGGCCAATGAAGAACATCCACGGAGTGATTAGGAGGAGGAGGAGCTTGTCTGACTAGCAAATGGTGGCCTAACACGATAGAATGCGAGGCGAAGAGGAGGACGACGAAGTTGGAGTGGACAGAGTTTGGGAACGAGGTTTTGGAGGAACGGTGGCAAGTTCGGGCCGTGCCCCACAACGCACCAGCGGCATCGCACCGTTTGGCAGCGGGCTGCCCGGAACCACCGATTACCAGCGGCTTCGCTCTGCTGGCCTCCTGCTGACCGGCGGCATCGCACCGCCGGCGACCCGTCGAGCCGTGCCCCACGACGCACCAGCGGCATCGCACCGTGGTACCGGCGGTAGGATTTGTTTGAATCTGACAGAGACAGTTAATGTATTATAGTGACTTTAGGAGTAGAGTGTTGGTAGTGTGAGGTCGTGCTTGTTTTTGCTGTTTAGTGTGATATATGTGTGTTCAGTCACTATGATTTCGTTCGTTTGAGTGGTTTTGTTATGTAAATATATTGTGTTGCCATCAAATGAATCAACTTGAGCCTCATTTCTCGGCCGCGTGTGACGCGTGACAGATACCAATCCTCCAGTTGTACGCCACATCCAAGAGAACACCGAGTGGAGTTACTCCGGGTAGGGGATCGTCCGGCCACGGTATCTTTCGCTTGCGCATGAACTCCTTCAGCAAAGAAGCAGAAGACCTCGTTCGAACCAGTGTTTGTAAGGCAGACCTCAAACATGGCCCGAGCCTTCGTTCCTACAGCAACACGTCGGGTGCCTTCGGTGAAGACCGTGCGAAAGTAGTTGAACCATGCATCGATGGCGAATCGCTCTAGGAAGGTGGCGTGACTGTACAGGTTAGTCGCTGCCTTCCACTTGGAACAGACGTATGTTTCGAAGTCGCTGCAGGGATCCACGGTCCAGTTCAGCTTAGAAAGGATCAGCTCCGCATGATGGATGCACGGAATGCTGGAGCACACGTGGGCGTCCTTTCCGGGTAACTTCGCTGGCCGGGCAGATAGGACAAAAGCCATTACTGCAGCAAGGAGTAGCACGACTGTGCCGCATGCCACTGCAACGGCCAACGCTGTTCGACGTTCAGGGTAGTTTGGCACTGAGTTCCTCACCGGGGCGGGCTGCAATGAAAAAATATTTGTTTACTGCCCAGAACATGGCTCAATGAGCACAGCAACTTGCTGGCGTTAAATACTTTCCCAGAATTTTCCACGGAAATGCGACCACGCTTTGCGCCAGTAGTTTCCTCCTGGTACGTTTCTATAATAGTAGCGCTATAAAATGCAGCGAAGACATTTATGTTCCATTAGCCACATTTCAAACGAACACAAATGACACGTTTCTCCAACAGAGATTCTAGGAAGCAGATTTGAAATTCCTGCCTATGAACTCTGAGGTTGGAATAACTGTACAGGATTGAAAGACCACATACAACAAGAACTGGCAATCTTTTTGCCCGAAAATATTACGGAGGTAGTATCGCGAAGTGTTGATGACCAAAAATAGCTTCCGAAAATCACTTTTATTTTTATCTTGATATCGGTGTTGAAGCTTGAACCACTCCAAAGTGCTTCAAGTGAGATTCGTACCGCAGATCTGAATACTGATGCGCATTTCGGACACTGCCAACATGCCGACGGTCACGGGATGAAGCCTAACGGCCAACTGCAACGAAAATTTACCTGCCCCAAATTCTGCTTCAAAGTGTGGTACACACCACTAAAGTCTCTGTTGACCGAATTTTAAACTTCACAAACGCGCAGTTTTCTTATTAAAACCGTTAAAAAAAAGCCACTTCAGCCGACGCAGCACCTAGCGGAGTGTCGCCACAACTTGTCGCAACTGCGGCGAGCTTCCGGATGTGACGTGCTAGTCAGTGTTCCCGTGCTGCCGTCGCCTCTCCTCAGTAGCCCTTTTTCATGTAGCCTCACCCTATAGTGAGCAGAGTAATTTGTGCCTCTTGCACGAATAAGTGCTTTCACGCGTTTCCGTAATGCGCGAAGCTGAAGAATCTCTGGGTGTCCGAGACATGAAAGAGTTTTAGCTGAACGTTCTCGACGGTCCGCTCCGGTATCGGCGGCCCGCTCAGCAGATCCGGGGAATCCCCAACCTCCCCGGTAGAACTAATTTGGACCCCGGCTCATGCCGGCCTCGGAGGAAATGAGGCAGCCCACGTCGTCGCTCGAGGACTTACAATCCGAGCGGGCCCCAGCCTCGTTCCCTACCATGGGGCCAGATCTGCCAGGGACAGACTGACTACTTACCACGACATTGTCAGTCATTACCGCCTCGCCCGCCGCAAATACCCCCCTGCCCATTCCCAGCTCACCCACGCGCAGGAACGCACATGGCGACTCCTCCAGACTTACACTCTCCCTTGCCGAGCGGTACTTCACCACATCCACCCCTCCCTTTACCCTTCCCCCAATTGTCCTGCCTGTGGCACACGCTCCACTGTACCCCACTCCATGTGGGGCTGCCCTAAAGCCCTTTCCCTCTAATTTCCTCCGACGAGCAGTGGGAGGGGGCGCTGGGTAGCTCTGACCTAGGGACACAACTCTCCCTCGTGGACAGGGCTACGCTAGTCGCCGCCAGGCTGGAGCCTGCGGCCACCCCGACCCCTTAAACCTACTGCAAATAATAAAGTTTTTTTCTCTCTCTCTCTCAGCAGATCCGGAGCCAACGCCGTTCGTGGCCACGCATGAGCAATGGTGCTCCCGCTTGCTATCGGGGCGGAGCGGACCGTGAAAAGCGGTCAGCTAGTAAATTAGATGAGTGCCGGGGCCGGTCTGCGCGAGGCAATACACCGTCGGCGAGCGAGTACGGCAGTTGCACAACGCCGATTTCGTGGTCGCGACGGCGGCAGCAGGCTCTCGCTCGACTCGCCGAGCACGCGAGACGCGTGTACGGCCTACGCAAGGCGATACGCTGTTGGCGCGGCTGGTTGGTGCGTCGGCGCGCGAACGACTACGGCAGCTGTGCGGCGCACTGCAAGCTCGCGGCCGGGAGTCTCCAAGAGTGCGCAATAGGTGCAATTGAACATAGACGCCACCGTAAGCCATACTTTCCTGCTCCAAGGTAAAAAAATTGAGCAAACCTCAACCCATAAGTACCTTGGCGTAACGGCCGGCTCGATACGATACGCTGTTGTCGCGGCCGGTCGGGGCGCGAACGAGTACGGCAGTTTGCTGTGCGGCCCAATGCATGATCGCAGCCGGTCGACACGTTCGAGAGCGCGAGTGGCGCGAGTACGAGGCGGTACGCTGTTGTCACTGTTATTGCGGCGGGCGGGGAGCGAACAAGCACAGCACGCGGCGCACTCAGTGAATCCATTCTGTGCGGCACAGAATGGCTTCAGTTCAAACAACTTCGTCAAAAAATAAGTGAAAACTAGCCGCTGTTGGTAACATTTCTCTCACAAGCTAGAAAAAAAAAACAGATAAGAAAGGGGGCACATTTGGCAGCATTGTGCCTCGGGAAAGGTCACTGTTTCACGACGCCAGCGTAGACACTACAGTTCTTTCGCCGCTGCATGGCATCATTATCTAAAGATTTGGCGCGGACACCCTGCTAAGAGGAACAAAAGTGCCCGTGTAAACAAAAATAATAAAATTCTGGATTTGAACATCGACAACAAGCGCTGAAACCGAATTCTTACACGCTAGCCGGCATGTTTCGACGCTTTCCTCCCACGGTAGCTTTTTTCTTTTCTTCTCCCACACACAGGATTGTTCGATCGGCACAGAGAATATTGGCTGTCCCGGCGCCCAACTAGCACTCAACACTGCCTTTTGTGAGCCTATTTCCCCGCTCCTGCAGCTTCACCACGACGCCTCGGGATGCCCGTGTTTTCGATTTAGCTCAGAGCGAAGCAGTAATGGTTGCACGAACTTTCCAACCGCTTTTAGCCCATATTAGTTTTTGAAGAAACGGCAACTCAACCCAAAACACATCGGATGCACGCCGTGTTCTCGCAGGCAGCCACGGCAGAATCGTCCGGCTGCGCCCATAGAGTTTCATACTCTATGGCTGCGCCCACTCGATTCCTGAGTGTAACGTCACTTCCGGCCGGCCGTAATGGGGGGCCCTTTTTTTGCAGTTCCGGTATGAAATGAGCGTTTTTGATCTTTGTTTAGGGTGCAGCGACGCATATTTGGGCCACCAAATTTTGCTGGTAACAATTTTTAAGGTAATGCTACCGGAAAATAGTGGATTTAAGGACTCGAAAATTTCGTTGCAGTTGGCCTTTAACAATACGGTTCTTAAGTGTTGGGTAAAAAAAGATCACCTTTGGTGATGTTTGGGCTTCGAATTCCGTAGCCTGTATCGAGGTTTCCCGCAGTTCGGGCGGCCTCTGCAAAAACAGCGGAACAGACGTGCACCACGCCATTTTAGAGAACGCTTCCGCCTCAAAGTTTATTGTCGCGTGCCTTTACGAGCGCTGAGTGCACGTTTGTCATTGTTCAATCACAGGATCCATTACTTCTTTAATCACTGCTGCTTCGTTGTTGTGCACGACCGTGGCGTCACACCCGAGGCCGACCTCCGGTATGACGTCACATCTTATAATGGCGTCACATCCTTCTCACTCGTAGCGCATTTAACTGAGTCAACTGACCTTGACACACGCCCTTCAGAACCGCGTGTTCCCACAAGCCGAGCTACCACGGCATATAAATGGCATCCGCATTGAATGGGCAATTGTAGGTCGCTTTGTAGGGAATTTGCCACTGATGGCCTTCGACCTTGAGAAACGTGTAACGCGGCGTGCCCGACAAACGTATCAACCGTGACGGGCGCAACAGTGGTAATGCTTCGGTGTTTGAAATCTGTACGCTGCTTCACGAGTCTTATCGTGCTCGAATGAATCGATAATGAAACTGAGAGCTATTTTAAAAACGCTACCAAGTGTCATTTTAGAAGGACCATAGAGACAAAACGGAAGTTCGGTTCATTGGAAAGATTTAACGCTAGAATAGAAATTCAAATTCTGGAGTTTTACGCGCTGACACAAAACCTCGGCCTCGACGTACGCCGCAAAAGACGTCGAGGGTTTCATTTTTACCACTTGACAACTTTTAGCGTGAGCAGCATGTTTTCGTTTGGCGCCTCCGTTGTAAATAGGGCCGCCGCGGCCTGCAAGGAACCCTGCTCCTCGTGCCCAGCTGCAAAACACATTAACAATACTTCGAATTTTTAACGCAAACTTCGAATAATCGAGTTGGATGACGCCTACAGACAACGCAGCTGCGTGAATGAGGTCATGCCTCCATGAAGGGCAAAGTAACGTTCAGTGGCCACCTCCACAAACCGGTCATACTCTAATATGGCGTGTGATACAATCGGCTTGTTGTTAAAGGGCACCACGTGCCGTACACGTCACAATCTAGAGACCGCCGTTGGGACCACCGCCTCCCCAATCGCAGCAACGCACTTCATCCGATACGATCACGATGTCTTGGATTGAGGATCAGTTAAGTTAGGCTCCACGAAGTAATTCTCAGGGAAGGAAAGCGGAAGAGCGTGTTCTTGGGAGCTGGACCTTTACTCATTGCCACACATCTTACTGGCGATGCAAGGCTATCTCCGGCGTGAGGTAGAGAGTATAGGGTGGCCCCTTGTGCTGTAAATTTCCTTCTGTGCGGCATTGTCGCCTGGAGCCCAAACAACGCCCTAACAGCTGGCCTTCGTAATAGGGACCACCGCCCATTTCACCGCGTGCATGCATGGTCAGTGGCTTCTCCGTGTTCACCATGCGAGATGAAGACGTAAGGCACAGCACGAGATCAGCTCACGGTTCCCTCCATATATGCACTGACCTTATCGTTCGCCGCACCCGTAGCGTCAGTGACATACGCTACCGGAGCGGTCGCGTCGATGGAGACAGCCGGGTTGGGAGGAGCATCCTCAGCCTTGCCACCCTTTGGTGCTGAGTGGCCGCCCCTTATTTGAGGTACTGCAGACGCCTCGTCACGGCTTCCAACTGCAATTTTACACCCGGAAATAAAAGGTACGTAGTGTTGGAGACAATGACAATACGAGGTTGTACACGACCTTTTTCGCGAGCGCACCTGTTATGCTCTCTGCAACAGGAAAAACAGCTGACGTGCATTTTATGCACACATATCCTGATAGCTGTGCTACATCAATGGCTTCGAGTCAATGCGGCTGACGACAGACACGACGCTCGTGCGTATCGACAGCTTTGGACCTGCACGCGAGATCCTCGGTTCCAACATCAGGAGGCAAACTAAACGCCATTCAGAAACATTCGAGCCGGCCGAAATGCGTCAGAATTATTTCTTTCGTTGAAAGAAACAACGAGACGTTTAATACTAAGGCAGTGTTGCTCTGCCAGAGAGGTAAGAGCACAATTTGCAGTTCGAAAAACCGCCCTTGGGCCACTATAGAGGAGGCAGTGTTCTAAACGCTCAGGCCGAACCAGTGGTGTGAACAAATATTAAGAATTATAAGAAAACAACTGACCCTCTCTCCCTCTCACTCTTCATGTGTGTACGCCTATGCCTAAGTGTGTTCGCGAAAAAGACGTGCCTCGCATTCACGGAACTGGATACTAAACTAGGTTCCTGCCTATAACTCTAGCTCGCTTAGTGTTCACTAAGCCGTTAAACTATGAAGTAAACGAAAGCGCAACAACAACAGAGAACACGCGTCTATACTCTAGTTCGAACGGCTTACCGGGCTGAACTCCTGCTTTCGGCACGGACGAGAGGTTTGCTGGGTCGTCCTCGATGATGGCGGAGGCAGCCGCGTCGTCCATGAGTTCAGAGCCGGATGCTGCCATCGTGGTGCCGCGCGTACTCGGCTCGCACTCTCCGGTCTTCTCACGGGGCTCTCTCGCCTGTGGAGCGGGATGCGCTCGCAGCTCCGGGTTCTGGCTCGCTACCGGTAGCTTCGCAGTCCTGGAACGTCTACATTTCTTGGTGGACTTTGAAGGACTGCGAGGCTTGTGGAGCTTGGCGCGAGAGGGCTCATGCGCCGTCGGACGCATTCTTCTTCTTTCCTCCTTCTTTTTGTTGTTGTCGTTGTTCCTTATATTAATGGCGCATTCCCAATCAGGGGATCGGCCAAACATCAGTTATTAAACCGAAAGAGATTACTGACTAGGTACATTATTCGAGGAAAATCAGAAAATTTTGGAAGCTTTTTTCTTCATGTGTTTGTGGAATCGAGTTTCAAAAGAGTCATTATTAACAAAAAGGAAAATAAATAAATAAATAAATAAAAGAAGAAGAAGAAGACGAAGAAGAAGTAGAAGAAGAAGAAGAAGGAGGAGCATGAGGAGGAGAAGGGAGAAGAAAATAAGAAAAATATTCAGAAATGAAGACTTTTGGAGGGCTTTGGTAAGGTGCCAGAATAAGAATCGAATTACGTTGTGAATCTTTTGGAATTTTCTATGAAGCGCAGAAGAGCAGAACAAACATCCCGGCTGCAATATCCCGTTTCTGAAGCCCCAAATGATAATAGAGTCGTCACTGATAATGCCAATCCCAGGCTATGAAGCGACACCTCAAGGAGCTGACGTGGTGGTGGTGGTGGTGCTAAAAGAGATGGCTCATACCCACTCAGGGGGATTGGCCAGGAAAGGGGCGCTCACAGAGAGAAACCACACCGTAATTAAAGAAACACATTCTGAGCTCCTTCATCAGCTTCTCCTTCTTCTCAAGATTGTAACAATAATTGCGCTCGTAGATGGCATGTGCAGAATCGTTATATCCCTTCTTCCACGTCTTTCTCGAGCTTATAATGATGATGATGATGATTGTTTAATGCATAGATAAATAAATGACTATGTTTGGTGCGTCGTTGTTTGCTGATCTGCGAGTGAAAAAATGTGTACTGGAGCCGAAGAAAGTAAGATTATAGCATTGAAAGTGGGTGGCCTTTTCGAAGGGTGGCTGGGTGGTGCAGTAAACTCGCTAGCGCCATTTTTATTCTTAGACATGTAGCGGCAACTGGTTAACAAGTTTTAGAGACTCTTTTTCAGCAATTTCGCTTGACTGGAAAGCTGGTTCGCGTTAAAATAAGTGCGTTGTCAGCTAGAAAAGGAGGAAAAAAAAGCTCCACGTAGATCGAGACTAGGAGGCTCTCAAATGCGAACCGAAATACATGTCGAAATGTCAACTGCAACTACAGGACTTGTTTAAAAAGAACGTCTTGCTCTCATTGTCACATCCTCTTATCCATATGATTGTACACGCTACAATATATGCGACTGAAATTCACGCACACACAGGGTGTCGAACGGGAACCGGAGCCGAACCGGAAACCGGATCCGAACCGGAATTTTTACTCTGAACCGGAACTGAACCGAACTCGTATTTTTCCGCCATTTTGGAACCGAACCCGAACCGGAACGAATCGAAGGAACCATTCAGAACCGCTTCCGGGGCTTCAAAACTGTAATTTATAGTTTTTGATTATGGTGCTCTATCTTAGATCTCACGACGTGTTTACCACTCGCCCGACAGGATGCAGTCGTGCTTTACGTCGGCTCCACCAAGTACCGGTCCTCTGACGCGCCAAGTGGATGCAAGGCCACAAAACTAGTACCAACCGACAGAGATTCTCCACGCGATCACCGGGAGACCAGATTTTCCTCAGGCAAGCCATTGTTTCTCATTTTACTAGCCCGGGAAGTTTCGAAGCGGCGGCCGCCAGGGTAACCCTAAATCAAGGGTTAACCGGCCAGCGGCGGTTACGCAATGGCTCCCTCTCTTCTACGAGGAAGACGGCGTCTCCGGTAGAGGATTTTGCGGCTTCTGGCCCCGGCATTAGCCACAAGCAAGTCGAGGGAGAAGAAATTACAACCGAGGATTTTCAAGAGGCCTCCGGATGGACGCACGTGGTCCGAAAAGCTAAGGCCCCAAGGCAAGCAGGCTACGCGGCCGGCGACACCAGAGCGGCGATATCGGCCTCGAGAAAGAAACAAGTACGCCAAGAGAGTCATCGCCTCTACGGCAAGGGCGTCTAAAATGCCGAATGTGTTACGCCGCGAAGACATCAAAATCGTCGTCAGGCCTCGGGGAGGCCTAAACATTACCAAGCTGCAGGAGACCGTGGCGACGGCCATTCGCGCGGCAGCGGAGGTATCAAGGGAAGACGGCGCGCAGACACGTTCTGCCCGAATGTACACCAGAACATCGTGGTGGTGAGCACCCTGGACGAGGGACGAGCCCGCGCCTACGCCAGAATTCAGTCCATCCGCATTGGAGATCGAGTCCACGATGTAGGGGCATACCAAACTACGCCAGACGGCACGGTAAAGGGAATAATACGAGGAGTTCCAGTGGAGGACACGCCGGCAGAAATCCACCGGAACATCGTCCACCCGCGCAACCCGCTGGCGCGCGGAGCGCAACGCATTGGAAATACGACAACGGTGATCGTGGCCTTTGAGGGGCTGAAGGTGCCCAATTATGTGTGCTATGAAAACGGTACTCCTCCGGTGCAGCCTGTACCGCAAGCACATTGAACGTGTGCAGACAGTGGTGGTAGGGTCGGACACAGGCGGGACGTATGCCCAATCCCAGTGCTAAAGTGTGCTTTCGACTGCGGCGTTAACAACCCGACCGAAAAGCACGACTGTAAGGTCAACTGCAGAATCTGCGGGGGGCCACACCCAACAGGCGATCGCGACTGCAAGCATCGGTACAAGGTACCTTAAGTGGTGACCCGGCGGCAGTGGGAAAGGAAGATGGAGGAGCAGCATGCAAGACGGCAGCTGCCGAACCCAGACGAGTTCCCGGAACTGAGGACGTCAGTGGAGAGAGCAACAACAGCTGCTACCTAGCGGAACACGTCACGTTCCAGGAAGAACAGCAGAGGCCGAAGTGAGAGTCGCCAGCGCGGCAGATCCAAGTCAGCAGAGCGCGTAAGCTGGGCGGACACCACCAAAGCAGGAATTAGGAAGAGGGGTCCATCACTGCAGCAGAGCCCAGGGCCGAGCGGCGGAGGTAACAGCGGGGACAAGAAAGGCGACAAGAGGGACGAGGAGATGGAGCTGCTCAAGAAGAGCGTAGTCATGCTTACCAGAGCAACGAGTTACTCAACAGAAAAGTCGCGGAGCTCGTGGCAGCGCTGGACAAGTCCGACAAGGAAGTGATGGCGCTAAACTGGTTCTACCGGGACGACCCACGCCGACACAACAGTTGGCGGTGGTGCGGCAATGCGAGCGGCGACAACAGCAGCCACGCCATCAACAGGAGGAGCGGGCGCAGACCCCGGCCGCCGCAGCCCCTGAGGCTATGGAAGACGAGACGACGACGGTGACAGCGGGACCTGTGCCCAAGAGGAGAGCCACGTACCGAAGGCCTCAAAGAGCGGAGAATCAACGAGAGGCTCAACAGAATGGAAGAGCAACACAACGCGACAATCAATGCATTCAACGAGCACTTTGCGAACATTGACACCACTCTACATCAAATCATGGCGGCGCTGCAGGCGTCAGGAGGACAAGTACCAAGCCAGCAACACCACCCACCGCAAGCATGGGCAGCAACAACATCAGCTACAGCAGTAGGGACCACGCGAGGCCTCCTGGTATGGCAGTGGAATTGTAACGGCTTCGGCAGAAAGGAGGCAGTCCTGCAGCAACACCTGGAACAGACAACCGTGAGGCCCGACGTCATCGTTCTGCAGGAGACCCTTACTGAGGAGGTCAAGCTCCCTGGCTACAAGGCGAGCTCAGCCCGCCGAGCCTGCGGGACACGACCGGCAGCACCGGTAGAGGGGCCTGCACGCTGGTGAGGAAGGGATCAGTTTCCTAGAGCACGAGGTACTCAGCGTGAACAGCCTGATTGAGCACACTTTCTTCCATGTGGTAACCGGGAAGAAGAGCATGAAGGAGAGCACATTCATCTTAAACGTCTATAGCAGCCCGGCACACAGGAAACAGAAGTTCAAGGCTTTGCTCCACAAGGCAAACCGCATCGCCGGCCCGATCGACCAACAGACTGGTCGTGTGCGGAGACTTTAACGCACTGAACCAGGCCTGTGGTTATAGCAGGACACTGGTCGAGGGCCGGGACTTCCTGCAGGACGCGACCGACCTTGGGCTGACCATGATAACCGACCCGGCGGACCCCATGCGGATCGGCAACTCGGTCACCCGAGACACGACGCTGGACCTCGCGTTCGTTCGGAGCGGCGGCAGCTACAATGCGGATACGGGGGATTTGGGCTGGCGGAACACGGGGAACGAGCTGGGCAGCGACCACTACATCGTGGAGATCGCCGTCCCGATCAGCAGCGGCGACACGGGCACCAACTCCAGCAACTGCGTCAGGACGCACAAAGTCACCGACTGGGACGCCTTCCGAGGGTCGCGAGAAGGTGGTGATCGAGGACATCGAGGAGTGGACGGCGGGACTCATGGAACGGGCCGCGGCAGCGACCAGAGAGATTGAGACGGATGCCGGTATCGAGCGAGTGGACAACCGACTGGCCCACCTCATCGAGGCCAAAAAAGCCCTCCTGGCGAGGAATTGAAAGCACAACGCACCAACAGGGAAGCTCCGCAAGAAGATCGCGGAGCTAAACCGAGTGATCGAGGCCCACTGCAGAACACTGTGCGCCCAGCGATGGCACGAGATCTGCAGCGCGGCGGACGGGAAGATGCACTGCGGCAGGACGTGGACCCTGCTGCGGCATCTCCTGGACGAAACCAAGACCAAGTCACACCAGCGAGACCGGTTAACCAGGATCATGCACGCAGCGGTCACGGAATGCGGGGAGGACGAGGTGAGAAGGCGCCTGGACGCCAAGTACCTGCCGGCAACCCCGGCCGTGCATCACCTGGGCTACCAGGGTGCGGCCAATTCGAGCCTGGACAGAGACATTGAGGTATGGGAGCTCCGAGCGGCCCTGCACGACCTCAATACCAGATCAGGCGGCAGGCCGTGGCGAACAAGGTGCTGAAGAATCTCGGCGAGTCGGCGATCGCGAGCCTGACAGACTACTACAACCGGTGCTGGCAGGCTGGGACTCTCCCCCGGCAGTGGAAAGCGGCCAAAACCATCCTGATTCCCAAGCCGGGCAAGCCGCCGGAAATTGGAAACCTCCTGCCTATCTCACTCACGTCCTGCGTGGGCAAGGTACTGGAGCACGTCCTCATGAACAGGTGGCAGTGGTACCTGGAGGAGTCGGGGCTCTATCCGGACACGGTCATTGGCTTCAGGAGAAAGCTAGGCACCCAGGACGCTATGATCCAGTTCAAGAGCGAAATTTTGGACGACAACACCAGGACGAGGGACAACCGTGCCGTGCTCGGACTGGACCTGCAGAGCGCCTTTGACCAGGTGACGCACTCTGCGATCCTGGCGCAGGTGTCGAGGCTGAACATGGGCGAGCGATCGTACCCCAGCCGAAAAAAACCATTGGCCGACCTATTGGCGGCCCCATGGGTCGGCCAATTGGTCGACCAATTGGTCGGCCAATAATGTTTTAGGCACCCCTTGGCGTACCCATTGGCCGGCCAATTGGGCGACCCATTGGTCGCCCAATTGGACGACCTATTGGCCGACCCATTGGAACGCCAATAGGTTTTCCCATTGGCCGCCAACTTGTTGCACTTTTAGTTGGTTCATCCCACTGCCGCAGCCACTCCATCTGAGCTGCCGCTGCAGTGCGTTGGTTACCTGTATCACAAATACAAGAACTCTTGGAATAAATGAATATCTTTATTGCTCTGTTTGTATACACAGCATGCAGACAGTTCGTCGTTTAAGCAATTTTTCACAGGCCATTGTCCATGCCGTGCTCCGCTCGCCGCAGGCTGGCTGGACCTTCACAAAGTGAGCGGCAAAATCGAACAATAGGTTAAGTTTATAATAAACCGCAGTTTAGCGCATTAAAACAACAAGGCACTGAAATGTTGAGTGGCGTGAGCTCACCTCTTCAACAACGTCCCATGCATGGCGAACTGCGTTGCGCGGCGATGTCGTGAACCCGTCAATCGTAACATGAACAGCCCTGAAATATATTTAGGCAGACAAATTAATTCTTAATAACACCGCTCACGCTATCAGGAGTGAAAATGGCAAGGAAAACTCACGTATAAACAGTATACTCACATAAACAGAGACACGCTTCCTTCGGTGCGAGGCTTAGCGGCGTTCAGCGTAAAGATGCATCTTGAAACAAACTGCTATGGGTGTGCGACATCATCGTCGCCACTTCTCACACTCTTGCAGACCACCTTACATTTCAATGCAATGCAGTCAGAGAAGACTGCGTGTGCAACCGACCAACACGCCTACAACCTACACCGCCAACACCACGTTGAATACCACTTATCCACTGCCCGTCTATGGATTGGATTCGATTGGATTGGATCGGGGTTTTATTTCAAAACAATTTTGCTACTCGTGTCGGAAAGTTTTCATTAGTGTTTGTTATGTTTTTTAAAGAACTTTATCTTGAATTGCTGATTGTAATATCAAAATTAATTGCCTCATAAATATACATTTGAAAAGGTTGAAGTTCTGAACATTTCTGGAGGTTTATAATTAAGGGTGAGAGAGAGAATTAAATTTCAGCCAATTATTGTCGTAATTGAATACTGTATACAAATACTATCCAAAATGGCTCCCCAATTGGGTCATCATGTTGGAGCAGGCAGTAATATTAACTTTATAGTTGGAGCCAATGGGTCCAATTGGGCCAACTGGCCATCCTAATCGAGCCAATGGGCCCAATTCGGATCGCTCCAATAGGTCCAATGGACCCTTGCGAAATTGCTTGGTGATCTAGCAACACTGATGTAAACAAGACCGTCCGGCCATATTGGTACGGGCGGCGATCGCGAGTCTCGCATTGTTTACTGTGGAAGAATAGGTGACGGTAACGCGGTATGGCTCAAAACTGGACTGCGTTTTTCGGGTCCCGACCACGGATTGTGGACGAAGGACTCGTCTGCGCTGCCGACTGTGTCTGAGGACTCACACCACTCGTGGTGCCGTGCCGAAGACCCAATCCGAGCCCAGCGCAGCAGGGCATGCCGCCTAGCCACCGAGCCGCATTGCTCGCCTTCATCGGTGCGGACAAACACGTGCGACTCGCAGTAAGTAAATCTTTGTTTTTTCCTTGACGCGAGTTAACCGGTATGAGCATTTGTACAGCACTTTGTTCACCGTTGTTTACCATGGAAATGCGTAGCGGGGACCCTGTTGCAGTAAACCCTGGAAGAGGAAAGCGACAATCGCCAGACCGTACCGCTAGTGGGTGGATTAGGTATTTCAAATGCTGTACATCGAATTTACGGGACGATTTTTGGCGAAGATGTTTACGGAAAGGTTGCGGCCGTTTTCCGTGACGGTCGTCCGCCCGCGGCGTTTGCCGCAAAGCATTCGTGCTTTGCGGCGAAGTCAACTATAAAAGTGCACATGCGCCTTGAATTTTCGTTTTTGTGTGTGTTTTCATTATTTATTGCGCATGTCCTGCCGCAAAAATCTGTTTGTGCGTCTGGCTTGTCCTTTTTTGGCAGTGGGGTGGTTGTGGTAGCTTCTAAAGCGCATGTTTTGAGTGTGCCCGAACAGATAATACCGTAAAACCTCGTTAGCTCGAACTCACTGAACTAAATTTTTTTTTTTTAAATTCGATGGGTCATCGGTATAGCCAGAATGTTTACCTGTTTATCTGGAAAGGTTTTGGAAGTGAGTTCCAGATAATCATAATATTGCTTGCTTAAGTTATGACGAACACGATTATGCGGGTACTGGTATCATTACCCACGGTGAGGTTCTCTTGAAAGTACATTAACAAAGCATGCAGCGATACTTGCACGCTCGAACTTGAAAAACAATTTTGACATCATTGCTGTTTGAGGTGTAGATTATTGCCCTTGCAACAGTGTTAAGCAAGACACAAAATCTGGTCATTTTGAGTCGAGATGTTCCTTGCGGCCACTGCTTTCTGCTCTGTCCCTGTAGCATAAACTGTAGCGGATTAGTCCTGTTCTTCCCTGAGTGCTATTTACTGTTACTGTTCTGTTCTTGCAGGTTGGGCCTCATCCATGTGGTCAGCAGCTGCTTTCGCTCCCAGAGAAAAATTGCCGGCCCTATGTTGTGTGCCTCACCTCTGAGACGGACAGTGGGGCGATTGTGGAGGCAGCGTGCGAGTGCCCGGCGGGTTGCAGTGGAGCATGCAGTCACATCCTGGCAGCTGTACTCGTCCTCTTGCAAGCCCAAGGTTTTAAAGAGGCGCCACCGGAGCTTGCGTGCACACCTGCCACAACAGTGGGGACGTCTGAGACAGCAGGGCATCAAGCCAGCGAGTGTCCAAGACATTGACTGGAGAAGCCCGCAAGAAAATGGCCCCTCCCTTCCCTTGCCAATGCGTCTGTTCGGCCCCACGTCGAGTGCAGGAGCAATGCGAGCAGCAATAAAGTGTCTTGCAAGCGCTCGGGAGAAAACTTGGTAGCCTTTGGAATGGGTTTTTGGCCTCAGTTTTGCTGGCCTCACCCCCCCCCCCCCCCCCCACACACACACACACAGTAACAAAACCGAGGACTGGCATGTCACCTGGAGGGTCACCTATGAGCTACCAGCTAGCATTCAAGCAACATCACGCCGTGGTCATCTCGCGAGCACGCAGAGGCTGGGCAATGTCGTGTTTACTAGACCGCGAATGCAGGGGTGCGCGAATGCTGTTCCATTTATAATCCACAGTTTGCTATATTGCACCCATAGGCGTAGAGTTTTCAATTTTCCGGTGGGGGCAAATACACAGTATATTGTATATATTTTATATATAATATATAATATATATATATATATATATATATATATATATATATATATATATATAATTTTTTTATTTTAGTTGTTTTATTTTTAACCTTCTAGCTGTCTACATCCCCTTTTTCCCCGCGGGCTTTGCTGATCGCGGCTACGCTAAATTTGGGCGTAGCACACACTGCATACGCGTACAATTTTCCAATCTGTCGTGAGAGTGTGACGGGGGTGGAAGGCATCGGTGCCGCCCGCGTGAGCTCAGAAAGTTTTTCATGTTCGCTGAAACGGTAGGACAAAAAATTGAGAAAACTGATACATGGTGGCATCATTTATTCTTTTGTAAAAAAATACATTAGGCGCTATAGTTCAATAAACAAAAAATGGGATATCTACAAAAGCATGAAAAATGAAATGTCTACAAAAACCACACCTAATGCATACAACCCTTTCCCCCCCCTTCCCCCCCCCCCCCCCCCACACACACACAAAGTATATGGAGACATGTATAAGTGAAAGCACAACAAATAAAATCACGAATCAGAGTTTTGATACACGTATACATTGTGGGGATCCTGACGCCCAAGCCATTGCGCGATCACTGGGTTTGTGGCGTTGCGCGGCGCTTTTCCCCTCTCTCTCCGAGTTGCTGGCGGAGAGGGGGGAAAGGAGAGATAGGAATGAACTACCACGGCCGCTGGATCAAAGCGCATCCAGCGGCCGTGGAACTACAAGCGACAGCGTCTTGTAGCGTTGAGTGAATTGAAAGCAAGCGCTTCGGTAACACTAAAGTATTAGGGTTGTTCACATGAATGTTAAAACAAAAAAAAGTTTCTACGGAAGTAAAGTAACAACTTTAATTTTTAACATCTACCGAATTGTGTTTTACGCGCCGATGCTCCTCCTCGTTTTAGCGTTCGTTTCCGCGAACGGAGACGCAAATACAACTCTCGAACGTAAAATCATATCAACTGACGAAATTACAATATTAAAGCTAAAATGTCGAAACAATGACTGGGAGATCCCGTGCACCGAAACCTCCCACACCGAAATGAACTACACCGAAATGTCGGGATCCCTGCTTACCCACAGGGCTGCATTGCCACCGGAACGGAGAACGCTTAGAAAAGGTAAAATGAATGAATTTAAACACGCATCTCCACCGACTGCTGGTAGCGAGTAATTCTAAACTACGGTCTGAACGAACAGCTGAATATATAGAACTGATGCCACACATACCTTTGCCTTGTTTCTTTGCATGGGTGTCCAGTCCACTCGATCGCGCAGCCCAGCACAGCCACTTTCACACGGCACGCTTCCCGCCAAACAAAACGGTTAGACGGATGGTTCTATACTCTTGCCATCACGTGTAGCGACTGCTTCTGTCCGGCCCGCTACGTTGTTCGGTCGACCGGCCCTCGTCTCCAACTTCAAATTTTTAGTTTCCTTGCTCCCAAAACACCAAACACTTCAGTTTTATGGCACAGAAACCACGCCTCCAAATGAGTGTCACAACAGTATACGAAGGCCGCTGATTGGCCGGGTTGCTTGCACTGTTTGTTTTTTTTCTTTCATTTTCGTAAAGGCTCGGACTGAGTGTCAAGCATGGAGGAAAGAAAAGCTTAGGAGAGGCCCTGACGTCACACCCAGCGCAGCCGGAAACGCCATTTCTGTAAGTCGAATGGCGGACCATTGGCCCTCCATGCCATTGGCGGACTCTTTTTGCCTCTCTCTCTCTCGGTGCACCTTCTCCGCCTCCTCCGTCCTGTATCGCCTCTCTTGTCGTCTGCATCTGCCAGCGCCGAGCCGGCGGAAATCAGCTGATAGGCAGGTAGAAGGCCGTTTTGCAGCGCGTGACCGTGAACCTAAACGCGCGGTTACACTGTTACACGTCTTCAGTGTGGCCGCAGCAGGTTTGCGAAGCGGCTCGCTCTAACAATGCCGCAATGCTCGGTGCCAGGCTGCAAGTCGCGATCGGTACCCAAGGAATTGGGCGTCACTTTCCACCGGTTAGTGGCATCATTCCGCTGACAAGTATTGCTGTACATTGGTGTGCATTCATCCTTTGTTTGCAATCGCCGCCGTTTATAGGTGCCCAAGCGATGGAGAACGCCGCAAACAGTGGGCGAACGCCATGCGGCTACCGGACTGGAAAGTGCCCAAGTTTGCGTTGCAGTTTCACTGGCAATCCCAGAGATGACTAGTCAATTAAACGGCCGTTCTATATATATAGGTAAGCAGTACTTCATGCAGATTTCACGCTAAAAAATTGTGGAATGTTTTTACCGTTGTTCGCGTGCCTTCGATAGAATTTTTTGCGAAGGAGGAGGAGGAGGAGCAGGAGGAGGAGGCAAAACATTTTATTGAGTAAAAAAAAAATGAGAGGGTGGGTGGCGTCAATAAACTTTTTTTCGCCAAGTTTCAACTTGTCTCTGTGTCAATAAATTCAAGGTGATATCAGTTGAAAACGTTCATACACTAACCTCGCAGTATGAAAGCGTTGAAAATCGAAATCCAGAGCGAGACCACAAAAAGATCCAGATTCCAGATCCAGCACTCTTCCAGTCAACAGACGGACACCTACTAAGGTAATAGGACGATGGAATTATATCAACTGGGAATCTACCTTGTAACAGTTGCAAAAGCACTGCCGCGCATTGCCGGCCTAGCAAACTATATATTGCGGCGGCGATAACCAAAAAATTGAGTTGCGAATCGTTCGGTTGCAAGTCGCCTACGTACTGCACACGTGTATCACTTCCCGAAAATCTACCAGACGGGTGTCCGCGCGTACGACGGGACGGCGCGTTCACGATATCTGCACTTCAATAGGCGCGTCGTGATCGCGACCGGAGCAATAGCTTGACGCGGTACAAGGTGCACTTGCAAGTAGAAATTAAATGACATATTCCCATCGGCGCAGCTGTCGCAACTCGCAGCATCCTTTTCGAGTTCCGCAAGACCACAGCGCAGCAAAGCGAAGCAGCAATCTTCGCAATCGGACGACAAGGCAGGCGCTGCCTTTCCTCCATGACTGGCGAACGGCGGGCGGGCTGTTGCTAGGACGCCGTTGCTAACGCTACTTACAATGGCCGCCGAAAACACGTGACTTCCTCCACACTTTTGCCAATGCGCGGGGATAGCTGGGGGCCTCTCCTAAGCTTTTTTTTCCTCCATGGTGTCAAGTGTCAACTAGCCGGCCTAGAGGGGCCAAGGGGCGCGACGCGCCACAGATGGAAGTACTTTCTTCGAGTGCATTTTGTTGTGTTTCTCCAGGGGCGGCGGACACCGCTTAGCGCTTCGGCGGGAACTGGGAATTCTCGGAAGCATGCGAGGGGGGCGGGGGCCATGTGGTTTCGCACCGGGCGCGTCGAGTGTTCAGGCTGCAGCGCGGGAACGGTAGCGGCAGCGCAGCGGCGGGGTCATAAATCGCTGGGTGGACTTGTCCGAAGACGCGAAATGTCAAGGCGGCGGCCGCGGCGTCGAAGGCCTTCTTTGAGACTGCAACACGCTCTGGTTTGTTTTGAAGTGAGTAATTCGGGGATGACCGGAAACAGAGCGACAACTGGACATAAATTCTCGGAACCGTTGCCCCCCTCCCCCCCCTCTCCAAAGAGCTCCTCAGCTTCTTATTTCTTGTTTTTTTAGGCTTCCCACTTATGCGAAGTCGCAAACGTGTTGCGACCGTCAGAAATGCGGGCACGAGCCAGCCATTGCACCGGCGCCAAAAACCACTGTGTCGTCAAGTGATTTGTGGGCAAGCGGGTTACTCCGCATACGCGCACACGCCGGAATGGTTATCGCCTCCTCCGCAGAAGTGGCGCAAGGAGGGGAGCGGTTCTTTATCGAGGCTGCAACCGTGGCCGCCGAACCACGCGCACTTGTTTCAAAGAAGTCGCTTCCTTTACTAGTTGCCGACGACTCGGGGGTCCGCAGAACAGCCGGCCGGCCCCATTTTCCGCCTTTGCCGATGCCTACACTGCATGGAGGCTGGAGCGTTGGGTTACTGCGGCTTCCCTGTGTCCCACTGGATTGAAGGCCGCACGCTTCCCCACCGGCCGCCTCCTTTCCAGCTTCCTCACCGTTTCTACAAACCGTGTGTGTGCGTGCGCGCACGGCTCAGGACGCATTCCGAGATCAGTGCGCCGGCAGCTTTCGAGGCATCACGGTTGCGTGTTCGTTTGCCGTTTGGGTATCGGAGGGTCCTGTCAGCATGCGGCATTTCGGGACGTTCCGCTTGCTTCACGACGAACGTTTTTAGGCCATCGACTGATTTGTAGTGGGGGTGCGACCTTTGACGTGACGTTTATGCGCGGAGCGCAGGCTTGGGAACAACTGATTTCTGAAAAGGGGACCGCTACACCTGCATGCTGCGGAGCATCGAATAATAACGACGAGTGCCCTCTTATTTCTTCTTTAGTGCTTTTTTACTGTCTTTTCGGTATCAAAATTCCCCCCCCCACCCCAAAAAAAAAAAGAGAAAAAAAAAAAAAAAACAGTCTCTGGGACCGCTTATGCACCAAGCCAGGGTTGTGTGGAAGACGTTCACGCTTTCATTGTTTTTCTGGGAAAACCAAGATGTCGCAAATTTAATTAAGCGCACAACGGGCGGAGAGCTGCACCTTTGCGGTCTTGCCAGCAGAAAGGCCGATAATTTGTATGGGAGTATTGAAAGACGCGTTTTACTGTGCGACTGCGTCGAAGGGGCGTGAGAGACGTCGATGTTTCTCTTGTAACGCCGGCGAAATGTCAGTTCTCACGGGTTGTTACCGCTTTAGAGCGTGCAAAGAGCGGGTGCGTACTGGTCGGTATAGTTACACTAGCTGCGAGGTCATTACAGGTTTCACCAACTATCAATAGGATGGCCCCGGCTGGTCGGACGGAGAGAGTTCCACACGAACTTCCCCGGTGGGGGCGCCGCCCCCACCGGGGAAGCTCGGTGGGGGCACGCGCCCCGTTGCCCCCACGTAGTTGACGCCTATGTTGCACGCGCTATAAATCAGCGAAGTATTTCAATTTACTAGGATTTTCACTGTGGATACAAAAAAAGCAAAACCACTCAAGCTGATGCGCGTAGGACTGATGCAACTCGGGCCGTTTTTTTTTTTTTTTGATGAAAACTTGAACATTTCCTCACCTACCTACATCAATGGCCACTATCATTACGCCGGAGGCATGCATGCAGTATGTGACAAACTAGAGGAGTGAGTGTGTATTTTAGTCGCAAAATATTCGACAGTAAATACATCGCGGCTGAAATGACAATGGGCAACAAGTTAACTTGACGTAAACAAACCTGTCAGCCCGGCAAATCGGGAACCAAGTGCAGAAACTCGAATTTTCCAACGTCAGATCATCATAAAACAGTGTACGCCACTTCCGCAACGACAGGCGGTTAAATGCAACGTAAAGAAACAAAAAACTACTCCGATAACGTGCGCGCCCGCCACAGAGGAAATTTTCAACCGCGCCGTGACGGCGTAGTGCGGCAAGAAAAGTTTACAGCCCTAGGTAAGATAAAGGCTCGTGTAGGGGTTAAGCGGTACCATTTAACAATGAAATGAAGCGGGCGTAGAGCCACAGGGACGAGTGAAGAGATAAAGCCTAATTTTGACAACGTGTGGTACTGTTTCCCCGCTCGAGCGCCGCTATCAGTCATAAATAGGTGACGCACGCTCAGGCTTCATTTATAATACAAAGGCTGAACCACGTGTAACGTAGTATTTTGGTTCATACTGCCGCTACAATAGCATGAAGATCGGAAGGAAGAGGTCGAGACGTTGAAGAGGTTGTAAAGGTTAACTTGTTTACTTTACAGATGACATTGATGAAATTTAGCACAGACGAACTTGACACAATTACACTTATTACATAGATGAAAAAGGCTGTCAAAGATTCAGAGTACTTAGCGGGACATAGTTGGCGGGCGAATGGCTCCCGGCGGGAGGGCACGACGACGAGCGGCAGAGTGCGGCTCTCCTGGTGTTGCTCGCCTCTCGCTCCCCGGAGGGGCCGCGTTATATTTGCTTTGGGGGGACGCATTGGGGGAAAAAGCGCATCCTAGCGTGTGCGGACCGGGTGGGAAAAGGCTAAGGCACACCCGCAGCCAATCAGGAAGACGCTTCTAAGCACCAATCAGACATGTCCCCGCCAAAGTGAAAAGGACCAAAAACACAGACACAAGGTTCCGACTCGAAAACGCGCGCTTGGAGAATTACGGGCGTAGAGCAAGTAGTTAGACAAAACGCACTAAAGTAAACAGGGGAAAAGGGAAGGTCGTCTGAAGAACACGGAGCCCGAAGGCGAGCAGCGCACACGCCACAGGGGGAATGGAACGCCGCGGCCGCGGTAATACAAGCCGAGCGCTTCCCCCAGCAGCCGTCGTCTCCCGGTCGGCCGACGGGCAGACACACTCGGCAACACGTTTCTTAGAAAAGCGGGGCCTCGGTGGCTGAGCCGCGTCCGAAGCGCTTTTACACACAACACTTTGGAGAAAGAGCCCCGGCGGCGCACAGAACTAAAAACAACTAGAAAACATCATCAGACCTCCGCTTCGCGACACACGGAACTCCAACGCAGCTGTATTTTTCATCCGGACAGCGACTACGAAATCCCGCGCTTAGCGAACCAATGACAAATACTCGCTCCCAGCGCAACGCGCTCAGCGTGTCACAAAGGTTGCTCGCGCCGGCGTAGTTCGCGTCAGAAAGTTCGTTCAAGAGCGTGGAACTTCACGTGCCTTTTCTCCATCTGGACCGGTATTTCCTCGTTGCGTGCACTGCGGCACGCAGCAATGCTACGGCATTGTAGTCCATCAACAAGTGCGGTCAATGCCCGCCTTCTATGTTTTGCTACTTGGTTTCGGTTTCAAACGACCGTACCAAAATGGCGGACCTAGTTACCGGAGTCGACGTGAGATGGCGGGGGCGCATTTTGCATAGGGTCTACATTGGGTTTCCATTTGGACCCATTGGGATTCCATTTGGACCCATTAGGTGTCAAATTGGACCAATTGGTCGGCCAATGGTTTTTTTCGGCTGGGACAGATACATCAGGGATTTCCTGTCGGGCCTCACGGTTGAAATACACGCTGGCGACCTTCAGCTACCGGAGAAGAAGCTTAGCAGCATGGGGCCCCCGCAAGGGTCGGTCATCTCGCCGCTGCTGTTTAACCCAGTGATGATTGGAGTGGCCGAACGGCTCTTGCGCGTCAGCAGGGTCAGGCACACCATCTAGGCCAACGATATCACGCTCTGGGTAAAGGGAGGAAGCGACGCCCACATTGAAGGCACGCTACAGGCGTCGGTGGACGCCATCGAGGAGCAACTGGACGGCGCAAGGCTGGTGTGTTTACCGAGTGAGTCGGAGTTGCTAGTGGTGCCACCGAAGGGAGTGAAAAAGAAGAAGCGAGAGCCGAGAAGGGACAGTGAGAAAATCATGATACGAACGAGCGGCGGCCAGGTGATCTCGCACGTCGAAAAGATCCGGGTGATGGACATGCTCCTAAAGCAAAGCAGAGCCAATGGCGAAACCATCAACTGCCTCACGGCCAAAGTCAACACGGCCATACACCTCATAAAGAGGGTATCGAGCAGAAGGACCGGAGGCATGAAGGAGGCCGTCCTCACGCGGCTGGTCCAGTTCTTTGCCGTGAGCCATATTGCCCATATGGCTGGCCTTCCACAATTGTAAGGTACACGAGCGCAACAGGATCAACGTGCTCATACGAAGGGCCTACAAGGCCGCACTCGGGCTTTTTGACTGTGCAAGCACGGAGAAGCTCCTGTCGCTGGGGGTACACAACACTCTCGAGGAGATTACAGAAGCGCAGAGAACTGCCCAGCTGGAGCAGCTCTCGGGCATGAGAACCGGCTGGCAGGTGCTCCGTAACCTAGGACTGGAGCCGAGGAGAGCGGACGAGGAGATTGCGGAAGGAGCGGAGGTGTGTGCGGAGACACGTGCAAGTGTGCCCAATAGCCAAGAACGTGAATCCCCAGTACAACAGGGAGCGGAGGGCGGCAAGGGCCAGGGCCTTGATCGACCTCCACGCAAGAGACAGCGGTGCCGTATATCTGGACGCGGCGGAGTATCAGGACAGGAGGGGAGCTTTTGCCGCGGCGGTGATCAGTGCGATCACCGGCGAGACGAAGGCGGCGGCAGAGTCCTTCAATGCTTTACTGGTCACGAAACTTCGGCGCTCGTTTCATATTGGCGGTGAGATGTTTGAGTGGCGCCCCCTGGCTCTGACGTCGGCTTAGGGGTTCGCGCCGCTGTCGTCTGCTACACTCCGCTTGTGAGGGGCAGCAGTGCCTGGGCTAGAATCTCCCGCTTCATTGCTCTGGTGCGTTAAAAGCGTATTTCTAGCGACTCAGTTATTTTTCCAGCTTCTGACGCATCTGAATAATTTGAAGCTGTATCCCCCACAAGTTTGCAACACGCGAAGAGATAGAGAACAACTTTCTTCAGAGTATCGGTCAGAAGATCGTGTGTAACTCGTCCTTTCTTGCTTATTCGCGAGGATCAGCAATCAGAGCTTCTCGATAAGTATTCAAAATGCGTAGGCTTCCCTGCAATATTTTTGAGATGCTCCTATGAAGACTCAACAGTCTAATACTACATACCAAGCAGCGGCCTCTACACGCTCATCGCACAGCAGGAAATTAAGCGGCTTTCTTTTGTTTCTTTCGTTGTTGTCTTGTATCGGATTAATGTTTCTTGCTTTTTTTTCTGCCCAACGCATTAATTTTTTTGCGCCGTCACCAACTTCTTATTAGGAGGTTTTGGGATGTTTGGGAGCTTCACAAAGGTCGTGTGGATATTTCCTTCATTTTGTATGGCATACATTCCCTTCTTCACAAATTTGCTTTCATTACGGCTGCGTGCAAGAAGGTGCGTATGCGCAGCGTGCTTTGTTTATTCGCATGCAAATACAATGAGACGGTTTGTGCTACGCCACCGCGATCGCGGCCTAAACAACGTGGTCCACAGTACTCGAAGGAGGCTTTTGTGCTCCGAATTTCTATCGTAATTATATCGTTATCATAACGAACTGACTCTCAACTCGAACAATGATGACATGATTACGGTGTTGAAGGCATGATATACTCGCTAACTAACGTAATAAATAGTATACCTGCATATATTACAAGACTCGAAACCGAAGAAGAATTCCAAGTAGCTCTTTATTGCTTTTCAACCCTTCCAGGCGCGAAGAACAAATCCTATTCTACTCGGGATGGCTTTCTATGATTTGAAGAAAATTACTTTTACTCTCTTCTCCTGGACTGAGGACCCGGCCCACTAACCAGATCGATTTAATTGTTAAACAGTTTTCCCCTCCTCCGCTTACTCCTCCACCTCCTTTTGAGTGCAGTTTTCCTATAACGCATATCCGAATATCGGGAAGATATGGCTGTGCAAAATGTTCCGAAATATCCCTCCAGGTCTTAACAAACATATATGTGTTACTATAAATTTAACGAAGACGTGACTCGTTTTGCTCAATAAACCTCCATACTGGTTAGATGCCTGGTATAGAATCAGCACGCGCGTATATACACACTGGGTTATTTGGAACTCAACCTACAGTTTTTGCAGTCTATAGCGCATGTCGGCAAACTTTCATGCCTTGACAACGTAAAGTGATGTGACAAATGCGTTCGAGCGTTCGGCAAGGTTGCAAAAACTGTTTTACCTTACATATGATTACCGGGAATCGTGATGCCTTCTGCCAAAGCCGACAGCCCTGAAGGCCTAGAATTTGTTTGGTCTTCCATTTTCGCTGTTGTCGGTTATTAGCAGCTGACTGTTCCTTTTGTTCGAATGCTTACATGAGAAGCTGACGCCTAGCTCCGACTCTTCGCGCTCCGCACAGGACCGGCTTCGCAAGGAATGGGGTGGCGCCGGCAATGTTTCTCCCGTAGCGGTATCCAAAACTATACTTTAATTGACACCATGAGCTAGTGTATGCGATTTTAAGCCTATTATTATGATAAAAAGTTACCCACACGCCAATTCTGGTGCGGACAAGCATCAGACGTTGACCGAGCGCAAAGAAACAGCAGGGAGAGCGATCCTGAGTGAAGCAGACGACAAATGCGAGAATCCCTACGCTGACGTCACGGAGGCGCGCTTCGCAGCGCCGCCTGTGTTCGCGCTCACCGCCAATAGGGACCGCGCGCGCCACTACAGGCGCCACCGCCGCACGAAGGTCATCCAGCCGCCGCTTTCGCGGCGTATTGGCCTGCTCTTGGCGTGCAAACGCTCGCTGCTTTTGGTGTCTGCGTGCTGATTAAGTGTGTTTTTTTTCGCAGTAGTTAGCGATGAATAGTTCAGTCATCACCTGCCTTCAATTGGGTTTTATTTTTCGTATTAAATTACCGTAGACTTCGGCCGCGAACGGCAACGGCTTCTGCGTGCAGCTGGCACAAGCGCTGCGCCGTCGTGTTTTCGGATTTTTAAATCTCTATTTCTTCTTTTCTTAAAGCAAAAGTTGTAAATACCACACATACGGTAGCTGCGTAGTCATGGACTGCTGCGGGCCTATCGATAATACAATAAAAAAAACTGAAAAAAATCAAGTACGCGTCGTTCAGACTACGTACCGCTTAATGAATCCGTTGATTGCTCTGGAATGCACAGAACACTAAAAGAGCTAGCCTAATAGTATTGTCATTTTAATGAGTGGGTACATACTTGAGAACATCTAAAAACGCTGCAGAAACGCGATGGATCAAAACACGAAGAGATAATGGTGCACCATGTGTCTTTCCACTTGCACGCTTTGCAATCCTTGCAAAAACAGGAAGTGAAAAAAGAACAAAACTGATTTTATCACACGCAACAAAAATTTAATGTTACGAAGGGAGACAAAAGAGCGTGGTCCAGCGTACAAAAATTTATTTTTTCGCGCTGCGATGTGGAGCACACGGAGGAAACAGAATATATTGCCACGTAGCCAAGAACGACGCAAAGCTTTTCGGAACGCAGCGAGCTAGCGAGCTCCTGTTCTACAGAAGACTAGAATGAAATACAAACGTCGAAGAAGCAGTCCGCAGTGTGACGTGCACAGATGAACGTCAATAAAGTGAGTTGCACGGCGTTTGCTATGCATGCATTACTCTCAGAACGTTATTAATTTCAGATCCATGGAAATAGGATCGAGAACATTGTCGAAGAAACAAACAATCAAGTTGGCGACAAGGTGGCACCCTTTTCATATCAAACAACATTGCCCGACGGGACGTACGACAAAAAGAGCAAACGGGCGCTCCGGTTGAAACTCCAGATAAGAAACCGGAATCGGCCACGCGCGGTTACAAAACAAACAAGACGAACCCTAAGGGATAATTCACGGAAATATGAAAAGTAAAAGCACAAGGACGTCCCAAAGCTTTTTTACATGCGAGCCTGAGTGCAAGGTAATACAAGTTTGCAAACAGGTAATGAAGCACCGCTACAACCTGACTGATATGACACAAATCCGGCTTTAAGTTAGCCTTGTACAATTCTAGTTCCATGATGCTCTCAAAAGGGTACATTGATTTTTCCATTAATTCTCACACACAGTGCACTTCCACACACTGTCGCACGCTTATAATCGAAGCTGAAATCTCCCGTTGCTTTTGGAATGGCGCCCCTCCATTTCTCACACAGCTGCCCGTCGCTCGGTCAACAGAACAAGGAAACATTTTCTGGGGTGTCGTTGTACAAGGAACGACATCCCGGGACGCAACTCATGTTCGGCATCATCATTGCACTACTTAAGTCACATCACAAGAGCGCGATATGCACGTTACATATTTTCCCGCACAAAACAAACACAACTCGCCGCGGCTCCGCCGTTCGAGCCACCGCAACCGCAACGCCGCCCGAGGAGTGACCTCAATGAGAGGGTGGCGCCACCGCGCGGCGGCCAAACGCAGCATATGAAGCTCTCCCATTGAGTTACGGAGCAGTTTCATGACCAGTAAAGCATTGAAGGACTCTGGCGGCGGTTAGCGTGTGGACACGGTCAGTGCATCGGGCCGAGGAGGTATCGCCCTGGCCCTCACCCACCCTGGATGCACGACCGTGCTGAGTGACTCCAGGACCGCGGTTTGGAACTACGCCAGAGGCAGTGTGTGTGTGGCTGCAGTGCCGGTGCTGTGCACGGTGAACCAACGGACAGAGCACCAATCATAGCCAGCTGAATACTACTTTTGCGGCTGTCAATGACAAGAATTCTCTCTCAATCGAAACAGAACAATCGCCATCTTCATCAAGCTTTAAGAAAAAGTCTCTGTGAACATTTACTGATCCACACACGATAATTTGTTAAACTCCTTGAACCGTGTTTTCTTGTTGTATTTGTTATTGCACCCATGACCTGTTCGTCACCTTATTGCTGTTGTAATATTGTCTATTACCATCTTTGTTCAATTTTGCATGGTGAACATGCAAGCATTCACAAAAAAAAGCTCCGACTGATGTTTCACACTAATGTGTGATACTTTCTTTCACTGCTGCTTTTGCTGCTGCATTGAGTTTTCTAAGTTCTATCTGCAATAGAAAGTCCCTCTCCAGCCCCAGGCTCTGCGACCTTCTTCTGTATATTTGTTTATGGAAATACGTTCTTGGCAAAATAAACTTCTTCTCTTAAGTGCTTTACTGCTTTCCATGTTGCATAAGTATCTCTCTCTCCCTTGCACACGCGCGTGCATGCACACAGAGACAGAGACATGCACGCACACACGCACACACACACACACTCTCCACAACTTAAGTGTAGCTGATCTTAAAGGAGCTCCTTCAATAGCAAAAACTTAATACTCGGTGTCATCAGCGCAGAGTAGTCATTTTCCAGCACTCAGGTCAGTGCCATGTGGTACACACCCTCTCGTTTTAAAAAGCCTTTCGTCTTTGTGCCGTTTCTATTTTGTACAACACTCACAAACAGCAAGGAAAATATATACGGGTGGGCTGTTTCATGTGAACTAAAGATTACAAGTGTTTTACAAAAAAGAATAATAGACGATGATGCAATCTTTGATAGACTGAATGTAGGGTTAAAGCGCCGATGCAGTGCAGCCGATGAGGCGCGCCGTAGTGGAGGGCTCCGGATTAATGTTGACCACCTGGGGATCTTTAACGTGCGCCGAAATCTCATACACACGGGTGTTGTTGCTTTTCACCTCCATCAGAAAAGCGGCCGCCGCAGCCTGGAATCGAACCCGCATCCTCGTGCTCAGCAGCGCAATGCCTTAGCCACTGAGCCACCACGGCGGGTCGATGATGCAATCTTGATGCCAATACTTACCCTGATTTTCTGATGAGGTAATCCTGCGTGCATAACTGTACCTGGCACACAAGAATAGTAGGCCGACAAATAGTAGGCCGAACCCAGGGAAAGCCAAAAAAAAAAAAAAAAAGAGAGATGCTTCAAAGTGACCGTTTTTGCAGCACAAATGAATCAAATAAATCCTAATTATTACAAAAGTGGCTGTGCTCCCTCTTCAATGACAAACTTCCGGAATAGGGACGTTGTGAAGAACATATGAAGGCAGCAAGGACGTCTTATGGTATGTACAACTTTATTAACAACACTATTTCACTCAAAAATACACCACGGCTGGGGTTGAATTTCCGCAGCAGCAATAAAACGTCCTTATTCACACAAAGCAGCTGCTACACGCAGTACGCCAATACAAGCCTTCTTTATACAAGGCGAGTCCACTTAGGCAAGCATGCCCAGAAGATTTCTGAAAAACTTTTGGTGACGTTGGGAGACCGCCTCCTGCCTCAGCTGGGCCAAGATTGCAGGGTTCTCACTGAGACTGCGTCTGAAGGCTGGTAGAACTGCTGCGATGCTTTGCAGAAGTGTGACAACCTACGAGGAAAAAGTTGCCTGTTGTACTACATGTCCGGCATTCGTGCTGATTCAGACGCGGCCTTACTATCTGCTCCCCCCCGCCTGCCTTCAAGAACTTTCTGAACTAGCAATCGTAAGCCTACAATGAATGTCCTTCACACCACTTTCCTTGTACAGGTCACCCTAGATCACCAACTTAATATAGCAACAACGAATTTAATATCAGGTGAACACAACTGTATCCTTAGCCGTAATTTATTTTGTTCTTTGCTGCATAGTTCACGGCACTGTACAAAAGTACAGTGGCAGTGTTACAAGGTCTCCTTTTCCCACCACAAAGTGGGGTCTAGCTCCTTGCAGTAATGGCAGGCAGTGCCATGGCTTGGAACTCTCATATCACAAATAGACCACACAAATGAATTTTTTAGGGGTTTGGGAATACCAAAATTTTTGAATACGAATTTTATAAGAATAAAAGAAAAAATCTTAAGGCCCCTTTCTGGAAGAAAGATAGTTGAAATGCGAAGCTTTCTCCAATACAAATGCAAAGTCCACAATCAGCCAAAGTCCAAGTCTACAACAACACTGAGCTAATTGAATGTGACGTTACGATTTTGTGTCTATTAGTTTGTGATTGGTTCATCCGAATTTGCTGATTCGGTTAGATTTGGGCTCCTTCACCCGCCGCGGTGGCTTAGTGGCTAAGGCATTAGGCTGCTGAGCATGAGGTCGCGGGTTCGATTCCCAGCCGCGGCGGCCACTTTCCTGAGGGAGGCGAAAAGCAAAAACGCCTGTGTATACGAGATTTCGGCGCACCTTAAAGATCCCCAGGTGGTCAAAATTAATCCGGAGCCCTCCACTAGGCGCGCCTCATCGCCTTCGTTCGTCGGCGGCTTAAATCCCCACAATCAATCAAAATCAATCAAAGATTTGGGCTTCCCATTGGTTAAGTGTGCGGCATGCCATCTCGGTGCCTCTTAGAGAATCATCACCACTGCTCAACTGAATGGCGCTCAACCGAATAGTCTACCACAATGGAACCCGTTATACGTGTAAAGACATCTTCTTGTTTATGTGGTGTGTGACTGATGCGCCTCTTGTGGAAACCCACTGTAAGTTGGCTTCCCGGCAGCATTGTTTGCTTTTCTGCAGTGCATTCTTTTCAACACTGCCACAATTGAGACATAGAAACCTTCGCTTTGAAAACTGTCTTCGAATATTGAATTGCATACTGAATCTGTGTAGCCTTAAAAATATACTAAACAAGACAAAATAAATTGCTGAAACTGCCTTTCGGTACGCTTCAGCAGGTTAACACACTTGCACTCATTACAAATTATCGTGCAGAATAAAGAAGTAACCCCTCAGCAAGTTCAGAAAGTATGCACTCTGTATGCGCCTATCGCGAGTAACTTTGAAGTGCTTGCGACTATATATGTTTAAAGGGACAGACAACCGATTGTTGTCGCGTATATGTTCTCTAGCTCATATGAAAGCCAGCGTTTTATATAGCCCGGTAACCACAAGCAATTTCTAAACAAATTTTGGGAAATAATTTTAATTTGGCAGCAAACTTCCTGAAATCGGAAGGGTGGTGGTTCGTAGTGTCGAAACTTGACACTACAATATGTGTCCCTGTCACGTGACCTGCAAACCTAGCAGCTACTGTAACTGCTGAAACGTTTATTTACGTATTGAAAACCTTTCAACACAAGTATTTGTACAAGTTTAAATTGTATATGTATTTCTAAACATTATTTTGAAAATTTTAAAAACACGCCGCCCACCGTCGCTTGGGTGCTCACAGTGTGGCTAACTGAGCCTCCATGCCCAGAATCAACGGCAGCGTTCAGTAAACAGACCCAGTGAAGGAGCTTTGACGATTCTGCCTGAGTCAGGGGCGTTTGTTCTGCCAAAATATTTGATTTCAGTTTCCAAGTACGCCAACGGCAGCTTAAAAAAAAAAAAACGTCGCGCCCGGGGAGAATCGAACTTTCCACCTCCACAACGTGAAGCCAGATTCTACCCATCGTCTATCCCAACAGATGGCACATTTGTGCAAAATAGACCGTCGCATTAAAAACACACATAAAGGAACAGAAAAGCCTACGATTCAAACTTTTTTAGCTAAGGACAAGTTTTTTTTTAATATCGTTTTTTCATTTCGCATACAGACAAAAGTATGCTGCCGAGCTACTCTATGTCGTGGTTGCCAGCATTGTTTTTGGGGACACATACGGCTCGTAGATCTAAAAATTTCGATTTAAAAAGTTCTAGGGCGTCATCAGCAAAACCGTTTCTCGTCAAGGGGCTTTAAGTGATGCCCTTTCATTTGGGGTAGAGAATATATACTCGACAAAAATCGGTTGTCTGTCCCTTTAAACGAAACCACGGAGCAAGAATAAGACAGGAGGGGAAACGGAGCACCCTGGAGAAGCCTGATAATGTCACAAGCGCTAGGGTGGCAAGCGAAGAAACTGCATGGCCATTGCCATGGCCAAGCTAAAGCAGAGGTGCGCGTTCTGTTTGTGCACGCCCAGTACAGCCTGGCTGCAGCCACGGAGCAGCCGCGGCATCACGACGGCACTTCGCCAGGCCGCCGAAACATTCCGGGGCCGAAGCGAGTGCGTGCGCTCTCCTGTACTTCCATGGAATGAAGAGCCTGCCTTCGTGATTGTTTAATTTTCGGGCATTAAACTGGCCAAATGCCTGTATGAGTTAACGAATGGTGCTTTAATGCGATTTCGATGCTTCTTTTGTGGTTTCCTTAAACGAACTGGACTGGACTGGATCGACACTGTCTGGGGCAAGAGACTGGGGGCTTTGCTGTGACTGCCATCGCTGTTGGTGCTTGACAGCTTCAAAGGGCATCTTGTGGAGAGTGTGAAGGAGAAGCTGTGCGACATGCGGACCGACCTGGCCGTTATTCCGGGTGGCCTAACATCTGTCCTGCAGCCCTTGAATGTGTCGGTCAACAAGCCCTACAAGGACTACATGCGCAAGATGTACGTCGAGTGGATGGCCAGCAGAGAGCACAGGCTCACTCCCACTGGGAGGATAAAGCGACCGCCAACGGAGACGGTCTGCGAGTGGATCGTGGCAGCGTGGGACATGGTCTCACCCAGCATCGTGGAGCACAGCTTCAAAAAGATGGGGCTGTCGAATGCACTAGACGGAACTGAGGACGATGTGCTTTGGGAGGGCAGTGATGGCAGCCGTGACGACGACTCGGAGTCAGATTTCTCGACGAGCGATTCCGACTAGACCACAACCAGACTGGACTTTTGTAGGTACTTTTGACTGTGTACTTTCAACTACTTTCTGTGTACTTTTGACTGTGTACGCGTTTAAATAAACGAGTATCGTTCGCTTTTGCTATCATACTCGATTTTCTCTTATTTGTATAGTCCGCGTTAGGACCGTTTACACGTTATTTTGGACTTTTCGCATTATACCCGCGTAATTTGCGCACCCCCTTTTTGAGGCCCTAAATTCGCGAAAAAAAGTGCGAAAATTACGAGTAAATACGGTATATGGACACGTTTACACGGCTACAACAGAAGCGCAGTGAACACCGTTTCAATCGCGCCCCCGCCACGAGAAGAGTGAACAGCACACTATGCTCCAATGTGGCAGCAAAGTCACAGCGCCTGCTGGCTTGGATACGTTATCTCACCCCTGCACTAGCTCGATGCGATGCAGTGGTGTGCAGTGCAGCTGTGTAATTGAGGCTAACTGTGCAGTAAGGCCACCCTTCCAAACTCGAGTCACCAAAACTACGAAAAATAGGAACGATAAGTGAGGGGCCCTCATTGAATGGCGGTGCTTTTACCTGTAGAAAGGGGGCACACTGCCCGGTACTACCATGGCTGCCCTTAACCCCTCCACATGAGCGAAGCTGGGGCTCTGCTATCTGCAAGCTTACTTCATCTTTTACAGACACAAGAAGCACTGGCTTGCAGATAACACACTTGCAGCCATCGGAAAGATCTTGTGTTGCTCATATATTTTGTTGGGGCGTGCGTACATGTGTGGGTGTGCATGCACTGGTGTAGCTGTAGTGTGGAATAGCTTTGCATGTGCCTTTGTTTGGTGTGAGCAGATGAACATCGGTGGCCGATTCAGAATTTCGCTCGCACACGCACGTGATCTTGGTTGCTCCGCTACACTGGCAACGGCAAGCTGACGCTAGTGCTGTTTCAACTGGTACTTGGTTCTAATGTGCATGCGATTTCAGGGTGGTATTTTCCCAGGTAACAAAAAAAAGCAGCGTGTTTGAATAACTTACACATACGTGTAGGAAAATGCGCGGCACGCATATACCAAATTCACTCGCGTAATGAACCCACTTTCTCCCACAAAATTCGGCTTCAATTTCGGGGGACGTTCATATGCGGAAAAAGTGCAACAGATTTTTAAAAGTTGAAATTTCATACAATAAAGATGCTAAGAGAACGGCTGTCATAACGTTACCTTTCTAGTAAAAATACGTAGTAACTATATAACGATATTTATTTTTCATTCACAACATGCTAGTGGCCTCTTACTCGCCACCGTGCCCCCACTCACAATGGAGCTGTCCTTACTAAAGTCACTTGCTGCTCCACATATGTCGTCAGCCCACAGCGCACCGTCTTCTGTGCCATCAAGGCACTCCAAAACTTCTTATCCCACACAGGGAAACTTCCCTTCTTTGGGCCAATGAAATACGGTGATCCCTGTTCATCGCCTAAACTTCTTGTTTTCGCCAAGTAGCGTACACACACTAGGTCAAAACGGAAGTGCCGCCTAGCTGCGTGGTTTCCATGTGCTTCAATGCATACTCCACCATCTTCAGTTTAAAACCGGCTGTGTAGCTCACGTACGTACTGGCCAATCGTACGCCGCACACCACCAGCACAAAAAAAAAAAAGGTTGGGTGGAACACAGCTGAACAAAACCATGGCACGTAATGACGAAGTCACGGAACAGCACTGAGCAGGGAAGGAGCGTGGAGTATGTTTCTTGCTTTGTTTGCATGCCGCAGCCCTTTCGTGGCACTGTACGCAAGATTGTTTGTTTTGTGCCCAGCAGGTAGCGTTCCGCAAGCGCGCAATTTTTAAATTGTGAGCCACGGCATTTGTGCTCGCGTCTCCGGCTACTGTTTGAAATTTTTTTTGCTAGACTGGATTTTTTGCATTTCTGCGCATACTGTGGCCTGATATCAAGTTACTGCGATCGTCTAAGGCATTAGCAGCCATGCCGAGATAAAAACATAATCCCACTACAATTTTTATGCAAGGTGGCAAGACAGTAAATTCTCAAGAAGAAAAGTGGCGGAGGGGTAATTACGCGAGTGGTTTCATTACGCGAGTAAATACAGCAATACATTACTCGCCTGGCTTATCCACAATATTCATACATTCAGGAATTTTCGAATCTCATTTTCTGAATCGCATATGCTTCGAATAAGAAGAATATTAAAGTCGTATTCGAAATTTCAAGTATTCCCACACCCATAATTTTTTCTTAGCTCATATAGAACAAACTGAAGGTTGTAGTGCTACACAATGCACACAATCACGCATTTAGGGTCAGGGAATACTATTGTAAAACTGAATAGTTTCAGTCCCCCCCCCCCCCCCCTCCGACCATTCGCAACTGGAACAACTTGCCCTGCGACATCTTATCTCTTCTATCAAATGATTAGTTATTTTCAAAGTTGACGTAACACATTTTGACTGTTGTGACACTGTATTTCTTTTCGTTCTATGAACCCAGTGATTTCATGGGTGCTTGCTTGTGAGTTGTATCTGCATTGTACAGATGTTGTGTATGTTTGATATGCTGGAAGGCCGATGTGTCGCTGATTGCAACTTTGTATTATTTTGTTTTGTGCTTCCTCCAGCTGTAATGCCCCTGGCATTGTGGGTATTAGATAAATAAATTAAAAAAAACACACTCAGCTAAGCAGTATAGGCAGACCAAAAAGGAGACCCTACCCACCTCTTCTATGCAGGCTGCTCCTGGGTTGAGTAGAGGCACAATGCCTGGGGTTGCGTTAGTGATGGGGGACAAGTCACGTTCACCAAGCATGCCTGAGTGAGAGATAGGGAAAGAGATCCACACTCAATACACACCAAAGTAGCACAGGATGCTTGCTGGGAGTCGAACTAACCAGTGGAGTTTGAATAAGGCATGACAGAAAGGCATCGCTCAATTTGAGTGAGATCCGTCAAACCACTTTACTGTAACATACGAATAAAGATAATATAATAGGCTATTTCGTGACTAGAGAGCGGGTCTTTAGGCACAAGAAACGAAGGTTTTAGGCGCCCATAATATGCACTGAAAAGTGTCATTTAGGTAACATATAGGCTTAATTCATGTCGACAAATTTTGACTTGCAATGAAAACAGCAAACAACTATTTTGCTGTGGGAAAGCAATTACTCGTCTCAAGTTTCATGGTTTGAAGTTGCGCCTCCTAAAATTTGATATTTGTGTGTGAAAAAGACCCTTAATCCCCACTGATGCGACGGAGACTTTCATAAACGTCAAGATTTCAAAACGCCGCATTCTGCCGTCACCTTTGCTGACAGTGGACTTTATGTTACGTACTAATGCTTCCCCCATAAGTTGCAGTTTAATGCAAACTTCACTCAGAAGCGAACAAAAAGTGTAGGGCGGGTTCTGCCTGAAGGTGGCATCAGTGTACAATTTCGAGATTTGTTTCAGGCAGTGCAGGCAAAGGTAATTTTATTATACATACTTTAGCTAAGGGATCGTGGCAGGATATGGGAACTGTAGTGTTAAAAACAAGTCATAGGTTAGGAGAACATATTAGTGTACTAGAAGGCATCCTCGCTAAAGCCAAAGGAAAAACGTGGGGCTGGCCATGAGGTGCATAGGGCAGACAAGTATTATGCCAAATAAAAGAAAGACTACCAAAGGAGAGGATGAGAAGCAGGTGATGATGGAAAGCTCACAGGAGGATGGTGTCAGAAAACTCAAGGGCCAAGAATAAATGATGCATCAAAAGACCAATCGGAGGTTTGTGGAATGTGGAAAATGCCTTAGTCTTGATGAAGGGCACACTGATGATGATGAAAGAAAGTGTCCTCGCTGACTTCATGAAACCACCCCCCTACCTGAGACTCAAATGTTGCCAACCTGCTTTTCGCCTATTCTGCCAAATCTAGCGGCCTTTTTCTTGTTTTGTTTTTTCTTATATGTGGGCTTGATGTTCCGAACAACTGCTTTTTAATTTTTAAAAATCTTTTTCAGCCAAAGAAATCTGGAACTGAAACAGTTCCGTGCAGTGTGCTGCATAGCTGCCGTACTTATGAACCTTGTTGCGTCAACCAGCTCGGGCTCGAAGACGGGCGTCATGATATGCGTGGCGTATTCGTAAGGCTCGACAACAAATCAGGCGTTAAAAAATTTCCATACGCGCTTGCGCACATCCGTTGTGTATATGGCAGGTTGTGCATTGTCAACTCACCTCTACCTTGCGAGTGAGATTTATGTACAGAAAAGGATCCTTTTCTTAATCTAACTTCTGTATTTTTAGTCGAATACATTTTAACCGCCTTCATTAAAATTCGGTTAGAAGTTAGCACTTATGCTCATTTTGTTTGTCCATGTATTTTTGTGTACTGATACTGCAAAAGCCATTCCTAAATTGGCATTATTCCTTACAGTGAACTTTGGTACTCATTGGTGTAGCCAAATAGGGAGAGTGAAGCTTGCGTAAATGTCCTTATTTTTGCTGTCTCGCAAGGCAATGTTATTCGCAGCTTTTGCACTTGAAGTTTGAGAGGATACAGGGGTGGGAGACTGTGTGCAGTGTTCCCTGCAAGTGCATCACATCATTGGGCCTGAAGAGAGCCTTTTTTGGGAGGTGAAAGGAAAAAAAAAAATAATAAAAAAAGAACAGCCAGTGGGACACTTTCTTGACTAATGGTCTGGACAAGTAGCGTCGGGCGATGATTTGCCCTGTGGCTGATTGCAGGTATTCAAGCTGGGTAGCCACAGGTGATAGCCTCCATTGAACAAAAGAAGGGGTCCTTAAACTGCTGCCTTCCACTGATGGACAGCCACAAGAGCCACGGGAGGTGGCATTTGAGGAGAGCGGTGTCGACCTCCTGGTTGTTCCTCACCAGACGCTGCTTTGCCTTTTGCCACATACTCTTCCTGTTCTCGGCGTGGGCACCGGTGTTGGGGCCGACGAAGTCACGTGTGTGGTTAACCGTCTCTCACACTTATTGCACGTTGACGCTGGCGGCGTTCACCAGGTTCGGTGGACACCACCAGCGTTAACTCGTCACTGTGGATGGTGGTTCCCAACTACATGTTATCAGCGATTTTCTCGCCATACGTGCCAACATCCCGCATGTAAAATTTGAAGGGCCACAGCTCGACCCAGGGCCCTATGTCCACCATGTCCCTTGTCACGCCGTCTCCTGTCAAAATGACCTGAAGCTCCTAGGGCTGGCCCGGATGACGCCATCGGCGCCACCAGACCGTTACTAGTCAATAAAGTCTTTTCTCTCTCTCTCTAAGCGCCAACCACATCACTTCTTTGTGGGAAAGCTTCACGTTTGAGTGACCAAGGCAGTGCCTAAACGCAAAGCAGCTGTCCCGACCTGGGAGGCCTTGCAGCTCGTCACTTCCCTTGAGCTGCGCAACGGTTGCAGTGGAATACCAGACGGGGACCTGTTGGTGGTTGAACTGGAGTTGTCCACAGATTCTCCAAAGCTCATTTGGAGAATATGTGCAAAGCATGGTGGGTGTAGGGGACGTACACAGTGGACACAGAAATGCATTCTTTTGTCTCGAAATGTCTCGGGTTGGCAACACCGAGTATCAGTGGGGGTTATTTCGCGACGCCAGCGAGGACACTGCCTGATGCCGTAGTAATACCAAAAAAGTAATGCCCTCACCTGTAGGAAAGGGCTGCTGCCGTTGAGAAAGGTAACGACGTAGGGCCCAGCCGAACGCAGTACGCGATACGTGGCCTTGTGGTCCCCACACACCAAGTTCGTGAGGCACGCCAGGGCCTCCAGCTGACACAATGAGTCGTAGTTGCGAAGGGCAACTGACAGCAGTAGTTCCAGCGCATTGTTGCTCCTGGATGGGAACACAAGGGCTACGTGTCAAAAGACGCGACCTTCCCGACGTTTTCACACCGTATTTTTGTATCAGTTTCTGTCACATTGTTTCGCTTCACGTGATTTCGTATCAATAGATGTGAAACTTTCGATGAAAAAGCCTTACTTGATGAAGCGATTGATATATTCGTCCCCCAGACAAAGGGAGTTCTTTAACTTTCTCAAGTAGTTCTTGTCGATCCGCTGTTTCTTCATATCTTTCAGGAGCGCTTCAAACTGGAATGACATGAACTTGCATGACTGATACGTCAAAATTTCCGCGCTCGATGAGAACCACGAATACCTCTTCGACGGGCACTGGCTCAAACTCCTTTAAGGGAGGCACAGAAGACCGTCGGTCGTCGACCAGCTTTTTCCGCCGTTCCCTCTGCTCATCTGCGAGTGCAAAAACATGCAGAGGACCACTGAAACGTTCTCTCATCGGTTATTTAGTTAGTACGCACCGTACTGCTGACTTCTCAGAGTCTGTCGCATTTCATCCACCACACTGTCCCCACACGGCGCTGGCGTTAGAATGCCGTCTTCGCTAGCGTTTGAAATCATGCCGTATATCGGATCCTGTGTTTTTCAACTCAGCAACGCCAACTATGCTAATTACTACGCTGCTGAAACAATTTATCATCCATGCAATTTATGACATGAGGGCCGCCATTTTTTCAAGAACGGCTGTCTGTTGGCTTTGGTTGGCTCAAGGTGGCCTGTGCTTGCACGAACCACTTAATAAACTGTTATTAAAAATCAAAAGGTGTTGAAAAATGCTTGCGCCGACATAACATACCTATCTGAAGAAAGAAAATTGTTTCCGTTGCTTAAGCTTATGCAGACGAGACAATTTTTAACGGCAGAAGTGGCGCGGACCTTGATCGTCCGTCCGGCAAATTCGACCGCGCGTTTTGCCACTTTCGCCTGACTTGCCCAACTTACCCAACTTGCACTTGTGCTCTGGTTCACGCATTTCGGTATTTTCCTCCCGCCGAGATGGTAAGACATGAACTTTGATTGCAGTTAGAAGGTATCAATTTGGGAAGAACATTTGTACTTGCCTAAGTACTCACGGAGCGCGCTGTTTGGTGCGTTTATCGTGACCTGATATTTGTCACTGACGTACAGACGAGTCGGAACTCGTTGTTAACATTCATTTTCGCGTTCTTCGCTGCAGAGTCATAATATGCTGATTTGTTATTCCGTTCTAGTCCAAGCGGAAGGGTGTAAGTGCTGAGGAGAAGCGACAGCGGATGCTGCAGGTCTTCTACGAAAAGGTAGGCGCTTGGCAGTTTCGTCTGCAAACGCATCACTTCTAAGCAAAATGGGTGATCGTACAGAAAACAGAAGCCTGAAGGCAAGGGCTGCAGGGAAAGCCGCCCCCGTGAAAATGGAAATAGCATTTCTAGCAAGAAATCAAAATTAATTACGGCTTCAATTCTGACTAGATTCTTAGATTCTAGCTGGAATCGACAGCTTAAAACTAGAAAAATTCTTAGTCCAGCTGGAGACGATTATTTCCAGCTTGCCGTTTTTTTTTTTTCTTCAAGCTGGACTGACAAATGCTGGCTGAAAGTAAATTTCAATCCAGCTAGAAATGAACTAGAAAGGGAATTTATTTCTAGCTAGAAATTCTGCCTATTGATAGCTAGAATATTTGTGGCTAGAAGAATTTCTGGTTCAATAATCCAGCTAGAACAAACACATTTTCACCTGGGCGTTTCGGCTGCTTATAATTTTATAGGTCGATTTTTCGAACTGGGCTAGCCTCCTGGTGCGGAATTCTGAGTTTTGTCTAGTTCGTGCGTATTACGAAGCGTCAACTTCGAGCGAGCTCTGGTTGGCTGAAAGCAGACGACACGCAATGTGACGCAAGACACAGGTGTTAGTTTGTGTGCAGTGGTGCTGGTTAAAGGCCTTGCAAGTGCTACTGTGTTGTGTTAACGGAAGCAAATTGCACATTTTTACGCACAGTGGACCTTTTTGTAATGGTCTCACAACTCCGCCCTTACAGTCTGACAGCTAGGAACCAGGATGTTTCCATGCTTTGGCCTCACATCTCCGAGGAGCATGAACAGACTTTTGCCTATAGGGCTTGCATGTGGTCACGTGCACATCAATGTAAATGTCAACGGGGTTGGGAGAAGAGAACTAGAAGAGCCGAAATTGGTTAACACCAACTCTCGCACAATGTGCCAGCAGACCGAACAGTTAGAAAATTTCACCGTGTCTAAGGAAGTACCCCCCAAAATGTCTTAAGGCTGTGTCGGATGGACTCACAAAATTTCTTAAAGGTTTGTCGGATGTACGTGCAAGATTTGTTACAGATGTGTTGAAGGTATCCACCAAACATCTCGAAGGCCACGTTCCCTGTCTGCTTCACAGTCTGTCTTCTTTCCTCCGTATTCTGTCAGGATTTCCACTTGTTTAATTGTTTCTTTTCTGCGGCACGGGTGGAAACAGCGTGTCTTGATTTTTACCCAGCCAGCGAAATGGCTTCCACTCACTTAAACCATGGCCGGTGTAGCGGCCACTAGAGTTATGTGTGGTAATCTCTAAATATTAATTGTGATTCGTTAAGAACAGTGCCTATGCCTAATCAGTGAGCGGGCGTGGGGTAAAAATCAAGACAGACTGATCTTAATGTGAGTTCACAGGTAGATGGCAAGTGTGGAGCACATCCGACGTACCTTTAGCCTCTAGGATCGGGGTATGTCTGACGTATCATTAGACACTGCGTACGTCCAACATACCATTAAAGGGGCCACAAAGACAAAATGCAACTTTGTTTAGTTTAAAAAAGTTAGGCTTCAGTACTTTTCACTCAGCTAAATATTCCAGCCATGAAAGAGGTTTTTTTAACCCCAAAAATGCAGGAAGTATTGAACAACGCGCTACAGTGACGTGTTATGGGCATGAGTGATTTCATACGTGCCAGCACTAAAAACAATTTTCAGTGTGTTATCTGGATGTTAGCGTTCAACTGATGTGATCACATGAAACTTGAGGCCCCACTGCAATTGTCCAGTGATGTGTCTTGAAGATTCTGTGACATCATAGAAAGGTTGCTGGGAAGTGGCTAAGATGTCGTCACGGTTTCACATGTTTTCTTTAATATTATCTCCGTTATTTTTTCGTGGTTTGTGATAAAATTGTTATCAGGACAAAGCAGTCTTTCTAACAAACAAACTTGTATTTTGTCTTCATGGCCCCCTTTAAGAAATTTGGCAGGTATGTACAACCTATAAGATACATTTGAGAAATTTTGCAAGTACATCCAACGTAGCTTTACACACAGAATTAAAATTTTGGCTCATAATATATGGAAAATAAAAATAGTGCGGGTGGGCATAGAAACGGCAAGTACCAACCACGTAAAGATATGACTTTGCATGAAAAAGTCATAATCATGTAGATGCTTTGTGATGTGTATATACTGCACTTTGTTGGATACGTGTGTACACATCATATTTCAGGATAAACTCCACCTCAAGATTTATTTATTTATTTATTGGATCTTAAGATCTTGACTATAGTAGTGGGATAAGTGAAGCTGTTTGTGCTTACCTGATTCAGCACCATGGAATGAGAGTGATGAAGCCGTGGTAGAGGTATTTTGTCTTTGCGGATGTACATGCTAAGTGGACTCTTTGCTGGAGCAAGCATAAATCTCATTCTGTGACCTGCTGTTACATTTCCCGGTAGGCCATTTCTTCCATGAGCAGTGAAACAGACATATTAATATGTGGGTAACCATAGTTCCTGTGCACCGCTCCACTAGGGGAGGTTCCTCCACAAAGCATGTCAAGGAACTTTATGCATTACCCCTTCAACACACTCTGAAACTTAACACATATATACAGCATCTCCTCAGATTTTGCAGTGTTTGCAACCGGGTAATGACAGGCTGTCTTGTTATACGACTGCAGTGGGCTGGCGTTTTTCCAACGTGCTTCCCGTTTGTTTGTGGTAGGGTAGCTTGTAGAAAAAATGAAGTGAATCCTATGCAAAACTGATTCTTTCTTTGTTTGTAACTGTGCGTGCCTGGAAGCGAGTTTTCTCACTCAGGTTTGTTCATTGTAAGTTCAGGTCACATGGGCATGTAAATAAGCATTTACGCTTGCCACTTAGGTGGGATGACAGGATGGCTGAATCCTGTAGAAGCAGAAATGGCTGTACTGATGTCTGTGCTAGCGGCAGTGGCAAGTGAAGCACAAAAGTGCCACTTATTTCTTTTCTTTTCTTTTTTTCAGAAAGATGTATTCCAGCTGAAAGATCTTGAAAAGATTGGCCCCAAGGAAAAGGGCGTCATAGCCCAAGCGGTCAAGGATGTGGTTCAGTCGTTGGTTGACGACGGACTGGTCGACTCGGAAAAGATTGGCACGTCAGTCTACTTCTGGTCGTTTCCGAGCAAAGCAGTTAGCACGGTGAGTGGAATGACAATTTGACTCTTCCTGGCCTAAGCAAATGAACAGTCTGAGTTTTTTATGTTTGTTTAATAATTATCGATGAGTGAACATGTCAAGTTATTAATATGTAGAACAGTGTAGTGCTGTATGGCTGACTGCTCTGTATGGCTGACTGACTCACTGATCTTGAAAAAAATTTATTGGCGCTAAAGAAGGGACTAGAATTTGCAGTTGTGAAAGGATAAAATATGGCATGCTTTTGGTAGGAAGCCTTGCCACGCATGACATCAACATTATAGAAATAACATTGTTGTTCCTGAGATGTAAAAGTGTTGCAATGACTAATCTCAGATCTAGAGCAGTGCACAAATGGTGATTAACAAGCAGAGGTGGTGCAAAGAACACGTAGAATTGCACGCCAATTGGTTGGTAGTGCTGAGTTGTCTGGAATGCCTGCACTATTATGTTTGATTGTACATAATGCCTTAAGTTTACACTGGTGAACAAGCTTAATGAGGCAGTGTTTGGTAGCAGCTTTATCTCTGGCTGTGGCCAGAGATAAAGCGAAGCTCACGAGCTTCACGAGCGAAGCTCACGGAGTGCTCACTTTCAGAGGAAACGGAAGCTAGATGAACTGAGGGCCAAAGTTGAAGATGTGGAGAAGAAGCTGAGGTTTGTTGATGGCCAGTTGGCGAAGGCTCAAGTCGGAAGGGAGGAATCGGTGAGTGTGCTTTGCCTTGACACATTTACGTTTAATCCGGTAGAGTGGGACATGTGACTCTTTAAAGTAGTTCGGGACACTACATTAAGGATTCTGCAGGGTCACTGGCTTGAAAAAGTTTGGGTGAGTGTGAAAACACGACCAGGTGACCAGAGGCAATGTCATTAGAGGTAAAGTAGCAGGAAATTGTGGCATTACTTCCAGTGGTGTCATCACCGGTGACATTACCCAGTCAAGCAACAGAAAGGACCAGAGGAGCATCTAACACTTAGTAAACATCCAGTGAACAGGTGTTGCTTTCAGTTTCAGTTTATAAGTGTCTACAAAAGAGTGGTAGAGTAATAATCACATACTGGCAGCATTGACAGTGTTCACTAGCTGAATGCATTAATTTATGTGCGTGTAAACATTTGTTCGCTTTTTTTATTTCATCACAGTTGGGCTGTTCGCACACTGGTTAGAGATTTGCAAAACTAGTGAGTTTCACTCTCTGCCAGACTAGAGCTTTGGTTTGTCACTGTAGTGCCACATGTCAGTGGTTAAAAAATCCGGTGAAGTTGTGATGATATTGGGTGCTGTGGCATATGCTGATGCTGGCTGCTTTGCGGAATGGTCGTTTACATCGTGTCTTGTCCCCAAGTACAGTCGGGTCTGCCAAATCGATTTCAAAATTTAGAAAAGCGAAGCCTTCCCTGCTTCTTGAAATTAAAGCATCCTAACACCCAAGCGCCTTTTTTTAGCACATAGCATGCCACTGTTGGTGACAAGCATGTATGACATATTAGACGTGTTGCAAAAAGTTCTGCTTTGCTGTTGACACTAACTCTGCTCCTAAAATGTTTCTTTACATTTTACACTTGCGCTTTAAAGCAGGAGCAGTCGCCAGCACTTGAAACTTGTTTGCTCAGTTTGGCCTTACCTTGGAGCAGTTGTCACTAATAAAAGTAACTAAAACAAAATTTTTGAATATGTGTAGGAATACTAGAAAGCTGTTTGGGTTTCAAGGTGCGACAGAATGTTCATTTAAGGGGGGACATATGGCAAGTAAAACTGGTTTTGTTATTTATGGACCAAATTTATTCAAATTAAGATATTTTATGTAGTTAACTAACCTAATAACAAAACTTAAATTGGGTTAAAGATATCTTCTATACTTTTTGAATTACAAGACTTATTACCTTCACAAAGCTGCTCCAAATCTCAGCAGGACCAGGAAGGTCTATTCTGTGCAAGGAAGCTATTTGATTATTGCTTTATTTCCTTAGGTATCCAAACAGAAAGAGAGAAGTTTCACTTTCTGACATGAAACTATTTCTGATTTTGAAAGGAAGGTGAAACTTTCTTGTTCTTTCTTTATGCCTTGAGGATATAATGCAATAATCTATAGGCATCCGTGCACAGAACAGACCTTCCTGATCACACTGATGCAAAACTCTTGTTGACTTCTTGCGTAATTAGTTAATTATGCTGGTTGCAAGTTTCAGGTAGTTAGTCTTCTAACTCAAAAAGTATAGACGGTATTTTTAAACTGATTTCAGTTTTGTTGTTAATGCTCCTAATTTGATTCAATTTGGTCCATAAATAAAAAAGTCGTTTTACTTGCCACATCCCCTCTTAACACCACAGATGCCTAAGGCATGAACAGAAAGGCTGCCTATTTTGTGTAATCACAGAAAGGCACATTTGACGGCCGACAGCTGCGTAAATAATTATTTACCACTTCGTTTATTCGTGTCACTTTCGGTTTTGATTAAACGAACACTGAAGTGGCTGCCATGACAAGAGGGCACTTGTGACGTCACCATTCTTGCCGCACCGCTTCCAGTCTAAACGTGCGTACGAGTGCTCGCGCACGCACCCAGGCCAGCCCTGGTTTCCACCATCTCCATGCACCGGGCAGCACGACGTCAGTCCCAAAACGCGACGTGATACACACAGCAGAACACCGTGTGCCAACCGCAGCCAGTGCATTGGCCATGTCACAAGAACCATCACGTCTGCAGTTTGGGGCCAGAAGGAGCAGATGGCGACACGCTGATGCCTATTGCGGAACGGTATCCTTTTAGAGCTTTCTCGTGTGTGCAAAGATTAAAATGAATTTAAAATATGTTATACTGAACGGTCACTGTTGAAACTTGCTGGGAGATATCTCCTGATAAAAAGGAAGCATTTTACGTAGTTACCCAAGCTTTGAAATTTCGTGTCCGTACTCCTTTAATGCATTAAAACATTGCAGTGATATATTTCTGCAGTTGCAGTCAGGTGTTCCTGACAAATGCTAGCATTAACACACATGCACACAAGCACACTACAACGGCTGCTAAACTTTTTCGTGTGCACTTGCTTAATAACTCAGTAAAGAGTGAAAAGATAAGAAGTTCTTAAAAAAAAAAGGCGCACTGAAGATCACAACAGGGGCAGATTCAAGTTCACCTCTTACGAGGGTGGAATGGAAAATGTTGTGTTGGAGCATTGCCTCCAGAAACCAATGGGAGATGGCTTCAATACTAACGTGTGCTTCAGTACTACGTGAGAATGCATTGCTGCGAAGACATTTACCGGGAGTAATAAAAGCAGCCTTATATAAATGAATGAAGGCCCCACGTTTTCCTACGAAATGCTACATGCATGGTCCTGTTACAGTTGGCTTCACTGCAGTACCCATGTGCATTGCCAATTCTGAAGGTACCAATCATCTGCGCTTACACTATTGTCCCGATTACATGAGTTTACTCGACCGATCGCCCATTCATTTTGCCAGTATAAGGTGTCACGATGTTTCAATAGGGCATTCGCCAAAGAATGCTTACGCATTAAAAAAAGGGGGGGAAGGCACACAACATGAATCCATGTTGTTTGTCTCAATTTTCTGTTTTGCATTCACATTAACATTTGCAGCAAACTTCTTTTCCTTTATGTATAGGTTCTATTCAATGATGCACACATGTGAGTGCGCCATCACTGGTTACGTCGGGCTCCGCGGGATGGCGGCACTTGTCCGTGTTACGCACATGATGTCTGTTGGACGTTCCAAACTCTACCCCACTGAATGCAAAGTAATGCCTTGACTCCATTGTGAGTGCGATTAACAACATCTCTGTTGACACCACCCATTGATGATTGGGTTGAAATGGAGCAAACGATGCACGCATTTTTTTTTTTTTTTTTCTGCAGCGAGCGGGGGCAGGGCCACAAGCCACGACATGTCCGTGGCGCTTCGGCCATGTTCGTGGCCATTTCAGGTATTGCGAAGCACAGAAATTGAAAGCAAAATGTTTCAGTTAATACCACCTATACAGACAAAGGAGGCCTGTGCTTCAACTATGTGGCTTTTGAATGTAACAATCCATGCGCCCAACAGCCATTTTATTTTTGTAGAAATCCCAAAAAGTAATGTTTAGATCAGGCTTTAATGTAGCAAGATTTGACTGGTTGGAAAGTCTTCGTAGCAGTATTAAAATCTTATCATTCAACCGCAGTGCTGATCTGAGGGAGGGAAGTTGCCTGCTTTAAGGTTGTGAGGATAAGACAGAAGTTTTGTTGTAGTAACTTCTGCAGTCATAGTTACATTGTGTAGTTACATATACATTTTGCAGATGAGTGCAAAGTGGCAATAACATGATCGCCTTGCTCAGACCAGCCTTTGAAGTGTTAATTTCCTATTCATTCCAACTACCTCCTTTTGTAATCAAGCATTTTGTCCGGCAAGGATAGAATACTGCAGACTGTATTTTTCAAAACTCACAGTTGCCTATTTCAACTCGTGCTGGCAGGCATCAGCTGTGCATTTTTCTTAATTTCACGACAAAATACAAAAATGCACTGGCTTACAAAATTTCTGGCCAACGTTATCGAACCTCGAAGAGCCCCAGTTATGCCGCAGCAAAACTGCACATGGGTGTTTCCGTTACAGAACTAAAATTGCTTTTAGTCACTTTGTATCACTGAGAAATCCACAAAGTTTTAAAGGGGGACAAAAGCAGGGCCCCAGATTGTTTCGGTGGTTATCTACGATTGTGTTTAAACAAAACAATATTGATGCTTTCGCAACACTAGCCACGGTCCATGAGATAAACTGCTCAAGGGCTCTGGAGTGAATTAAATCATATAGTGCTTTGCTCCATCTCATTCCACCTTCAAGATTTCCCGAAAAGTGATTGTTCTTCAAACTTTCATGCCCCCAAAGCATGTGACAATGAAATCAGGAGTGCAAAAGACAGTTTGTAGGTTCCCATTCGCTGGGCCAACCAAATCCACTCTGAGAATGTGAGTACAGACACCAGCAGAAAGTGGCACAAGAAAGAGATGTGAGATTCGGCAGTGCTCACTCTGCATTTGCTGCGGGAGACTGCGCGTAAGCTTGAAGCGCAAGCACAGCCATTTCAACCACTGCAGGGTGCGCACTCTAGAAAGAAAAAAGAAGCACAAAATACGAATGAGCCACGAATCCTGTCAACAGCCTTTAACTCTTTCCTTACGGCGCCATAGGCCATGGGACATAGAGTTCCGATGATTTCAAACTTCCTGTGAAAGCTAAAAACGGCGCCTGGCGGACAACTAACGCCATCTGGTGTATTTATTGACAACTAATTTTTCGATTTTATTATGTTTGTTGATATTTTCGCGTACAGAGACCCCGCCAAGAGTGAAATTGGAACCCGCTGTTGTGGCGAGTTGTGTGAAAACGGTGTCCGCTGTATTTGGGCTGTATTTATAAACAAAATAGGCTTCCTATCTGACGACTGCAGCTTTACAAATTGATGTGTAGGGTCTGGACAACGTACGGTGGGGTATTTTGCCAAATGCACCGCGTCATGTCGCGTTATCCCCTTCATGATAGCCTGGCACTCGTGTCAGATTACCGCTCCGGAGCGATGCGCGACACTTCTCAAGAGTGCTGAATTTTTTTTGCTGGTTTTTTACACTAAAGTGAAAAGGATTTTGTGTCAGAACACAGAAAAGTGTGCTTGGATGCATGACCGACTTACACTCGAGTGGCTTCGAGGAGTGGCACAGCCGTCAGTTCCGCTAGGTTGACGGGCCCACAAAAATACAAAACTTGGTGTACAGTGTTGATATATATATTGAATCATAGCCAAGAAATGTAGGAACAATTCGTATATCTTAGAATTCCTAAAATAATTTTTAGGGCTTATTACAATCGCCTATATACATTGCGTGTATACTTTTTTTTGTGCATTTCTTTTATTATTTGACTAATAAACTGTAAGTAATGGTACCTTTCACAAAACACCTGTTATGTGTTTGTAAGAGCAATCTATAAGCTACAATTCCATGCATAGCAATGCTAAATGTGTCCACTAGCTCAAGAGAAAGAAATAGTTTTGTGGGAGCACTCAAAATCGGCCGTTTTTCCGCCATAACGAAAGAGTTAAAGCAACATTCCAGTAAACTTGCCAAACTGTTTGTCACTCCATTGAGCAGTTTTTGTGCCATTATTCGGTTTCCCTCCCACAAAGATTTTAGAGCCACCGTTTATTTGTACGTCCTGAAAGAGAAAACACTGGGACCCAGTATCAGTCGCTGCGAAAGCTGCCGCAATGGCGTCGCAACGCTTTGCAATGCAGTTAATTCACCTTTAGTTAAAAAAAATTTGAAGATTGTGTTTCAAGGTTAGTTGTGACTTTTTTTTTGGTCACGTACAGTTAACATTGGTTAAACCTGCACCCAATTTTTTAAATCTCGCTCTGCGGACTCTCCAGTCCAGCTGACATCCATAAATCCACAAGAAAGATCATGCAAATGAAAGGAGCACTTTTCAACGCACGTTTTTGTGACAAAAATGCTCGTAAATTGGCCGAGATACATCAGAACTCTGTCCAGACATTCTAGGCTACAACCTGTAGAATTAACTGTAACGCTTATAAATCTCTTCAGTGTGTGCCTTAAAGGTGACACGTGGCGGCTGTCCTTATGAATCCACCCTCACATACCTCTTCTACAATGTGAACGCAGACAACATTGAACCAGCCCACTCAGCGAGAATATCACAACACAATACCGAACCAACCTGCAGCGCTTTGACAAGGGCATAGCCCGCCCCTTGGAGCCTCAGCAGGTCTCGACATGCCTGGCAGTCTATCGCGGCGTTGGCCAGGAACCAGGCCGCTTGCTCCTGCAAACCACAGAGCGGCGTTCAGACTTCTGCCCAAGAAGGTCACAGGAAGCAAGGGTACAGAAAACAACGTATCACGCTTCCATGGGCACAACGAGACCGAATATTGAGCAAGGGTATGGGTCACGTTTGTATTGACTCACAGTGCAGCTTATATGAAATGCGACAATGTGGTGAGCCTTTATCCGAGACCAATTAAAAACTGAAGCTGATTACGAGTGTTTATAAAAAAACGAAACAAGACGTTTTGGCTCCCATATGGGAGCCTTGTTCACAAAACTGTGAACAATGTTTGCGAACAAGGTTTCTGAACAAGGCTCCCACATGGGAGCGTAAATGTCTTGTTTCATTTTTTTACAAACACTCGTGGTCGGTGTCAGTTTTTAATTGGTGTCTGTGTTTACCCGAGCAGAAAGGCTTCCGTCCAACACTTGATTTTGTCCCTTTATCTGCTGCTCATTCATAGATGCAGGACAGGAAAATGCTCACCTTTGCAATACCCGAACAAAAAAAGGAGAGAACAAAACAGTCATAATAAAGTGGTGCACCATGAGATAGCTAATGGCCCTTTCATATACACCAGGTGTAAACATTCGTCACAAACAAGGGTAAGGGGGGGGGGGGGGGGGGGGGGGGGTGACTGCAGGCATTGGTCATGGCACGGAGGAAGAAGTATTTGAGAAGGGGAATCTGCCGGGCTGGGACAGTGCGGGGGCGGGGAGCGGCGGCGCCGTTAATTGTCACTGTCTGGCGAGAAGGAAATGCAGGTTGTGGAGCAGAACAACAGATGGCGCGTCAAGTGCGTTGCCATAGTTTACATGTTCTTCTACGCGATGCGACGCACAAAAATCGTAATATCATCGAGTATATTGTGAAACTTGCCAGAGTTCTTTCTGTAAAATAAATAAATAGAAGTGCTGGGCATTTCAGCAGCAGCTATTAATAAATACTGCCCTAGTTACAAGCCATACCGCGCTTTAAATGAAGCACTAGAGGGAATCCCGGATAAGACGATGTCTGCTGACGCCGCCTTCCCGGCATGAGTGGTTCACTCTTGCTGCTCTCGCGGGCGGGTTCTCAGATTTGCGCGCGCTTTTCATGTTGCACAGGCAGTGCGGGGAAGTTGGGACAGTCTAAAAATAAACTAATGGCATAGAGGATAAGAACCATCATTCACTGGAACTAATCATACTTAGAATGTCAACTACGTTTTTTTTTTTTTTAGGTTTCGCGTTCTAGAAAAATCAAAGCCCCTACGTCTTACGACAGCAATGTTTGAGACGCGAAGATTTCTTCCGCCGCAAACCGACTCCAATAAAAGTTCAGTCACATGAGGGATTCATCGGCGTCGTCTGCCCACGATGGCAGCCGGCTATGCACTGACTGACCTTGAAACCGGTGCGCCTTTTCCCTTTGGCGTCTCACGACAGAGGGCGCGTCGGTGCCGTGCCCAGCGCCATGACTTCATTGCGCCACCGGAGCAAGCCCTGTTGCGCCTCCTCAATAATTCTTCCTCCGTGGGTCATGGGAATACCTGCAGCTAGTGTCACTAAATAAAGCATTGCTTAATTAGTGGCTCTACCTGCAGCTGTGGACGCAACACAAGTGAAAGTGCCACATGCTATTTCATGGTGCACCACATAGTTGCTTTGTTGCATTTTCTTTTTGCTACGCCACTTGCACTTCACATCCCATGAGTGTTTTCTTTTCTTCAACTGTAGCCACTACCAATTTCCTGGAACAAACTGACTCGCCAAAAAAGTAAAAACAATAGGTAAATAGGTTTTACTTTTTGGCGAGTGTCAGTTTGTTCCCGGAAATGTTATTTCCTCGCCAGACGAGTTTTCGTCGAACTTTGGGCCACTATGAATGCCAGCGCCATATTTTTGTGATGTCACGCAGATGTCTACTTCGTGTTGTCAAACGAAAAACGAAAACTATTCGTTCCCCTCTGGAATGTCCGCACCAGAGGCTGTTGTCTTCTGCTACTGAAAAACCCACATGCTCATTTTATAGCGAAGCTGTCTATGGTTAGGTTGTGGAAAAAAATGTGTCCGTGGATTTTAACGATATACAAACCGATATACGTAAAGTTAATCACACTCAAGAGCTAGTGTTTTGTGTTTCCTCCTTGAAAGGCTACTAGCGTGACGTGTTGGCTGGTATTTTTCCCATCCAACTTGAAGGACTTCCACAGCGACAATTTGGCTAGTGTTTTTCGAACATAAGCACGCGCACATCACTATTTGCTCTTTTATACCATGCCACAAGTGGGGGAGGGAAAGGCGTGCATGTGCAGCCAGGCTTCATGTGCCGTGTGGTTGAGATGTCCTTTCCGTGCTTGTGTGTGTAAACTGCCCTTTCTCGCTTGCAAGTAATGACTCCCACCAGGCACGGAAACCTTACGGACAGACCTACTTCAGAGACTTTCATAAACGTCAAGATTTCAAAACGCCGCATTCTGCCGTCACCTTTGCTGACAGTGGACTTTATGTTACGTACTAATGCTTCCCCCATAAGTTGCAGTTTAATGCAAACTTCACTCAGAAGCGAAACAAAAAGTGTAGGGCGGGTTCTGCCTGAAGGTTGGCATCAGTGTACATTGAGATTTGTTCAGGCAGTGCAGGCAAAGGTAATTTTATTATACATACTTTAGCTAAGGGATCGTGGCAGGATATGGGGAAACTGTAGTGTTAAAAACAAGTCATAGGTTAGGAGAACATATTAGTGTACTAGAAGGCATCCTCGCTAAAGCCAAAGGAAAAACGTGGGGCTGGCCATGAGGTGCATAGGGCAGACAAGTATTATGCCAAATAAAAGAAAGACTACCAAAGGAGAGGATGAGAAGCAGGTGATGATGGAAAGCTCACAGGAGGATGGTGTCAGAAAACTCAAGGGCCAAGAATAAATGATGCATCAAAAGACCAATCGGAGGTTTGTGGAATGTGGAAAATGCCTTAGTCTTGATGAAGGGCACACTGATGATGATGAAAGAAAGTGTCCTCGCTGACTTCATGAAACCACCCCCCTACCTGAGACTCAAATGTTGCCAACCTGCTTTTCGCCTATTCTGCCAAATCTAGCGGCCTTTTTCTTGTTTTGTTTTTTTCTTATATGTGGGCTTGATGTTCCGAACAACTGCTTTTTAATTTTTAAAAATCTTTTTCAGCAAAGAAATCTGGAACTGAAACAGTTCCGTGCAGTGTGCTGCATAGCTGCCGTACTTATGAACCTTGTTTGCGTCAACCAGCTCGGGCTCGAAGACGGGGCGTCATGATATTGCGTGGCGTATTCGTAAGGCTCGACAACAAAATCAGGCGTTAAAAAAAAATTTCCATACGCGCTTGCGCACATCCGTTGTGTATATGGCAGGTTGTGCATTGTCAACTCACTCTACCTTGCGAGTGAGATTTATGTACAGAAAAGGATCCTTTTCTTAATCTAACTTCTGTATTTTAGTCGAATACCATTTTAAAACCGACCTTCATTAAAATTCGGTTAGAAGTTAGCACTTATGCTCATTTTGTTTGTCCATGTATTTTTGTGTACTGATACTGCAAAAGCCATTCCTAAATTGGCATTATTCCTTACAGTGAACTTTGGTACTCATTGGTGTAGCCAAATAGGGAGAGTGAAGCTTGCGTAAATGTCCTTATTTTTGCTGTCTCGCAAGGCAATGTTTTCGCAGCTTTTGCATTGAAGTTTGAGAGGATACAGGGGTGGGAGACTGTGTGCAGTGTTCCCTGCAAGGTGCATCACATCATTGGGCCTGAAGAGAAGCCTTTTTTGGGAGGTGAAAGGAAAAAAAAAAATAATAAAAAAAGAACAGCCAGTGGGACACTTTCTTGACTAATGGTCTGGACAAGTAGCGTCGGGCCGATGATTTGCCCTGTGGCTGATTGCAGGTATTCAAGCTTGGGTAGCCACAGGTGATAGCCTCCATTGAACAAAAGAAGGGGTCCTTAAACTGCTTGCCTTCCACTGATGGACAGCCACATAGAGCCACGGGAGGTGGCATTTGAGGAGAGCGTGTCGACCTCCTGGTTGTTTCCTCACCAGACGCTGCTTTGGCCTTTTGCCACATACTCTTCCTGTTCTTCGGCGTGGGCACCGGTGTTGGGGCCGACGAGTCACGTGTGTAGGTTAAACCGTCTCTCACACTTATTGCACGTTGACGCTGGCGGCGTTCACCAGGTTCGGTGGACACCACCAGCGTTAACTCGTCACTGTGGATGGTGGGTTCCCAAACTACATGTTATCAGCGATTTTCTCGCCATACGTGCCAACATCCCGCATGTAAAATTTGAAGGGCCACAGCTCGACCCAGGGCCCTATGTCCACCATGTCCCTTGTCACTCCGTCTCCTGTCAAAATGACCTGAAAGCTCCTAGGGCTGGCCCGGATGACGCCATCGGCGCCACCAGGACCGTACTAGTCAATAAAGTCTTTTCTCTCTCTCTCTAAGCGCCAACCACATCACTTCTTTGTGGGAAAGCTTCACGTTTTGAGTGACCAAGGCAGTGCTAAACGCAAAGCAGCTGTCCCGACCTGGGAGGCCTTGCAGCTCGTCACTTCCCTTGAGCTGCGCAACGGTTGCAGTGGAATACCAGACGGGGACCTGTGGTGGTTGAACTGGAGTTGTCCACAGATTCTCCAAAGCTCATTTGGAGAATATGTGCAAAGCATGGTGGGTGTAGGGGACGTACACAGTGGACACAGAAATGCATTCTTTTGTCTCGAAATGTCTCGGGTTGGCAACACCGAGTATCAGTGGGGGTTATTTCGCGACGCCAGCGAGGACACTGCCTGATGCCGTAGTAATAGCAAAAAAGTAATGCCCCTCACCTGTAGGAAAGGGCTGCTGCCGTTGAGAAAGGTAACGACGTAGGGCCCAGCCGAACGCAGTACGCGATACGTGGCCTTGTGGTCCCCACACACCAAGTTCGTGAGGCACGCCAGGGCCTCCAGCTGACACAATGAGTCGTAGTTGCGAAGGGCAACTGACAGCAGTAGTTCCAGCGCATTGTTGCTCCTGGATGGGAACACAAGGGCTACGTGTCAAAAGACGCGACCTTCCCGACGTTTTCACACCGTATTTTTGTATCAGTTTCTGTCACATTGTTTCGCTTCACGTGATTTCGTATCAATAGATGTGAAACTTTCGATGAAAAAGCCTTACTTGATGAAGCGATTGATATATTCGTCCCCCAGACAAAGGGAGTTCTTTAACTTTCTCAAGTAGTTCTTGTCGATCCGCTGTTTTCTTCATATCTTCAGGAGCGCTTCAACCTGGAATGACATGAACCTGCATGACTGATACGTCAAAATTCCGCGCTCGATGAGAACCACGAATACTCTTCGACGGGCACTGGCTCAAACTCCTTTAAGGGAGGCCAAGAAGACCGTCGGTCGTCGACCAGCTTTTCTCCGCCGTTCCCTCTGCTCATCTGCGAGTGCAAAAACATGCAGAGGACCACTGAAACGTTCTCTCATCGGTTATTTAGTTAGTACGCACCGTACTGCTGACTTCTCCGAGTCTGTCGCATTTCATCCACCACACTGTCCCACACACGGCGCTGGCGTTAGAATGCCGTCTTCGCTAGCGTTTGAAATCATGCCGTATATCGGATCCTGTGTTTTTCAACTCAGCAACGCCAACTATGCTAATTACTACGCTGCTGAAACAATTATTCATCCATGCAATTATGACATGAGGGCCGCCATTTTTTCAAGAACGGCTGTCTGTTGGCTTCGGTTGGCTCAAGGTGGCTGTTGCTTGCACGAACCACTTAATAAACTGTTATTAAAACTCAAAGGTGTTGAAAAAATCCTTGCGCCGACATAACATACCTATCTGAAGAAGAAAAATTGTTTCCCGTGCTTAAGCTTATGCAGACGAGACATTTTTAACGGCAGAAGTGGCGCGGACCTGATCGTCCGTCCGGCAAATTCGACCGCGCAGTTTGCCACTTTCGCCTGACTTGCCCAACTTACCCAACTTGCACTTGTGCTCTGGTTCACGCATTTCGGTATTTTCCTCCCGCCGAGATGGTAAGACATGAACTTTGATTGCAGTTAGAAGGTATCAATTTGGGAAGAACATTTGTACTTGCCTAAGTACGCAGGGAGCGCGCTATTGGGTTCGTTATCGTGACGAATTTGTCACCGCTCAGCTGAACGAGTCGGAACTCGTTGTTAACATTCATTTTCGCGTTCTTCGCTGCAGAGTCATAATATGCTGATTTGTTATTCCGTTCTAGTCCAAGCGGAAGGGTGTAAGTGCTGAGGAGAGAGCGACAGCGGATTGCTGCAGGTCTTCTACGAAAAGGTAGGCGCTTGGCAGTTTCGTCTGCAAACGCATCACTTCTAAGCAAAATGGGTGATCGTACAGAAAACAGAAGCCTGAAGGCAAGGGCTGCAGGGAAAGCCGCCCCCCGTGAAAATGGAAATAGCATTTCTAGCAAGAAATCATAATTAATTACGGCTTCAATTCTGACTAGATTCTTAGATTCTAGCTGGAATCGACAGCTTAAAACTAGAAAAATTCTTAGTCCAGCTGGAGACGATTATTTCCAGCTTGCCGTTTTTTTTTTTCTTTCAAGCTGGACTGGACAAATGCTGGCTTGAAAGTAAATTTCAATCCAGCTAGAAATGAACTAGAAAGGGAATTTATTTCTAGCTAGAAATTCTGCCTATTGATAGCTAGAATATTTGTGGCTAGAAGAATTTCTGGTTCAATAATCCAGCTAGAAAAAACACATTTCACCTGGGCGTTTCGGCTGCTTAAATTTTATAGGTCGATTTTTCGAACTGGGCTAGCCTCCTGGTGCGGAATTCTGAGGTTTGTTCTAGTTCGTGCGTATTACGAAGCGTCAACTTCGAGCGAGCTCTGGTTGGCTGAAAGCAGACGACACGCAATGTGACGCAAGACACAGGTGTTAGTTTTGTGTGCAGTGGTGGCTGTTAAAGGCCTTGCAAGTGCTACTGTGTTTGTGTTAACGGGAAAGCAAATTGCCACATTTTTACGCACAGTGGACCTTTTTGTAATGGTCTCACAACTCCGCCCTTACAGTCTGACAGCTAGGAACCAGGATGTTTCCATGCTTTGGCCTCACATCTCCGAGGAGCATGAACAGACTTTGCCTATAGGGCTTGCATGTGGTCACGTGCACATCAACTGTAAATGTCAACGGGGTTGGGAGAAGAGAACTAAAACTAGAAGAGCCGAAATTGGTTAACACCAACTCTCGCACAATGTGTCCAGCAGACCGACAGTTAGGAAATTTCATTCACCCAGGTGCTAAGGAAGTACCCCCCAAAATGCTTAGGCTGTGTCGGATGGACTCACAAAATTTCTGAAAGGTTTGTCGGATGGTACGTGCAGATTTCAAGATTTGTACAGATTGTGTTGGAGGTATCCACCAAAACATCTCGGAAGGCCACGTCCCTGTCCCTGCTTCACAGTCTGTCTTCTTTCCTCCGTATTCTGTCATGGACTTTCCACTTGTTTAAATTGTTTCTTTTCTGCGGCACTGGGTGTGGAACAAGCAGGCGTGTCATCTTGATATTTTACCCAGCCACGAAATGGGCTTCCACTCCACTTAAACCCATGGCCGGTTGAGCGGGCCACTAGAGTTATGTGTGGTAATCTCTAAATATTAATTGTGAATTCGTTAAGAAACAGTGCCTATGCCTAATCAGTGAGCGGCGTGGGTGTAAAATCAAGACAGACTGATCTTAATGTGAGTTCACAGGTAGATGGCAAGTGTGGGAGCACATCCGACGTACCTTTAGCCTCTAGGATCGGGGTATGTCTGACGTATCATTAGACACTGCGTACGTCCAACATACCATTAAAGGGGCCACAAAGACAAAATGCAACTTTGTTTAGTTTAAAACAAGTTAGGCTTCAGTAACTTTTCACTCAGCTAAATATTCCAGCCATGAAAGAGGTTTTTTTAACCCCAAAAATGCAGGAAGTATTGAACAACGCGCTACAGTGACGTGTTATGGGCATGAGTGATTTCATACGTGCCGCACTAAAAATCAATTTTCAGTGTGTTATCTGGATGTAGCGTTCAACTGATGTGATCACATGAAACTGGAGGCCCCACTGCAATTGTCCAGTGATGTGTCTTGCAAGATTCTGTGACATCATAGAAAGGTTGCTGGGAAGTGGCTAAGATGTCGTCACGGTTTCACATGTTTTCTTTAATATATCTCCGTTATTTTTCGTGGTTGTGATAAAATTGTATCAGGACAAGCAGTCTTTCTAACAAACAAAACTTGTATTTTGCCTTCTTGTATTTTGCCTTCATGGCCCCCTTTAAGAAATTTGGCGGGTATGTACAACCTATAAGGTACATTTGAGAAAATTTGCAAGTACATCCAACGTAGCTTTACACACAGAATTAAAATTTTCGGCTCGTAATATACGGAAAATAAAAATAGTGCGGGTGGGCCATAGAAACGGCAAGTACCAACCACGTTAAAGATATGACTTTGCATGAAAAGTCATAATCATGTAGATGCTTTGTGATGTGTACATACCAGCACTTCTTGGATCTGGGTGTACACACATATTTTAGGATAAACTCCACCTCAAGATCTTGACTATAGTAGTGGGATAAGTGAAGCTGTTTGTCCTTACCTGGTTCACCACCATGGAATGAGAGTGATGAAGCCTGTGGTGGAGGTACTTTGTCTTTGCGGATGTACATGCTAAGTGGACTCTTTGCTGGAGCAAGCATAAATCTCAGTTCTGTGACCTTGTGTTACATTTCCCGGTAGGCCATTTCTTCCATGAGCAGTGAAACAGAATAGTTTAATACGTGGGTAACCATAGTTCCTGTGCTACGCTCCACTAGGGGAGGTTCCTCCACAAAGCATGTCAAGGAACTTTATGCATCACCCCTTCAACACACTCTGAAACTTAACACATATAACAGCATCTCCTCTGAGATTTTGCAGTGTTTGCAACCGGGTAATGACAGGCTGTCTTGTTATACGACTGCAGTGGGCTGACGTTTTTCCAACGTGCTTCCCGTTTGTTTGTGGGTAAAGGTAGCTTTGTAGAAAAAATGAAGTGGATCCTATGCAAACTGATTCTGTTCTTTGTTTACACTGTGCCTGCCCTGGCAGCGTAATTTTCTCACTAAGGTTTCCATTGCAAGGTTCAGAACAATGGGCATGTAAATAAACATTTACGCTTGCCACTTAGGTGGGATGAGAGGATGGCTGAATCTGTAGAAGCAGAAATGGCTGTACTGATGTCTGTGCTAGCGGCAGTGGCAAGTGAAGCACAAAAGCGCCGCTTATTTCTTTTCTTTTCTTTTTTTCAGAAAGATGTATTCCAGCTGAAAGATCTTGAAAAGATTGGCCCCAAGGAAAAGGGCGTCATAGCCCAAGCGGTCAAGGATGTGGTTCAGTCGTTGGTTGACGACGGGACTGGTCGACTCGGAAAAGATTGGCACGTCAGTCTACTTCTGGTCGTTTCCGAGCAAAGCAGTTAGCACGGTGAGTGGAATGACAATTTGACTCTTCCTGGCCTAAGCAAATGAACAAGTCTGAGTTTTTTATGTTTGTTCAATAATTATCGATGAGTGAACATGTCAAGTTATTAATATGTAGAACAGTGTTAGTGCTGTATGGCTGACTGCTCTGTATGGCTGACTGACTCACTGATCTTGAAAAAAATTTATGGGCGCTAAAGAAGGGACTAGAATTTGCAGTTGTGAAAGGATAAAATATGGCATGCATTTGGTAGGAAGTCTTGCCACGCATGATATCAACATTATAGAAATAACATGTTGTTCCTGAGATGTAAAAGTGTTGCAATGACTAATCTCAGATCTAGAGCAGTGCACAAATGGTGATTAACAAGCAGAGGTGGTGCAAAGAACACGTAGAATTGCACGCCAATTGGTTGGTAGTGCTGAGTTGTCTGGAATGCCTGCACTATTATGTTTGATTGTACATAATGCCTTAAGTTTACACTGGTGAAGCAAGCTTAATGAGGCAGTGTTTGGTCGCAGCTTTATCTCTGGCTGTGGCCAGAGATAAAGCGAAGCTCACGAGCTTCACGAGCGAAGCTCACGGAGTGCTCACTTTCAGAGGAAACGGAAGCTAGATGAACTGAGGGCCAAAGTTGAAGATGTGGAGAAGAAGCTGAGGTTTGTTGATGGCCAGTTGGCGAAGGCTCAAGTCGGAAGGGAGGAATCGGGAGTGTGCTTTGCCTTGACACATTTACGTTAATCCGGTAGAGTGGGACATGTGACTCTTTAAAGTAGTTCGGGACACTACATCGAGGATTCTGCAGGGTCACTGGCTTGAAAAAGTTTGGGTGAGTGTGAAAACACGACCAGGTGACCAGAGGCAATGTCATTAGAGGTAAAGTAGCAGGAAAATTGTGGCTTACTTCCAGTGGTGTCATCACCGGTGACATTACCCAGTCAAGCAACAGAAAGGACCAGAGGAGCATCTAACACTTAGTAAACATTCAGTGAACAGGTGTTGCTTTCAGTTTCAGTTTATAAGTGTCTACAAAAGAGTGGTAGAGTAATAATACCATACAGGCAGCATTGACAGCGTTCACAAGCTGAATGCATTAATTTATGTGCGTGTAAACATTTGTTCGCTTTTTTTATTTCATCACAGTTTGGCCTGTTCGCACACTGGTTAGAGATTCACGAAACTAGTGAGTTTCACTCTCTGCCAGACTAGAGCCTTTGGTTTGTCACTGTAGTGCCACATGTCAGTGGTTTAAAAAATCCGGTGAAGTTGTGATGATATTGGGTGCTGTGGCATATGCTGATGCTGGCTGCTTTGCGGAAATGGTCGTTTACATCGATGTCTTGTCCCCAAGTACAGTCGGGTCTGCCAAATCGATTTCGAAATTTAGAAAAGCGAAGCTTTTCCTGCTTCTTGAAATTAAAGCATCCTAACACCCAAGCACCTTTTTTTAACACATAGCATGCCACAATTGGTGACAAGTATGTATGACATATTAGACGTGTTGCAAAAAGTTCTGCTTTGCTGTTGACACTAACTCTGCTCCTAAAATGTTTCTTTACATTTTACACTTGCGCTTTAAAGCAGGAGCAGTCGCCAGCACTTGAAACTTGTTTGCATCAGTTTGGCCTTACCTTGGAGCAGTTGTCACTAATAAAAGTAACTAAAACAAAATTTTTGAATATGTGTAGGAATACTAGAAAGCTGTTTGGGTTTCAAGGTGCGACAGAATGTTCAGTTAAGGGGGGACATGGCAGTAAAACTGGTTTTGTTATTTATGGACCAAATTATATTCAAATTAAGATATTTTATGTAGTTAACAACCTAATAACAAAACTTAAATCAGGTTAAAGATTCTTCTATACTTTTGAGTTACCAGACTATTACCTTCACAAAGCAGCTCCAAGATTAATTAACTAATTAGGCAAGAGTCAACCAAGATTTTATCTCAGCAGGACCAGGAAGGCCATTCTGTGCAAGGGTGGCTATTTGATTATTCCTTATTTCCTTTAGGTATCCAAAAAGAAAGAGAGAAGTTTCACTTTCTTTCAGACATGAAACTATTTCTGATTTCGAAAGGAAGGTGAAACTTGTCTTGTTCTTTCTTTATGCCTTGAGGATATAATGCAATAATCTATAGGCATCCGTGCACAGAACAGACCTTCCTGATCACACTGAACGTAAAACTCTTGTTGACTTCTTGCGTAATTAGTTAATTATGCTGTTGCAGTTTCAGGCATTTAGTCTTCTAACTCAAAAAGGTATAGACGGTATTTTTAAACTGATTTCAGTTTTGTTGTTAATGCTCCTAATTTGATTCAATTTGGTCCATAAATAAAAAAGTCGTTGTACTTGCCACATCCCCTCTTAACACCACAGATGCCTAAGGCATGAACAGAAAGGCTGCCTATTTTGTGGCTTGGCTTGGCCAGCACCTGTGACCCTCAGTGTGAAATTTCTAAGCAATCTCATTCAAGCACACACAGATAGCGAGTGAAACAAGAGCCACTCAGTGGGTGAAGCTCTCAGTAAACTAGGCTATTTTTTTCTGTTCTGTTGCCAATAAAGCGATTGTGTTGCCAAAAAGTGATTGGCGTAGTCATTGGACAGGTTCTTGGCTACTGAAGAAATTCTCTTATTCACATTATTGTCTAAAGAAAACCTTTTAAGTGCCTCTAAGTGAGGTGCAAATTATTTTTACATCTGCTAAGTGATCAGTCAGTATTCATGGTTGCTTACGATCCTGTTGAATTAGAGGGCTATAATAAATAACAAAGGAGGCCATACAATAAACTAATAGATGTAGAAAAATAGTAGCTATTCTTTCCATTTGCAATACTGAAGTTGTGAACAATGGTTACGTGAACCATTGATTACGTAAAGAGAGAATTTCGGCTACTCTTCCTTCAATTTTATTGTCTAGTTACCTTAGTGAATTGACAGATTGAACAATTAGGTAGTTAATTGGATTTCTCAATGAATGAATCATGGGGCTTAAACCTGCCTAGCCACAGGCAATGTGAGTAGAAGTCAGAATGAAACTGACATATAGTCCTTTGCATGATGTAATTGGTAGATTAACTAACAGGCCTAATTGCATAGCGTGCATATTTGACGGCTTTTTTAGAACTAAACAGAGGACAGCATTGCAGTTGTTAGGAGTGCTAAGAGTGCCAATGCTACTACACATGTTTTCAGAATGTAATAGTTTACTGTTGCACGACAGCTTAAAAATGAATATTCGTGCTGTCGCTGTGTGAAGTTAAAAAAAAGCAAAAAGAAAGAACAATGCTAGGCAATGTCATTCTGTTGGAGTGTGAAGCCTCTCAATCAAGGTCATAGAGGGAAAGAACGCTTGTTGAAGAAAAACAAACATGTCAGTAGGCAACAGCCAGGATAATCGGCATGTGACACTCTGGTGTGGAAGTGTTTGAAGCATGTAGATTGATGATGTATTATAGGGTTTAATGTGCCAAAGTGACACCTGGGCTATGAGGCGCGCCATAGTGGAGGGCTCCAGATTAATTTTGACCACCTGGGGACCTTTAATGTGTGCCGAAATCTCGAACACGGACAGCTTCCACTTTTCGCCTCCTCCATCAGGGAAGCGCCACCGTGGCCAAACTCGAGCCTGCGTCTTTGGACTGAGCATAATAAGGCTATAGCCACTGAGCCACTACAGCGGGTGCCTAGACTGCTATTGTGCATATATATTACAAGCAGTGCTACCTCTACTACTGCTCACATTCAGCTAAGTGAAACAACAGTTTAATGTTAGACGTGATCATATGCACCCTAACCTTGAATATTTGCTTTGGGGGTGTATGAATAGGCAGGTAAACAATGAAAGAATTATATAAACAATGATGCAGGGATGAGAGAATGTATACTTATTTTGGCGTTCATTTTGTGGAACTACCGTTATAATTTTGACTCACGGGTGCTTCTTGCTGCCCCATTTCTTTCTTTTTTGATTCTTTTTAGGTGTGAAGCTTGTATAGTATAATTTCTTCCTTGAACAGCCCACCTGTGTTGCCGCAGGACATCAACAGTGCTAAAATATGGTGCAGAAACAAGAAGGGGTACAAAACACAAGTGCTGCCTGGCAGATACAGGGCATATACCAGACAACACGACTATCGCTCGCGGGGAGACAGTGGCTCCTGTCGCTCGCTCAAGCCGCTGGGCTCAGACCTCGATATCCGTCATCACGGCCGCGGGAGCAGGGGAGGCATCCCGAGGCGACCGATCAGGGCAGAATCTCTCGGCAGAGTCCGTGGAGCCAACTGGGTTCACCGTCATCGGGCATTCGGCGTAGGCACAGCCGAGCCAACCGACTCCGACCAAATCACCCAGTCGACTCCCCAGCGGAGCGCTCGTTCGTCCCGCAGGTCAGCTCGGAGGGGAGAGGAGATCTTCCCCAGGTCGGGGAGAGGGTGGCGCGAAGAAAGGTGGCAAACTGGTCCTCCTTCCCCCACGCCCTCGCGCACACGTTTGCGGCAAGCCGGTTCGGCGCGCGCACGGGGTCACAAAGAGGTCACGACTGACGTGACGCGCCGGCTGCCCAAAATGGCGGCTCCCAGCTCGCGAGAAAATGTGCAGCGTTTCCTTTTTCGCTCATTTGCCCCACTTCTTAGTGAAGCAGTCTAGAGCACCAGCACTCGTTCATGAAGCCAGCAACTGCACAGAAAATTTGCGTCATTTAACAGCTTAACCCTTCCAAGTTCCAGCTGTGCTGAATGAAAGTGTTGGCTATTAGTGTATTTTTGGGCAAATTGGTTTTTTTTTTTAGGGAGGGGTGGGGGCGCAATTATTTGGGCAACAAATCTGGCTGAAGCCCTAGGGGGTTTCCCCCAATGACCAGTGCTGTGTCCGTCCCTTTTCTTCTCAAGGGTGAGCGAGAGAAGCTCATGGCTGACCTTGTCGAGGTGGAACGCAGTCGGAACGAGCTTGCTGCTGAGCTTGAGAAGCACAGGGACTGTGACCCCGAGGTCTTGGAAGAGGTCAAGAAGCAGACACTTGTGGCCAGGGATGCCGCCAACCGCTGGACAGGTTGGTCGGAAAATCCACTTCGCACCCGCCTTTGCTTGAGCTTCTTTTCATCTGAATTATGCCCACCCACAAGCACAGATTTGGCTGCATCTGTGTGCACCACAGCAATCTGTCGTCATCTCATCATAGTGGAGAGATGCCACCTTCAAAATCTAAGTTTAAGGAGACTGAGGGAATCTGTCTCCTTAAACTTAGATTTTGATGGTCTATATATAAAGAATAATTACTTTTATAAGTTTTTTTATTACTTTTACTTTTATTATTACTTTTTTTCATGCTTTTATTACTTTTATAAAGAATAATTTTCAGTGAAGTTATTTCCTCCTCCTCATCCCTCAAGAGGGAGAGGGTGTGTTTCTGAAGAATAGCTGTTGATTGATTGATTGATTGTAGGGTTTAACACGCCGACGCCACGCAAGCGATGAGGCGCGCCGGAGTGGAGGGCTCCAGATTAATTTTGACCACCCGGGGATCTTTAACGTGCACCGAAATCTCAGACGCACGGGCGTTTGTGCTTTTCGCCTCCATCGGAAAAGTGGCTGCCGTGGCCGGGAATAAGAATAGGTGTTCCTAGACTGTAATTATGCATGGAGGTCTTAATGCACTGCATACAAACAGGCGAGTGTGTACACACAAGCACAAATGTTAAAGAATGCGACTTTTCAAAACAGAAAAAAATTTGTTGTGGCCAGAGACGCAAACTTGTCAACATGATATGTTGCATAGGTATAGTCATTGTTGCATACCTCTAATCATATTCTACGCTCTCACACATTTTGTGTGTAAATGCTGTGTAGATGCCACTCACCACCTGTAATCGTATTCTATGCTCTTACACGTTCTTTCGAAACAAAAATCAACCGTCAATGCTTTTATTTTTACAATCTCTACGTCATCAGCACCTGTATTTTGGTAGCCTTATTGCATGATAAAAAACTACAACCTTTCCTGATTTAAGCGGTATGTGCAATCTGCGTCGCGGCAGTTTCTTGTATAACTGTATGTTCTTCTCTGCTTTGTTCGAATAAGGCCTTACGCATCGTGCAGATCCTCTGTTAAAGCAAAACCACTCCTAGTAAACTCCCCGAGCAATCTGTCCGTCTGCCACCTGGTGCATGACACGGTGCATTTCTTATGTACACATGGGCCATTGTGGTATTTAATTAAAGGCCCTTGCCTTTTGTTCATAAATGCCCTTTACCATCTATCTAATTGAAGGGTCTTAAATAGAAGGCCTTCTCCAATGCAAACATACGTACGTGAGTGAGCATGAGCCCTTGGAAACTATGATTACACACTATGTTACACTTCCCACTCGAGAAATTTGTGCGAATTTGATTCACTGCCAAATTTTACGTGCGTAACTGTGTTCACATTAACTTCAGAAATATCGCACAGCTGGGAAAAAGCAACTTCATCAGCACTGCCCTTATTTTAGCCCATAGCTATATCTGGAAAAGCTTGTTGAAGTACTACAGCAGCATGATATTCCGTGCACTTTACTGTTGCACTCTAGTATAATCTGAAGGGTTTATGAAGCTGTTATTAATTGTTCAGCGGGTGATAATCATATTTGGCTCATAATTGTATCGAAGATTATTTTGCATTGAACACTGGAAGTTAAAATCTGTGCCCTATCTTTGGGAGCCACGCTGCGATTGAAGCCTTTATGTGCACAATACTGTAATGATAATTTTTCGAATGTCAATAGGTTAATTATGTATATGCAGCGGCAGAATTGGCATGCGAGATGCTGCAATAAAGTAGTTACTGCAGTAACGTTTGTTTTCTAAAACAAGCACATATGGGCAAATTTTTTTTTGGCACTTGCAAAAGGCCAGAAAAAGTGTTCTGAATTAAATGCTCAGCTCCGTAAGGGAAGAGGAAGGTACCTGGCAAGCTCTGCATATTTCCCCAGAGGAGCTTAAACTGATGTCCCGTTGAGTGTTCACAACTTCAGTGGTATAACTTGTTCAGCGTGCAGGTTCATGGGCGTGCGTCTAGTTTCTCATTTATGCTTATTTCAAATGTCGAGGTTACTGTGAAGAAATTTTTTGTCTGCTACTTTTTTTTTATCCCCCCCAGGGTGGTGCTGTCGAAGCTAGCTCGCAGCACACGCCACTCATGACTGCTGCTTTACAGCAGTGGCCAGCTAGCTCATGTGAAAGTGGGATGACGCACTGGAATGCCAAGTTTGCAGACAGCAAAGAAAGGGGATTTGGAAAATAGCTAAAGGCTAGCAGCATGGAGTACCGTTGACAAAGGAAACTGAAAATGCATTGATCTGAGCTCAGAGAGTGCTACATAGAAAGCATCAGGTTCTGCTTGACATGACTAGTGGTGGTGCACTTTTTGCCTACCCCAGTGGGAAATTAGAAGAGTGAGAGCTTTGTTGGAGTTGTACGTAAGGCAGCATGATGCCACTTTGCAGACCAAATTGGTTATGCGGGTTACTAGCTTCTCGCCCCAGCTTTTTAGCATCATTTCTCCTTTGAAATGTTTTCTTCCTGGAGTCATTGTTGGTGATTGCCACGAGGCCTGTCGCACTATGCGAGTCAATGGGTTCGGTGAAGCTGGTAATGTTAAGCCCGTGCAGTGGACCCGGTGGACATCTTGGGCTCGCAAATAATGAGCATGTCTCAGTGCATAGTATTGTGTCTAGCGGGCTTGCACTGACTTTGTTTGCAGACTTGTGTTGACTTTAGAGCTGTTCATCATGCAGTTGATGCATTGACTCCTTGTTATTTTGGGTTGGACGTGCTGGGAAGGCCTGACGTAAACAAGAAGGCCATATAACTGGGAATCCCTTTTTGTGTGTGTGTGGTGTTTCAGATCGCGCAAGTATCACGTTTGTTTGGCCACAGCCTCTTCACGTGCGTCTACCTAGTTCACGAAAATGAGGCTGAACCCATCTGCTTCGTTGTTGGTGTAGTGCAATTAGCACTCTGCCTGTTGTGTAACAAATATGTGCTGATAAACCCAGCTCACCCTTTTTTTTCCCTCCCTTCAGTCCCTCCCACCTACCACCCTTCACCCTCCTTGGTTCAATGCTCAAATTGCAGCGTTTGCACGCTTTGAGAGCGTCGAAAATACGGCTAGACAGAAATCGACAGACTGAGAACTGGTGAAGTAGCCGAAGGCTGCTAAATGCATTAAAATACTGCACGCTCCCCCCCCCGACCTCACCCCCACCCACCCACGCACTTCTCTTGCGGCAGAAATTTTGAGTTCTGAGTTCTCTTGCGGCAGAAATTTTGAGCGTACTAAAGGTTTAAAGTACTAGTTGTAAGACTAATGTGCCTTCTCTTAAGTTTGGCTGAGGCTGCCGCCTAGCTGGCATGCTTGATTTCAGTGCTGGAGCAACACTCCATCGGAGCCTGAGGGTCTTTTTTTTTGAGCGCACTCCATTTCTGCATTAATGTGTTTGGCGAGTGGTATGGTAGGTATGGTCACATAGCCCATGCTAAAAAAAAAATGTAATGTGTGTGTTAAATGAAAATTGTCAAATAAATGCTTGGGCTGTTCTGCTATACCCGAAGCCCTTGAAAGTCAGTTTCACTACCAGACACTAATGCATTGCTGGGAAGACCTTTTTCCAGTCGCCATATGAGAAGTTTGTTACCAAAGAGGGAGGCCTTCGGACGGACTTTAGTACCGCATATGTATCCCTAAGAAGCGCCACATTACCGAGCCCACAAACTCAGCTTCAGCTATGTACAAATTCATTGCAGAGAAGACATTTTTCTAGGAGTACTATAAATAGTATTACATATGTAGGCAGGTTCTACCACTTTTTTTGTAATAGTGTTTTTGTATGGGGCGAAAGTTCAATACATGAAGTGTTACAGATCTACCGACATACGGGTGTTGAGTCCCAAAAAATCTGCCTTTTGAGTAGCTAGGAATGTTGACCGACAGCTCCTCGTTCCCTGCAAGGCACTTTGCAGTGCTGTATATACACCATGTAAAGACAATACGGACATATGTCAACAGATGTGTCAATACAGAAATATGTCAATAAAGACAATACAGATATATGTCTGTATTGTCTTGCTCATTTTATCTGGTAATTACTGGGCGTTTGTGAAGCATTCACTAATACTCATTGGATTTGGCGAGGCAGTTATAGTTGAAAGCCCATAGAGTTTCTCTATATTGAGAATGAAATGCACTAACGTGGCTATCTGGGCGTGTTGGTTTAACATGATTAGGAGAAGACAGCGCGGTTACACACGGAACAGTTGTTGACAGGCCCACTTGGCTTTTAGCCATTGAGTTCTTGGTATGTGTAATTACAACACTGTTTATATTGTTTCGTTGCAGATAATATATTTTCTGTGAAGTCGTGGGTCAAAAACAAGTTTTTCATCGAAGAGTCCGTGCTCAACAAGCAGTTCGGCATTCCCGAGGAACTGGACTACGTTTAATGCTGAAAATTTGAACCAGTGTACATGCTTATTGACTCGCGATTTCGCGGTATTTATTTACGTCCCAGTTTCTGACTGCATTTCGGCTGACAGCTGTTGCATTAGCCGTGACCTATTTTGGAAATAAAAGAGCGAACGCCATTGTTCCTTTCTTGTTGCATTTATCGATTGTTGCAACACTCGCTCTCTTGTTATCATTTCAAGACGAGGAACTGAAGTGACGGAAACGGGTAAGTAACCGGGCGCAGTTGCGTCAGCCGGAGAAATAGAGCACCGTGGCAAGTTGGGGGAGTTGCGCATGGAGTTGCGGCATTTATCTGCGCGCTGCTTGAACTTCCTTTTCTGTTTTTCGCTTTCCCGGCGCGCCTGGCGCGCGCTTCCAGCCTACAGAGCAGCTGGCGGCGGAGAACAGTGACGCCACTATCCTGGTAGCCAATCAAAGCGCGCGTTGTGGAGCCGCAGGCGTCCAACCCGGCAGCGACACGATTCGCAGAGCCCTCTCAGTTCGTTCTCGTCCGGGGCCGAGGAATGATCACGCGAAAAGAGTCAGTGAGTTTTGGCGTAGTTTCGGCTATGCATTTGGTGCCCGCACCGATGTCCCTGTGAAGGATCAACGCGCGAGCGTCCAGCAACCATCATCATTTGTTTTGACCACATCATGGGCGTACCCAAAAGGATTGTGATCACGGCTGTTCGCGATCGTTCGGAGAAGTCTGCGGCGGCGATCATCGCTCCTCGAGATTGGCACATCAAGTCCGAGATGGAAGTTACCGTTGGAGAGGCCGTCGCCACGGCCGGGCCCGTCAGGAAGAGACAGCGTCTCGACCACCTGACGAGGGAAGAAAAGATTATGCGGAGGTAAGCCTAACGCCGTTCTGGCCCCGGTCGGGCCCGCTAGCGGAAGTGCCGATTGCCGTCGGGGGGGAAAAACCGGTCGGAAAACTGGTTCTGTTTTGTTTTGGTCGGCCCGAAAGCTTTCGCTTTCCAGCTGTGGAATCCAGTGTTCGCTTTCTAGCGTTGAGTTGTACCGGATCTGGCCGGTTTTTCTCAACCGGCAAAACTTCTGTTCGAATGGAGACCAACCGTGCTGCCACGTTGGCACGCTTCGGCCTTTCGTTCGGCCGCGCTGGCAAGGACGCCATGATATGACGTTAAACGACTTGTTGACGTTGCAGCCTGTCGGCACGGTAACTAGGGCAACGACGGGACGCGGTTGCATCAGCTGCTTTTCCCCGTAGCGAAGCGCTGCGCCGGCGGCGTCATTGGCGCTGTTGAATTACCCGTCTCGAGTCGCCGCAGATTGCTTGTGGGTTGTTCAAGGACTGTCCTCTCCGGGGAAATATAATAATAATAAAAAAATTAGCGGTGATTCCGCTGGACTGGTAATCGATGAGCGCCGGTGTCATCGCTGGCCAAACAACCCATCGCCCCGTGCCGTCTTGGTATTACCCAGCGGACCGTATTGAGCAAGCTGTCTTGTTTACTTAACTGACGATTAAAGTTTGATGCACGCCGATTTCTTGCCGCTTTAATCTACAAACGCGGGCACTCTCTTATAAACAAACAGAAAGTGTACATGTTTTGACACTTCGATCGCTGGTAGATGTGTTGAACCTTAGGGAATGATGTTGAATGCTCTATTCACAAAGCTGTCGATTCTTGGCTTTTTTTTTTTCACGCCAACGGAGCTTCCGATGGGCACATTGCTGACTGTCAATACTTGCTATTGATAGACGAACGCATAGATGCGGAACAGAGAAACCGAAATACATGGCCGCTTGCAAAATGGTTGCTGTAATACTTCAGACATAAAAAGAAATCATGGTTCACGGTTTTTCAGGAAGCCTGGTCGAAGTATTTATCTTCCATATAAGATTGGTAGCTGTTAGTTGCTTCCGATTCATCGGGCATTTTTTAATTGCTGTTTGAGTGTTGAGTGACACACTTTGCCTGCCTCCTGCAGAAAACTGAAGAACCGTGTAGCAGCCCAGAGTGCCCGAGACAGGAAGAAGGCCCGGATGGACGAACTCGAGGAACAGGTCACCCGACTGCAGGCAGATGTGAGTGGGCACCGATATTTTTTGAGCGTGCCTTAATATTTCTTGGGGAGGTTTTTGAAAAGCCAGAACGCCTGTGTGTTGTGATTTCTGGTGCAGATTGAGAGATCCTGAAGTGTTCTAAATTTGCAGCCCTCGACGTAGCCTAGGCAGTTTTGGCTGTCGAACCTACATTTCGTGTTTCTTTTTTGTTGTTGCCGGTATTAGCATAGCAGTGGTGGTGAAAGCTGTGCTGTGACGTCATTGCACTGTTGGAGTTGAAAAACAAGCACCTGCGAAATTGTGAAAAGCTTTCAAAGCGGCGGTGAATGGGGAAATGTCTCTGCTTCACAAGCTGAACTGAAGGAATCCCGAGTGGGTGCATGCGAATGAGTTTCTACGTCAGTGTAGTGCAACTAGTGTGGAAAATTGCACTGATGCAAACATAAAATAAATGGTTAGACTTGACTTTCTGGAAAAGGCAGTGGCCCATAACTTACTCAATGGCATTACTCCATGTTTGTGCACATTCAAGGAAAAGTGGAGTTTTTAGGGCCAAACAAGAACTACCTGAAAACAATTCGCACGTGCTCTCCAAGTGCTGGCCTGTGTATACAACATAACGAAACAGCTGTTCTTCCTGTGGTTTTTCTCAGTGGGTGTTAGCTTCAGTGACACCCTTTTTGTAAGGCACCCACTTTTGTATCTGACAAGAGGCCCCATGGTAGTTTGACTGTTAGGCCCCCTCCTACACATGAAGAGAAATTAAGTTTTGTTGCACTTGCCCTTTTACTGTGTATTCAAGTAGACTGTTGTGCAGTGTTCGCCCCCTTTCAATCGGTGTTTGTAATAAACACACTTTCACAGCTTCGTCGTACATGGCAGGCACCTTTTCCTCAAAGCTCCACTGTCCTCTTTTCAGCGGGCCCGCCCTCCTGGAGGAAAACCGGCTCCTCCGCAAGCGCCTGGAGGAGTTCGAACGGGAGAACCAGACACTCGTCAAGAGGCTCGACGAGAAGACCTCCGTCGCCACATCGCCCATTGCACCCGTCGTCAAAGTTGAGGTGTGTGTCTACTTTCCCCCCTTGCATTGATTTTTTTTTTAAGTTGCAGTCAAGAGATCGATATGCCTTGGGTAAATGATTGTGAATGGGTAAGGCACATCGACCAAGTGCTTCGGGAAAATTTGCTCTTTGCAAGAGCTGCAATACAGAGTTCAAGTGGCTGAGGCGCGCATCTGCTTAAGACGAGTGCACAACTGACTACCCTACATGAACAGGAAACGAAGTTGTGCGGGCTGTTTGTGGAGGATAAGTTTTCAAAAGTAAGGTACCAACGGGCTGCCAACAAGGAATACTTTTCTCCAATAATTTGCATCTCTGGCAAATGGTATTGGTTTAAAAAAACATTTTTTGTTTAAAGGGACGTGTAATCTATGGCAGTGGAGGTGCATAAATGGCTTGAAATAAACGTTTTTATTTTAGCAGTTTTATTTGTTTTGAAGGATACATAAAAGGCGAGAGGTCTTTCGAGGAAACAGTCTAGCTTTTGTGGACGGTACCTGTACATAGAGCATTGGGTTGCTTCCATCTACAGCTCTTGCGTTTAAATGGGTATTGTCAAAGAAAGGTGCTTGGAACTCCAGGGACGAAAACAATGGTTCTGAAACATGCGGTATCAGCAACATGCTTTTGGTGCGCACGTGAATAAGCCAAATATTTATCTTTCCAGGTCTTGGCTTGAATTTACGTTTGCTTAGTGAGGTGTGCAGGAGGGAGATGGCAGTAATTCAGCTTTGTAGATAGGTAAATAATTATCCAGGGTAGGGATGAAACAAAGCACTTATCCTTGTCCAAAATAAAGAGTGGGATAGTCTGTGCAGGACGGCTGGAAAGTTCACGAAACACACATAACTTGAAAGGTTTTGGTTTTGATGCTTTGTGTGCTGTTTTTTGTTGTAATACTGTCTGCCAGTGAGATTTACCAACCCCTGCTTTTACCCCACCATGTAATTTGGCACGACTTCTTTATTTCTTGCATACTACTTAGGGCAGACACCTTTTGCACTCCAAAAGAGAGCCCGCTAACCCGTTTTCATTAGATTTGCTGCCAGTTCTCCCGTGTGCCCGACCTGACTGGAGTCTCTTTGCTCTTGCAGCCGCCATCGCCATCGCCCGAGGGGGCCGGAGCAAGCAGTGGTTCCGTTGAGTATGCCTCGCTCATCAGTGGACCTCTGCAGAAGGACCAGGTTCCGCTGCTAGCTCTAGCTGCCCTCTGGATGATGCGATTCGCCTGCTGGCCGCTGACGACGACTGCGACGACCTCTTTGCCCTGCTCCAAGAGTGCAGCCAGAGCCTGCTCGACGGGCCCCCCTTCGCGGAGGACCTGCCTGCTGCTGGCAATGCTGCTGCTGCTGCTGCTGCTCCAGCACCGGGCCCAGCGGCGGGAGGGGCCAGGCAGCCGGTGAGAGCTGGCAGAGTGCCTGGCTGCATGCTTTTTATTGCTGTTGGCAGGAGTCGTTGTGTCATCGCTAAAACAAGAAAGCATTCGTCAAGTAGGGCTTCCTTCTTTCAGCCAGGTTGACCGTACTGTTGCCACACTTTGGGCCATCGTAGCTAAAGTAGTAGTTTGTAAATTAGAAGGGCTGGACTTGTTTATGTTCGTGATGAAGGGCAGGTATCTGCGTACATGATAAGCAAAAAATTCGGACTTGGGGGGTGCAGTTAGTGAGGTGTTGGGGGAAAAAAAAGTTGGCACAGCTTGCACTAGTGGTGCAAGGCACTGGTGCAAGGCTGGAGAAACAGCAGAGCTGGTGGCCCCTCTCCCTTCGTCGGAGACGCCGTTTTTGCACCTCGCATTCTCCACGACTGGTGGCCCGGGATTGTTTTGCCCGCAGGCGTTCACATCGTAGCAGGCGTTCAAAATACAGGCTGCTAACCCTGTACCCGTCTGGCGTCTGGGGTGGCCCAGTAATTAGGTTGCTGGTTTCACTCCCTACCCATACTTTTTCTTGAGGCTTCGAGATTTTTTTTTTTGCAAAAGACTGAGAAGGTTTCGCCTAAACAGCTCTGCTGTTAAGAAAATCATCTGGTTATTTGACTAACTATATTTTACTGAGACTTGAAGGGGCCTAGCATGCTAGGAACAGTGCACTTGCTTGTTTCTTAAGGTTATTGACAAGGAATTTGGCATGGCCTTCATATAAATTTCACGAATCAGCAATTTGGAGGCGAACTTGGCCTCTCTGTTGTCTAACGGCTGCACCACCCTGTCCTACTTTGCTCCCTGTACGGTGGCACCACAGAACAGGGAATCTGTGTCAGGTTTCGCAAAAAAGACATGATGAAGTCGAGGTGGAAGTAGAAAACCAGGCTTACATTTCGCTGCTCTGTTTTGTTCTCTTCATTCCGTCAGCTTGGTCGCAAACGGAGCACCTCCACACGTCTGGTGGGGGCCTCACCAGAAGAGCTGGACTCCATCAAAGAACTGATCCACTTCGACCACGTCTACTACAAGCAGGAAGAAAGTGCAGGCGCAGCTGACGTCATCATGGAAGATGCTCCAGCCACAGTGGCAGCAGCAGCGGCAGCTAGCCCCCAAGACACTTACATCCTCTCCCCGCCATCTATTGCATCTTCACCGCCCCCGCTGATTGGCCCTTCCTCCCATCCTGCTTCCCGTCCGGTGGTCTTCACTCCCGCCTCTCCCGCCACATCGGTCGTGGAAGTTGAAGACACAGTGGTCGTCATCGAAGACAGCAATGATTCGGCTCCGCTCTGTCTGATGTCCTGCCCCTGCCACCAACAGGCGGTGTCCTCCAAGGCCATACTCTGTGTCCGTCCATGTTCAAGATGATTCCGAGTCCGTCGGCGCTGAGCACCGAGACCGGTTATGAGTCGGCGGTGTCCCCCTCTGAGCGACTGCAGCCTGAGGGAAGACAACTTCTTCGAAGAGTCGGCCTGGGAGGACCCCCTCCCCGAACTGTTCCCAGCACTTGTGTGACGTGAAAAACAAAAAAAAAACTCATTGTGAATTCCAAAAAGACTGTGCGCACTGCGTCTTGACAAGAGATGTGGGCCTGAACTCCCCTTTTCTCTCACTCCCCAAATCACCCACCTTAATTTTATGAACTTTCGTCGTGGGGCGACAAACAAACTGTACATAGTGTAACATACGCGGGTTTGAATTGTTTTTGTTGGCAGTGCTTTGGCTGCTGCTGCTGCTGTATTTTGTGTTTTGGTGGTTCTTGTGTGATGAATAAAGTTGCCTTGCATATCCTTGTTACCCAGACCTGACCACTTCTTTACAAGTGCACGAATTGTGAACGGTACTAAAACAAGTTGCTCTGTCAGCCAAAAGAGTAAGATAAATTGAATATACCATTACCTAAAGTCACTTTTTTGGGTCTGATTTATACAAATTCAAAACCCAATATTATAAACTGTTTTAAACCGGGACAACCCACCTTCATCTGTAATCGCTTTCGAGTTAAGCGGAGCTTTCATGATAATAGCAAAATAATTCGCAGGGAATACATTATTCTTGTAGAAGGAACTGGTGGTGCTTGCCTGCTTCGCGTTCACATCTGGTCCCAGAAAAGTGTTCTCTAGCTGCTCAGTGCATTGCATCAATTGTTTGTCGCTACCGCTACATTGTACCTTGTTGCGGAGCAGGCGAGGCATGTTTCTTGTTTCTGCCGTCGTAAGCTCTACTCGAGGACCCTCGTTCACATTATCAAATGCATCGTGCACAGCTATATCAACGATGTAGGCGTCGGACAGCGGCTGGTAATGGGGACATCGGTCTCGTGCAGTGCATACTGCGAGTAAATTTGCCATTCACAACCGAGTTCGGCACATCGTTGGAGCTAAGCGTTCGAACGGAGACCTTATCAACAAGCCTGTAGCGGACTTTTCCTTGTGTCCACTCTGTCAACATTCCGGGATATCTGTAGTCTCCCAAAAAGCATTTCGAGATAAAGGGGGGAGGGGAATACATGGAGAGGTAAATGCACGGCGAGAAAAAGTGTTTGACTAAACCAATATTTCGAGGTATCTAGGTAAGTGAGTTCACAAGGCATAATTTCTGGCATACTACTGAGATTTGGTAACTTTCACCGCATTGTGCTATGATTGGGCCCAGCGAGCTGGTTGGATGCAGAAGTTTCTGCAAATGGAAACAGGGTACTTCACATAAAATCAAAACCCTTTGCTTAAGTAGAACAGGCTATCCAAGACATACATGACACCCTGGCGTCCTCCCACCCGACCAAGAAGCTCAAGCATCACCCCTATCATGACTAGCGCACCGGAGGCCTTCCTCGTCGTATATCAATGGAATTGTCGATCTCTCAGTTGTAAGCAACACCAGCTAGCCCTCCTTACCCAACAGGACCCGCCAGATGTCATTGCTCTTCAAGAAGCAAATACTTCTACCCCTCCCTTGCCATAATACAACGCCTTCATCCAGGACCCGCAAAACCGCACAGCCATCCTTGTACTGAATTCCCACCCATCCCAAGCACACCAGCTCAGCCAGACTTCCTAATACCTTCGTTGAAGTCATCTCCACCCGCCCATGACAACCCAGCATGTATGTACTAAATATCTACAGCCCCCCCACCAGTAGTCTTCACACCATCGAGGCGCTCTTGCATGAAGCTACAGTCAAAGCCAATGACAACCCGCTGCTTCTCCTTGGTTATTTTAAAGCCCCGCATACGGCTTGGGGATATATGCGCGCTTCGAAGAAGGGTACGGCTCTGTTACGCGCCACCCAAAATCATCAGTTAGTCCTGCAAAATGGCCTTACAGTCGCCATTCGGACCGGTAACAGTGTCATGCGTGACACCACACCCGATTTAACATTTACAAAAAACATTCGAAATATCACGTGGTCATGTTTGGATGAAACTCTCGGCAGCGACCATCAGATCATCTCCATCCGAATTCCGACCTCGAAGATCCCCTCGGAAGGGCACTGCCCGCCTAACCAATTGGTCCGCGTTTCGAGATGACGTCACTCCTCTACCACCCATAGATCAAAATCTTGACGAATGGACACTGGAGCTTGAAAAGCGGGCCCAGAAGCGCACCCAAGAAATCGCGCTCACTGACAGTAGTACACCAGCCGCGGACCCCCACCTGATGCACATCTGGGAAGCTCGACGAAGCCTAACAAAACGTTGGAAACTCCAGAAACACAATCGTTCCTTGAAAAAACGCATGGCCCTTCTAACACAGCTAGCACAGACCTACGCTGCTGATCTTCAACGACAGAATTGGCACTCTTTTTGCGACAAGCTCCGAAAGGGACTCTGCACACGAAGAAAACCTGGCATCTGCTTCGGTCCCTCCTCAACGACACCACTACCAGGCCGGGGTGAAACCCAACCTAAAATAAATTATTCGGAAAATCACTTCTTCCCAAAGGAAAAAACCCCTCTATCCCCCACCTCTTTCGGCCCATCCTCTGACCCACCTACCCGGGAAACATTTTCACACCTGGCCAGGCAAATGATCGACTTGGAAGCACATCTGTATCCTCCCACTCCATACTTCGCGCTTTGACAGCAAAACTCATCAGGCAAGACGTACTAATTTCAAAACCCCAAGGGAACAGGGTCCTAGACCTGACAAGCCACTGGGTTAAGGGCCCCCTTAAAACCCTTTAGTCAAGGGAAATTCGGGTAATCACGCAAACCCAAAGCCAATAAAACCCTCTCCCCCACGACCCTTCGGCCCATCTCCTGACGTCCTGCCTCGGGAAACTTTTCGAACACCTGGTCCATCAACGTTTATCTACGTACTTGGAAGATCACAATCTGTATCCATTAACATGTTCGGGTTTCGACAGCATCTCTCTACCAAGACGTACTAATTCAGCTCAAGGAACAGGTCCTAGATCATCTGAGCAGAGCCACTCCTAGGGCCATCTTAACACTTGACGTCAAGGGCGCGTTCGATAATGTCACGCACCCGTCAAGCCATTTTGGAAAACCTCAACACGACCAATTGCGGCATCAAGACTTTCCACTTCGTAGAAGCTTTTCTTCGAAACCGGACCGCAACACTGCGACTTGGGCCCCTTCGATCCCCCATCTTCCACACTCCGCCCAAGGGCACCCCCCAAGGCTCCGTTATTTCGCCATTGTTATTTAATATTGCCCTCCTTCACCTTCCGAGTCGCCTACAAGCTATCCCCGGTCTCCAGCACGCTCTTTACGCGGACGATTTGACCATTTGGACAACGCAGGGCTCCAGCGGCGCACAACAAGACGCTCTCCAACAAGCGATCGACACAACTATCGACTATATCTCACCCAGAGGTTTGACATGCGAACCTAACAAATCGGCTCTCCTAGTCCTTCGCGCCCGCACGTGAGGTCAGCCTGCTGTGGCTACTCCCGATCCGCAAGTTACCATCCAGGGCTCTCCTATTCCCCAAGTCCCCACTCTCCGTATATTGGGTGTGCCTATCCACTACGATGGTTCCGGCGCCACCCTCCTGCCTCAGCTACAGAAAACGGTCACACAGCTCACTCACCTAATACGACGAATAAGAGGATCCACTCACGGCCTCAAAGAACAAGACACCTGCCGCCTGATACAAGCACTGCTGGTCAGCCGTATAACCTACAGAACTCCTTATGTCAACCTAAAACCACAGGAAGTCAACAAGCTGGATGCTCTAATCCGGAAAACGTACAAAGCTGCCCTTGGACTCCCAACTTATACTTCCAATGCGCGTCTGTTTCACCTCGGCCTGCACAACACGCTCAGTGAACTACTAGAAGCACAGCGGACGTCCCACCTCCATCGCCTCGCCCTCACTCCCTCAGGTAGACGCGTTCTCCAAAACATTGGCCGGCCCACCCCCTCCCCTCAACACGAACTCCAACGCATCCCCCTGTCCATTCGTCAACGCCTGAAGGTTAGCCCGGTACCCAAACACATGCACTCATCCTTCAATCGAGGACGTCGTGAAGCCAGGGTGAAGATGCTTGATAAACGGTACGGCGCCGACTCCCAAGCACGATATACGGATATTGCTATAACTCCCGACCACACGCGCACCACCCTAGTTACTGTGGACTCGAAGGGACATCTGGCCACAGCCGTCACCTATCGAAATCTGCCGGTCACCTCAGCCGAAGCGCTTGCCATCGCTCATGCAACTATCACACACCAGCATCAACCATACTTGACCATCATTACGGACTCCCAACAAGCCTGTCGGCTGTATCAAGCTGGCCTTGCACCACCCCAGGCCCTCCCTGTGCTCCAACACCTTCCCGAGGACATTGAAATCTCGATCGTCTGGACCCCAGGCCATGCTGGCCTTGCAGGGAATGAGGCGGCTCATGCCGCAGCCCGCGATCTCCTTACCCGGGCACTCCCAACCGCAAGGACCGACACCGCCGGGCGCCTCATCTCTGACCATCAAATCCTAACTCCGCTGGACTCTACCTACAGCTCCCTCCTCGCGCACTACACACACACACCAGAAGAACATACCCTCCTCCACACCACAGTCTCTCCAACCACCAAGCTCACATATATCGGCGTCTACAAACAGAAACCTTCTACAACCACACTATCCTCTCCCACATATCTCCGTCCATTTTTCCACACAACTGCCCACAATGTGACACCCCTCTCACAACCTACCACCTTGTGTATTCATGTCCCCACCACCCCCACCCCATTCACTCCCCCTCCCTTGAGCAGTGGGAGTCTGCGCTGACCAGCTCGGCGCCGGAGCATCAAATCGCCCTGGTGCAACGAGCCCTGGATTCGGCGCAGGCTCGCGGCCTCCTGGACGTAGGAGGCTGACCACGTCCCTTTCCAGCTCCCTTGGCTGCTCAATAAAAAATGTTTTTTACCACCACCACCACCACCTTTGCTTAAGAGAAAGGTGGTTAAAATGCGAAGCTTTCTCCCATGTACCCTGAGTGAAAGTCACTCCAATCTCCTAAAGCAAACAGTGGGGACAGACAGTCAGAATAAGTGAAAATGGGACAGGAGGGCTTGGTTCGGCAATAGCTTCTGTAAGAACGGGTCGGTGGCACAATTCAAATCTGTGCGTCGCCAAAACCACATCCGGCGAACTGAACACAACAAAAGTGGCGCGAGTAGATGTTGTAATGAAAGAACCATCGGTGCAAGCATGCAAGCCAGGGCCCAACATTATCTGTGCTGCTGTCCAGGAGTTTATCTTGCGGTGTGGAATCGCCAAATGCAGAGCGGGATGGCAGCAGGTCCAAAGTAGACGTTTCAGCTCGCTTGGGGAAATGCATGTACCGTGCAGGTTAGTAGATAGTCGCAGGTGAAAGAAGTCGAAAAGGCCTGTTTGGATGTCCAAAATGGTCGACATGGGAAGGGATTATGCCAGAACTTTCAGCGCCGCGGTTCTGGTGGTGGTGTACGGTCCGGTGACTACAAACAGTGGCGAACGCATGAATGAGTGAATTTTAGCTTTTAACAAATGGTGCTGATGGTCACCCCACCAAGCCGCTGCGGCATACGTTACGGTTGGCAGAATGGCTCTGTGTTAAAGAAGTCGAAGATGACTGTGGTCCACGAAGGAATGACGCCGCGCAGGACCAATGAGGGTGGCGGACATCTTCTCAATGCAGCTCCGCAGGCCGAACGGAGCTGGTCGACCTCACCATGGCTCCGTAGTTTTTTTTTTTTTTTCGAACTAGTGGCCGTTTTATTTGTCAATGACGCTTATTCTTTACTCGTTCGCGTCGTGAACGTGTTCCGCACCTTTTGGGACCAACTTCTGGACCCTGCGACCATCGGACTGTAAATCTCGCCTTCTTTTGGTGACCACCACGGAGCTGCCTCGCTAAGCATAAGCAAGGCAGCGCCGACGCCGAGTCGCTCGCCGGCATGGAGACGCAGCTGGGTGTTTGTTGTGGCCGTCTGCCAGCGCCCCCTACCCTGTGTTAAGTGGACGTTCAGGGACAGCCCTAGGGGGTCGGTGCCCGCCCGCCATGGAGCCGGCTGTCACATGTATCCTGTACCCTACTCTCATGTCTTAATTATTAAAGGTTATCACCTACCAAAACGTGAACATGGTGTCAGAAGTTGAGGACTAGTACCCGCACGCAAACTTCGCCAGGCCAGCCGCTGGAAACCCGGACTCATCAGAAGTTCGGCGTCTTCGTCAAGCGTCGTCGCTAGGCCTACGCCGCCCCCGCATCGAAACAATGGACGGGGCTTCCCCAGCTACTCGCCCAGTGCCGCCAACGCCGTACCAGATTTCACCGCCGGAGCCTTTCACGTTCCTACCGGAGCATTGGACGACATGGAAGAGGCGTTGGGAACGGTTCCGCACCGCATCGGGACTGAACGGCAAGCCGGAAGATGCGCAAGTAAACTCTCTCGTCTACTTAATGGGTCCAAAGGCTGAGGAAATTTTCCCCACTCTCCCCATCCCGGCCGACAAGCAAGAGTCCTACGCCGACGTGTTGGCTGCGTTCGAGGCGTTTTTCATCGTAAAAAGAAACGTCGTTTACGAGCGCGCTGTATTCAACAGACGCTCACAGCGTGAGGGAGAATCGGCGGCGGAATTCATAACTGCGCTGTACGCGCTAGTTGAAACCTGTGACTATGGGAACCTCAAAGAAGAGCTGCTCAGGGATCGGATCGTAGTCGGGGTCCGGGACAAGAAGCTGTCTACGAAACTCCAGATGGAAGGTGATCTCACGCTCGAGAGGGCAGTATTGTTGACTAAGCAAACAGAAACCGTCGGTCGGCAGCAAGAGAACCTGAAGCAGCCGGTCGACCCTTCATCTGCCGAAGCGGCCTACGTGGATAGCCTGAAAGTGAAGTCACACAAGGGAAGAAAACCCAAGCAGGGAGGTCCGCCAAAACAGGGGACTGAGCCAGCGCTGAAACAACCCTGCTACTGGTGTGGCAACGCAGTACAGCATCCCAGGCAACAGTGCCCTGCTTCGAAAGCCCAGTGTCACAAGTGCGGCAAGCGGGGTCATTTTGCATCGGTCTGCAAAGCCAAGCGACTACGACAGATCATCCAGCAACGTGAGAGCACGCAAACAAATGTTGAACAGTTCTTTGCCGGAACAGTCAACGCTACGATGAAAAGAAACCGTGGAAAGTTTCAGTTGCCGTCAACGGTCACAGTGTTGACTTTCGTCTGGATACAGGGGCAGACGTCACGGTTGTGCCAACAGGTCTGCTATCAAGGCTGGAAAAGCAGATCACTCTTCTCAAACCCGACAAGCTCATTCTTGGACCAGCAAAGCAGCGTCTAGACATCGTTGGAGTCCTGAATGCAACAGTCTCATACAAGGGAACGAGTGTCACAGCAGACCTGCACGTCACAAGGGGCCTGGACGAACCACTCCTTGGGCTAGACCTGATAGAGAGCTTTGGCATCTTGCAACGAGTAAACGGAGCCTGTTCTACGCAGTGTCTAGACCCAGTCAGCGAGTACCCAGAACTATTTCAGGGCTTGGGGAAAGCGCCTTGCGCGTACAAAATCAAGCTGAAGCCAGAGGCAGAGCCCGTGGCAGTTGCATCCCCAAGACGCGTACCAGTTCCCCTGCTAAAGCCAGTTGAGTGCCAACTCCAGAAGATGGAAAAGGAAGGAGTCATCACCAGAGTGAGTGAGCCAACAGACTGGTGCTCGCCAATTGTGGTCGTGCCAAAGAAGAACGGTGAAGTGCGCATATGTGTAGACTACACAGCGCTGAACAAGAGCATACAACGAGAATATCACCCAATCCCTAGCGTAGAGCCGATTTTTGGGTACCTTGGGACAAGCCAAGTACTTCTCTCGTCTCGATGCATACTCGGGGTTCTACCAAGTGGAACTGCATCCCGAATCAACGCTGCTCACAACATTCTCACTCCATTTGGTCGGTTCAAGTTCAACCGCCTTCCCCTTTTGGGATTTCTTTGGCCTGAACATTTTCAGAGAATGGTTCATCAGCTTTTAGAAGGCCAGGAGGGAGTGGCGTGCCTCATCGACGACATTCTCGTGTGGGGCAGGACGAAAACCGAGCATGACAGTCGTCTCCTTGAAGTCCTGGACAGACTAAAACAGAAGGGACTTACACTGAACCGTGACAAGTGTGTGTTCGCTCAGGAAACCGTCCAGTTCTTGGGCCATGTGATCAACAAAGATGGCGTGACTCCAGACCCAGACAAGATTGCGACCATCGTTAACATGCCTCCTCCAACAGACGTGACCGAACTAAAGAGATTCTTGGGCATGGTGAACTTTGTCGCACGGTTCATACCAAATCTAGCTGTCAAGGCAGCTCCTCTGAGAGACCTACTGCACAAGGACGTCCCATTCAGCTGGGACAGCGCTCAGCAACGTGCATTCGAAGATCTTAAAGCTTCTCTCACATCGCAACCACTGCTTGCTCTCTACCACCCTACAAAGGAGACGGTCTTGTCTGCAGACGCGTCCAGCTACGGGCTGGGTGCTGTTCTTCTGCAGCGTCAGGAAGACAAGAGCCTGCGAGCCGTTGCCTACGCTTCAAAATCGTTGACAGAGGCAGAGAAGGGCTACTCCCAGATCGAAAAGGAGGCCCTCGCCATCACATGGGCATCGGACAAGTTCAAGGACTATCTTCTTGGTTTGAAGTTTCATATTGAAACTGATCACAAGCCTCTCATCCCTCTGTTCACTCGGAAGCCAGCGGATGACCTCACACCAAGACTGCAACGCCTGCGTCTTAGGATGATGCGATACGACTATACGATGCAGCACGTACCAGGCAAGGACCTGGTTGTTGCTGATGCATTATCCCGGCAGCCACTTGCAGCACATGGAAGCACAGACCTTGCTGACGAGGTTAGAGAGTTCGAGCAAGCCCTCATCTGTCATGTGCACGTCCCCGACGTGAGCTTACAGACTCTTGCGAAGGCACAAGGTAGAGACCTCGTTTCCAAAGCCATCGTGGACTACCTTCAAACAGCCTGGCCGAAGGTGAAGTCCCAAGTGCGGCAGGAGTGTTTGCCATACTGGCAGTTCAAGGATGAACTTACACTACATGACGGAATCATCATGAGAGGCCAGCGCTACTTCATACCTGCAGCCCTAAGAGCTTCTGTGCTCGGTTCTCTCCACGACGAGCATGAAGGCATCACGAAGTGCAAAAGGCGAGCCAAACTGTCCTGCTGGTGGCCAGGTATAGCGAGAGACATTGCTGACACCCTGGAGAAGTGTGTCAGCTGCATGGAGCAAAGACTAACTCCAGTCCAGCCGCTCATGACCACCCCCTTCCCCGACAGACCGTGGCAAAGGTTAGCCATGGACTTGTTCTATGCCAACGGGAAGTGGTACCTGTGTGTGACGGACTATTACTCGCGCTACATTGAGATAGCACTACTGGAAAACCAGAGACCCGAAACTGTCATCCAGAAGACAAAGTCTATCTTTGCAAGGCATGGCATTCCTGAGGAAGTGGTCACGGACAACGGGCCGCAGTTCCGTTCGGAGTTTCTGGCTTTTGCCAAAGACTGGGGCTTTCGACACATCACTTCAAGCCCTAAGTATGCACAAAGCAATGGCTGTGCTGAAGCTGCGGTCAAGATCGCCAAAAGAAAATAACGAAGGCATCGGATCCGTACAGGGCTCTCTTGGCATATCGAGCAACACCACTGGACAACGGGTACAGCCCGGCCGAGCTGTTGTTCAGCCGTCGGCTGCGAACGCACATCCCTTTGGCACCAGAACTGCTGAAGCCTTCAGTTGCAGACGCAGCAGCCCTCAAGGCTTCAGAGCACAAAGCCAGAAGTCGTCAAGAGTTAAACTACAACAGAAGGCATGCTGCCAGAGAGCGACCGGAGTTTCAACCTGCCCAGAAGGTTTGGATCAAGGACCTGAAACGCACTGGAACAGTGCTTGCGAAGGCGGATGCGCCCCGCTCCTACATCATTGGCACGGACCAGGGCACCGTTCGCCGAAACGCTAAGTTCTTGGTTGTCGATCGTCGTGAGAGTGCCGAGGAAGATCAAGTCTCCGTTGACAGCTTGCCTCCCCCGCGTGACACACTCACCGACACACCCAGCAACGCGGCTCCCTTGGCACCACCATCTCCGCAAGCAGCTGGACCTGGGACAAGGTCGCGATCTGGGAGACTGATCCGTCCACCGCGCCGTTATGGCTATACTTAAAGGGGAGATGTTGTGGCCGTCTGCCAGCGCCCCCTACCCTGTGTTAAGTGGACGTTCAGGGACAGCCCTAGGGGGTCGGTGCCCGCCCGCCATGGAGCCGGCTGTCACATGTATCCTGTACCCTACTCTCATGTCTTAATTATTAAAGGTTATCACCTACCAAAACGTGAACAGTGTTGAGGCTGCTGGTGCAGCTGGCGCTGCGGCTACCGTCGCCTCTTCCCCGGAGAACCGCGCGGCCGGCGTTTCCACTCAACGGGTCGGTGCCACGGTGAAGTTGGTCACCGTCGTTGAAGGTGAAGCCATCTCTCCTCACGAACATGCCGACTCGACGGGATGGCTGCCCTACTACCGCCGAGCCACCTCCCCGCTACCAGTGCACCACCCCAAGGTACATCCTCATCGCCTTCCACCGTGCCTCCCCTCTCCACAACAAGTTCCGCGACCTCGCCACCTCAAATAAGTGTGCCGAAGTATCGACCAGCCCCACTTCCCAAGGACGATATAAAAATCGTCATCCGCCCTCGAGATGGGCTCAACGTCGCCACCTACACGGGGACTACCCTGTTTAATGCCCTACGCCAGGCGGCTGGTCTTGCGCTTCAGGAGACGCGGGGGGACCACCTCAGCGTGAACACGTCCGCTCGTGGATACATCGCTTGCCCCGAAAACACGGTCAAGGGAGTTGTTCACGGGATCCCGCCTGACCACTCCGCTGCTGACATTCACGATGCAGTGGTGTAGCCGTGCAACCCCACCGCTCTGCACGCTCGTCGCATGGGCCAGACCAGCACGGTGCTGGTCTCTTTTTCGGGCAGCCGGGTGCCTCACTACATCGATTATCAGGGCACCATCACTCGGTGCTACATCCACAAGCGCAAGCACGAAGTTTGCTCCGCCTGTGGCAAGCTGGGCCATCGAGCCGATGTGTGTCCGTACCCAGACCAAGCCTACTGCATCGCCTGCGGCCTGGCCAACCCCATGAACGAGCACCAGTGCATCATCAAGTGTGCACTCTGCGGCCTAGCTCATCCAACTGGAGATGCAGTCTGCCAGCAGAGGTACCGCACCCCCTTCGTTCTCCGACAGCGACAGCAACGGAGGGCCCGCAGCCGAGAGAGAGAGAGAGAGAGAGTGAACTTTATTGAAGTCTCCGGCGGAGGGCAGGGTGCCACGCAGGGCCCTCTTGCTACCTGACTATATGGGGGCAGTCATCAAGTCGTGTCCCGTCGCTTACGTCGGGGAATCCAACGCTCTCCGCGAGGCTTCAGCCCCTGGATCGCGTCGGATGCATCCCTGCGCGTTTGGCGAGCGAGAGCTGCCTCGATCCGCTGGACCGCCTGTAGCTGTTGCACTGAGTCCTGTGCTAACACGGCTCTAGCAATGTCCTTCGGCAGCCTGCCTGGGTAGGCAGCCGCCTCTTCTGGATTCAGATCACAATCCCACAACACGTGAGTCAGCGTAGCAGTAGCACTCTTGCACACACTGCACTTTTCGCTGTCGTAGACGTCGGGGCACATGTAGCGCGCGAGCGCCGGCGTGAGCACCGAGTTCGTTTGCAACTGCCTATACAGCACCGCCTGTTCCCGCGAGAGCAGCGGGTGCCGAAACCGCAAGCGCAAGGACGAAGACCCCCAGCGCAACCGCATGATCGGACTGGCTCCTACCCGAGGCTCCCAAGTGGCTCCACTGCGCCTGACAGCAAGCCGGCTACCCCATCTACTGTGCAGCGGCGTCGATCCCGGTCAAAGTCCAAGCGACGTGGTTCTCAGCCACCCCCTCCGGCTAAGAATGCACCCAGTGCCCAGCGACCATCGCCTCAGGTGAGCTGGGCAGCAGTAGCCTCCCCTAACCATGCGCAGCCTTCCCGTTCCCCTGCTTTCCCTGTCCGTCATACCTTGTCTAACCCAGCCCCTCCACCACTCCCTCCTAGCTCGGAATTGCCTACCTTCGCACCTTGCTTGAGAGTGTGGTCGCCACTCAGCGTCAGCTTCAGGCTGATTTAAAACAACTGCAACAGGCCATTCGTACTCCCCCCCCCCTCCCAATGCTCCTCTAAACTCACTGCTCCCGGTGTAATGAGCGCATCTCAGCCCCCCCCCCCCTTCCGCCCCCCCCAAACGTCGATCTGGTGACACCACCACTGAAACTACTCAACGGTTTCCGATCTTCGGGCTCTTGAGGAAAAATTTGTTGCTGCCAACACTGCCCGTTGTAAGGAGCTTACTGCGCTCGCCAGTCAATTCGCGGAAATTAAAGCATCCGTTGCCACCGCCCAAAATATGATTGCGACCCAGAACACGCAGTTAGCCAATGTCCTTCCCAAAGACGCACCTGTCCGCACCACACTACGCGTCACACTCCGTACACCCGCATTCCAGTCACCTTAGTATCGGTTAATAATGGCGACTCTTCTACAGTCTCATCCTCCCCGGCTACCCCCTCGCCCTCCAAGCCCGTTTAGGGTCTGGCAGTGGAATTGTCGCGGTTTTCGGTCGAAGCGCGGCAATCTCCAAAGCATCTTAGTCACCTACGCCACCGATCCCTCCCAACCCCTGACGTGATTGCCCTGCAAGAGACAGAGGTCCCTGCAAAGTTACCCGGCTATCCAGCATTTCACTGCCAAGTCACAGAAACAGATGCCCCAGCATGGAGAGGTGTGACCACCCTGGTGCGACGTAACATCCCGGCGTGCCAAGGAAAACCTCATTGCTTTGGGCCCGGAGTATGTTTTTGTGAAAACCTTACCTGCCCCCAAGAAGAAAAAACAACAATGCCTCCACATACTGAACATATAGTGCCGTCAAGCAGTCACAGAATCTCACGTTACTTCTGCAAAAGGCTTGGTCCTACGCCCAGGGCCAGCCGCTGCTTATTGTCGGCGATTTCAACGCCCCGCACCCTGAATGGGGGTATCCGCATGTGTCACGCAAAGGCCGTGGAGTGCTCTCTACGATCCTCTCGCATCAGATGCGTCTCCTTACAGACCCGGCACACCCCACTCGACAAGGTAACAGCACCCAGAGAGACCACCTGATCTGACCATCACACAAACATCGCCAACTCAGTCTGGCGCAACACTGGTCATGATTTGGGAAGTGACCACTATGTGGTTGATACCCTCGTTCACGATGGACCCCCACAGCCGAGCTCCCGTTCCCACAAGCTGGTTGACTGGGACGTTTTCCGATCCCTCTGTGATGCCAACTTACCTGTCCACTTTGATGATTTGGATGACTGGACTGCCAAACTCCTCGAGCAACGTGATGGTGCAACCAAAACTGTCCCTGAAAAAGGCTCACCTTGATGTGGTTGATTCTCGTCTCCTCCACTTATGGGAAGCCAAGGGGGGCCCTTTGCGCGCCGACTCCAGAGGCAGAAGCACAACCGCCCTCTCCGTCGCCGCCTGGCTAAGCTCAACCAGGACATTGGCAAGCATGCGACCAACTTGACCACCAGCATTGGAATGCCCTTTGCGACCGCATGGAGGGCAACATGAATGTTCCGCAGACCTGGAATATTCTCCGCGGCCTGATAAATCCAAAGGAAAAAAGAGAGCACATCAAGAAGGAGATGGTCACCCTCCTCCACAAGTCATCGGGTTCCGAGCAGGAGCTTTTTCGACAGCTTCAGGAGCTCTATATTCCGTCCGCTGCCTCCATTCCTCCCCGGATTACACCGGCGGCCCCAACGAGACCTTAGATCGCCCCATCACGGTTGCCGAAGTAAGGGCTGCTCTCACTCGTGTCAACGTTCGGTCAGCCCCGGGTCCTGACGGCATCACCAACAAGCTTCTTCGGAACCTCACTGGAGCCGCAGAACAGGCGCTCACAGACTACATAAACACAGTGTGGACGACGGGCTGTCTGCCCGCCTCCTGGAAAACGGCAAAGATCTCACTTATTCCCAAACCAGGCAAGGAATTGGCTATAACAAATCTCAGACCCATTTCTCTAACCTCTTGTCTGGGCAAGTTACTCGAACACGTCATCCTGGCCCGTCTTCAAGCCTATATGGATGATCAGGGTCTGTTCCCTCACACCATGCTGGGCTTTCGTCCTAAACTCTCTGCCCAGGACGTTATGCTGCAGCTTCAGCATCAAATTTTGGATAACCCCCTTATCTCCCGGCAAGACACTAAAGTCATCATGGGCATCGATTTGACCAAGGCATTTGATAATGTCACTCATCAAAGCATACTGACCGGGCTTAACCAACTGTGCGTGGGACCCCGCACCTACCAGTATATTGCCAACTTTCTTACTGGTCGCACAGCATCTCTCTCGGTCCAAGGCCTTGAATCGGATCCCATGCCCTTGGGCAGTAAAGGCACACCTCAGGGGTCAGTCATTTCCCCTTTTCTGTTCAATGTGGCTATGCTCCAGCTCCCTCCCCTCTTGGAACGCATCCCGGGCCTGCACCACAGCATCTACGCGAATGATATCACCGTTTGGACAGCTGGGGGCAGCGATGGTAACATTCAAGACCGCCTTCAACAAGCTGCCAACATCATCGCCACTTACGCCCCCGAACGGGACTCAGCTGCTCATCACAAAAGTCGGAGCTCTTCTTCTATCACTCGAAGCGTCGCCATCGTGATGCCTGTGCCCCTGATATTCAGGTCACGCTACAAGGCCACCTCATTCCGCACGTGCCCTCCATTCGCATTCCTCGGACTCCGAATTCAAGAAAAATGGGGCTAACACTGAAAACTATCCGCACCTTTGAAAACGCAGCTGACCAGATTGGCAGACTGATCGCCCGCGTCGCCACCGCAACCATGGCCTCAAAGAAGCTAACCTCCTTCGCTTGGTGCAAGCATCATTACCAGCCGCATTCATACGCCACCCCCTTTCTGAAGTTTCACCAGACCGAAAATGGGACGCCTCCAATGCATAATCATCCTGCAAGGCGGTCAAGCTGGCCCATGGGTCTCCCCCGTCACACCTCCACTGAGAAGCTTCTCAACACCGGGGACATACAACACCTTTGAGGAGCTGTTGAAAGACCCAGCGTGTTGGCCAACTCACCGCCTGGCCTCTACACCAACGGGTCCGCTCCATCTTAACAAAACTGGGCATCTCCTTTGCTACGCAGCACGGAGATAAGGTCAGTTTGAGCGACTCTTCTCCGGTCCCGCTACAGTGTGGCCCCATCCACGGAACATGAATCCTGTCTTCCATCAAGACGCCGCCTTGCCCGGGCCAATGCCTTACACAAGGCCCATGCTTCGCACCCCACTACCTCCTGTACGTCGACGCAGCGGAATATCCCGACCGTGCAGCCTGCGTCGCCGTAGTCGTCAACTCCGAGGAGACTCTGTTGCTTCCTGCCCGGTCTCCACGCCTCACCCTGAAGTTGGTGAAGAAGTCGCCATTGCCTGGCCCTTACAGCTGCCCGGCACTGCAATAATCTCCGACTCTCAGACGGCTCTTCCGGAACTTTGCGACGGGTCGTGTATCCCCCCTCACCGCACGCATCCTGCAGACAGCACCAACTCCGCCTGCACATTGCCCACGCCTCATATGGACACCGGCCCATTCGTCCCTTCCGGGTAACGAGCTGGCTAACGAGGTAGCCCGAGATTTCTGCTGCCGGGATGCCTCGGATGCTGCCTCTCCACCTCGGGCGGGAGGGAGGGATCGCCTGGTTAGGTATCGGGAAATAAAGCAGCACTACCGCCTTAGTCGGACGCACTTCCCCGGCCCTGCTCCCACCTTAAAGCTAGGCAGTCTGTTCAGTGGCGTCGGCTGCAAACTAACACCTTCCCGCATCCCGCATTGTGCCACCTCCACTTCCCCACGCGATACTGCCACACGTGCATATGGTGCGGCGCCCCTTTCGCTTCCCTCCACCACATAGTGGGCGTGTGCCCATCCAAACCCCCTCTCCATGCTACTCTGTCCCTGCCCCTTACCACGCTAGAGCAATTGGAGGCTATGCTGCTCAGCTCCGACCCACAAGTGCAAGAGTGTGTGATCCAGCTGGCCGAACTCGCCGCTAGGGCCCACGGGCTCCTGGCCGTCGACTAGGGGACTGTAGTGTGCCGGTGCTCCCAGCCGGCGCCTCTTTCTTAACAGCTTTGGATGAATAAAGTTTTCACCACCACCACCAGCTCCGCAAATGGGTCGTGTGGGCAACAAAGGTCAGCTGACTATCGAACACAACGCCCAAGAGCTCCACCTCAATGTCCCCAGCACTTCCTGTATGACACCAGGGCCATCTACTGGTTAGCTTCAAACCCTGCTTCTGTTCTTTTGAGCGACTATACCAGTGCCTCATTCTGCCACTGATAAAAAACGCCAGTGTTTGGCCTCGGGAACATGGGGGTAAAATCGTTGGTCCATGGCGCGAATATGGCTTGGGTTCCAGCCCAGCAGTGCTGAATTTTTCTAAAATTCCCCCACTACCCCCACTGTAATGCCTCAGGCGCTGTGGGTACTGTGTAAATAAATAAATAAATAAATAAAAATAAGGGTATATTCACAGGGCATTGGACCGCGCGGCGGCGCTACCTCCGCGGCGGCGACGACGCCATATTTGAGGTTGCACTCCGCCGCGCGGGCAGCGCGTTTCCCGACGCGAAACGTTGTTTGCGGCGTGGTGCTGGCAAGAACGTTCGTGTGGACGGTGTTTTTCTCTGCGTGATTCGTGTGTTTGAGAATGCCTGGTCGTAACGAGTAGCCAGCATTGTTCTCGCTGCGAAATTCCGGATGTGATGTTCGCGTCTACAACCGCAAACCCGAAGCAGACCGAACGACGAAAGCAAGAGCGCCGTTTTAAATGCAGAGCATTTCAGTAACTCACGATGTCACCCGCGTTGACGTCCGTAGTCGTAGTCCGCATCCCTCCCCCTACACTATATAAAAAAAATACTATCCGGCGCCTGGTTTCGATCCCTCGAACCTGCGGGCGGAACGCAATGTACATGGTGCTCTACCCACTGCGCCACAAAGCCGACACATAATGGGAGGCTACGAACGCGCCTTATATCCTTGACTCATTCAAACTACGTCAAGAAGCTGCTGATACAACTCATTCACTACCACCAACTCCCCAAACACTAAACGTTAACGCAATACACCCACACCCCCTATGCGACGCATTTACTCGAGTCCCCCTCGCGGGGAGATGGGCCCAATTTTTTTTAGATGCGACGCTGAGAGCATCTCTTCTCGGCGGCCCCGTCCTTCCTGCGTGCGTCCGTTGTTGTCCGCAGCCTTTCCACTCTGCCCCTCTCCTCTCCGATAGCGAACACTCTCTCGCGAGGGGCATTGGATTGGATTCGATTGGATTGGCTTGACTTGGATTGGATTGGATTAAAGTGGATTGTGTTGGATTGTGTTGCGTCATAGCCGCGGCAGACACACTGGCGCCGGCGCGTGCCCAGGTGAGAGCGAACACACTCTCTCAACATCTGCGGGTGTGCGGCCCAGCGCGCTCTCACTCCGCCGGTGGGCGGCGCTGCGCGCGGTGCTGCGCATGTGCAGTACTCTCTCTCTCCGCGGTATCCTCTCCTTCGGGTGCGCTGCGCATATAACCGGTGTGCCGCTCTCCGGTGGCCTTTCGGTCGACGGTTGCTCTCCGCTTGTGCTTGAACCCCCCTCAGCGTCGCATCACACCAGGGTTCCCGCGAGGGGAGGTGGGCGTAATTTTTTTTCGAAGCGCGCTGTTGTTTCGAAGCGAAGGCCGGGGCAGTGCTTGAAGACAGTATGACTTTCTGCGACGAATGCAACTGTCCAATGGTTTGACAGGCGCGGCCAGCGGCGTGTATAACCCAGTCCGTTTTGGCGATTTCGCGCTATCTCGGTGTCATCCCTGTGCGCCGATTTCCTTATTTCCTCCGTTGCTTGAAGCGACCGTGGCGCGAGCTGAGAAAATTTCTTCACCCAAGGCTGCGAGGATATTTGATGTGGTGGCGGCGTGTGAGAGAGGAGCTGGTTTTACCGTGCACCACCCAGGCATGTTGCGCGCTTCTTGAGGCGTATGAGAGATGGTGAGGTGCTCTGGGGACGGTGTTCTGTGCGTGGAACGCACGAAGGTAGTCCATTTGAGCTCCTAATGAAGCGGGGCAATTACGCACAGGGCTTGGGTGGAAACCATCACGAGGTAAGTACGTGATAAAATTAGGTATGGTGGCGACGACAAAGATCCCACCGATTTTTTTCAAGTCTTCCTTTCGGTAAAGACGAAGCGGAAATTATAAGCAGAACAAGATTATGGAACACGTAAGCTTTGGCTACTTCGAAAGCAGCGCAGAGACAAGTGACAAAGGCTGCTCTAGTTTGTCCCTGCATACGTTAACGTTTTAGTCTCTGCGCTGTTTTTGAAGTAGTCAAACTGCGTACCCAGCATCAAGCGTTAGTGTCGGAACACGTAACACGCTTGGTCATTAGAGAGCAGTCGAAGGCGACGAAGAAGAATTGGATCAATTTGGATGCCCGCAATTACGTGGGAAGCGATATTGCGATATTGCAATTACCTGGGAAGCGATATCGCGTGCGTTCACCTCAACACTCGAAGTAGCCCATGTTGAGGCTGGGAGCCCAGTATGGTTCGTCTCATCCATAAAGTACGCCAGCTACCTTATTTTTGTGAACATTTTAAGCATGAGAATGTTTCAAACATGTGACGAGGTGTGAGGTGAAAGCTCCGACGCCCATCGTCCCGGGGCCCACCTGGATGAAACGGGTTCCAACAGATTCGATAGTGATTAGCCATATTATCGATAACTTCTTTGAGAATTTGTCGAATGAAGACAGACAGCCTTCAAGCACTGCCCTAGCCGCCGCTTCGAAACAGCGAAAGGACAAAAAAATACACGGCGCGCTTTTTTTATTTTGCCGTACGACCTGCTTCGGGTCTGCGGTTGTAGACGTGAACAGCGCATCCGGAATTTCGAAGCGAGAACAATGCTAGCTACTCGGTAGGACGAGGCATTCACAAACCCACGGATCACGCAGAAAAAAACACCGTCCACACGAACGTTCTTGCCAGCAGCACGCTGCAAACCACGTTTCGCGTCGAGAAACGCGCTGCCCGCGCGGCGGAGCGCAACCTCAAATATGGCGTCGTCGCCGCCGCGCAGGTAGCGCCGCCGCGCGGCCCAAAGCCCTGTGAATACACCCTATACTTGTGATATTTTTTAGTGTAAAACAATTGGATAGTGGTGCGAGGCTGGCGAAGGAGCAGAGCTGGCTGCCCCACAGCCCACTAGGTGCACTGCAGGACGAAGGCCTCTCCCACCGACCGCCAACTGTTTTTGTCCCGCTCCACTCAAGTCTATGATTTGCCTCAGAATTTCCTTATTTCGTCCCTTTATCGAGTAACTGGCCGTCCTCTTTTTCTAAACCCGTTTCTCGGTGTCTACTCTTTCAGCTCTGATAGTCCACCGATTATCATTTCGCCTAATTACGTGGCCAGCCCAAGCCCATTTTTTCCCTTTATTTGAACTATGATATCTTCTACTCTAGTTCGTTCTCTGATGCAAGAAGCTCGTTTCCTGTATTTGTTACTCCGATCATTATTCGTTCCATGGCCCGTTGAGCTGACCTAAGTTTGCTTTCAAGTTGTTTAGTAAGGCGCCAAAGGTTTCGCTCCGTATGTCATGACCTCACATTTATGTCCGAACTTGCCGCTGAAAGTTCTCCTTTACTGGCAGGCCCGTGTCATTTCGTCCGCAGGCTTTCACTATCTCCCAAAGTGGACCGCGTTAGCACGGCTATAACCCACGTCCAAGTCCAAAGCCAACACCCGCGCTACGTACCCAAGGGAAATGCTGCGCGCCTGGAATGCGAGGACAGCTCATGTGACGTCGGCCACCAAAATGCCTTGGCGTGTCAATGGACTGCTTTAAGAATAGAACAAGATACTGGCGGTAACGGGGGAAGAGAGTTTTGTGGCACATAATCTTTCAATTTTCGGAAGAGTCAGTCAAGGTGTGTAGCATGTGTTTCGCTAGAAATTTGGATATTATATAATATTTATATTAATAATATTATATATAATATATATATTTATTATATTATATATATATATATATATATATATATATATTATATATATATGGCACTGCGCGCGGCTCCCCATTCCGTTTTCGCAGAACCTTCGCGACATTTGTATGGTCGTCTTCTATGGAGCCTATGAGACGGGAAAATCTGTTTATTCCCATATGTGCGGGTAGGACACGGGCTGACGCATCTCTATTTGAGGCAACCAGTCGCGCGCTTTTCGTTTCTTCGTGACTCATTCCATCCCATTATTAGAACCTTTTTTCAAGTGAATCTCGTAGATGTTCTTAGTGGTATTTCTCCTAAATGTTCCGTACGGCTGTGTTTGTGGGGGTTCCTGTATGAGGTGCGTTCTGTCAGATTTTTATTGCCCTGTTTTTCCACGTACTATTTATTTACGGTGTCGCCCAAAACCGTGACCCTACAGAGATTTAATATCAATGCTGTTTCCTGCACCCCTCTACAGATCTCTTCACGATGGTTTACCCAGCCATGATGCCCTTCAGCGAGTTTGTGAAATGCCTCTTTCACCACGTACAAAATCTTTCTTTATCAAGCTACCTAGGCAGACCTTGCCCGTTAAAACATGGCTGCGCAAGGAACATTTTTGTGTCCTCTATTGACTGTGGACTTTGTGATGCCCCAGAAACATTTGAGCCTTGTTGCATTGACTGCAAAGACGATATATTGTTCTGCGGTGTGCTTTAACAGACACTCCAAAAATATTTTGGATTAACACACCACAGTGTGCGGTACCTTGTAGCTCCCTGCGACAATGTGCCTTATGACCTTTGTTTTTTTTTTTGTTTTGTTTTGTTTTGATCGCCCTACACAGTTTATGAAAAACGCGCATGTTGGACAGAAACGCTAAGCAGATGGTATCGTCCAAGTGACACTTTAGTCAAATGATAATTAGGCTAAAAGGCTACTAAAACCAAAACGATTTGAGACCTGATTGGTACCCTGTTTTGCACGGGTGTATATCACCGCCCCCTCACTAGCGGGAATTGTTGCCAATGTTTTGTTCGCCGAATTCCGGATTACCCGTTTCAACGTGTGCTTTAAGCACCAAAATTTGTAAATAGCATGTTTCTCTATACTTGAATAAAATACCACGGAAGAAAAGAAATATGATAGCTCAGTCGGATAGACGCCGGTTTCATAACGCAAGAGAACCAGGTTTGATTCCGACGACGGGAAGCTTTTTCCCCCCCTAATTGGCTGCACATGTTACTGTTCCCGCAGCTGCTAACCCGTATGCACCTCGGGCCTTTGGGGTGGCCCAGCAGTTCGGTGGCTGGTTTCACGCCGTAAAAATCCCGGGTTCTATTCCCGGGACCTCCCTAACCACATTTATTTCTTGAGGCTTCGGGGTTTTTCGGTGCTACAGGCAGATTTGCGTCGGCCCAAACATGCAGCTCTGCTGTAAAAAATGGCGCAGCACCTTGCACTAGAGGCGCAAAGCTGGAGGAGGAGGAGGAATCACTTTATTGAGCCTTAGCCTGGTTTACGGAAGCGGTGTGGCCACCGGTTTGAGGCCAATAGCGACGTTGGCAGCACGAGTGACCAGAAGTATCTGGACGTCTGGGTCCGAGCTGCCCAGCCTCCCTCCCACTGCTCTTCATTAACTATGGGTGGAAAGGGGTCTTGAGGACAGGCCCACAGGGAGTGGACCAGCGTGGCTGGGTCCCCGCAGGGTGGACAATTTGGCGAGGGAAATTGGGAGGAGTGAATTCGGTGCAGAAGTGCTCGGCAGGTCAAAGGAGTGCGTCTGCAGGAGTCGCCATAAGCGCTCCTGATCGTTGGTTAGCTCAGGGTGGGCAGGAGGGTATTGACGGCGAGCGAGCCGGTAATGCGCAGTGATATCATGGTAGGTGATTAAGTCATCCCTGGCTGACCAGACCTCATTTCCCCCCAAGCCGGTGTGCGCCGGGGTCCAGACGATGTCTACCAGGGAGGTCAGGGATTTTGAATGAGAATTTTGGACGCCATGGGCGATATGTACCCACGGGCGAAGTTTTGAATGGCCGCTTTAGAATCCGGGATTATAATTGTGGGTGACGGCCGAGTCGTTAGTGCGAGCGCTATTGCCGCTTCCTCTGCCGCTGCCGGGATGGTGGTGTGGACAGTTAGGGAGTTAACAGGGGCGGTCATTCGGGCTGTTAACAACTGCGAGGCTGGAAAACGGCCGAGCTGGCGGCCCCTCTCCTTTTGTAGGAGGCCCGGCTGTTGCACCTCACACGGAGTTCAGAGCTTGCCGCTGATTGCATGGGTTGGAAAAACTTTATGAAGGCCTGTAAAACGGGCGCGCGCATGCTGACCTGGCCTACGTCACTCCCGTGGAGACTTTGTGGCTCGGTACCTTCTTCTCAGTGACCGGATTGCACTGAAAGTTCTCCATGACTGGCATACCCAGTTCGTTTTGTCAGCAGGCTTTCACATCTCTCCCAGTGTGGACCGCGTCAGCACGCGTTAGAACCCGCGGCAACCGGTTTCGTGAACTCGGCATCTGTAGCGCGAACTCGGCGTCTGTGCTACCCACTTCAGGCACAAACGCACGTGGACTGGCGAGGAGAACAGTACGGGAGAGATCACACCACGAACGCTCGGCAGAGTGTTCTCGAAGATCGAGGTGGCCAACGCCAGGCGCTCCTCGCGAGGCGCGTGCTCACGTGCGCTCGGTGTTTTTTTGGAATTTTTTTGCGAGCTCTTCACGTTGCGCAAGCCCGCGCGCAACCCCGGACGACGCCGGGCACTCTTCACAAGGCGCGCGCTTCCATGCGCTCGGCTGGGCTAAGTTTTCTGGTAACGCTTGACGGCGGAACTGAAAGCTGAAGCAGCTCTTCTGTGAAAATGTTCTCTTAGCTGAAGCATGCGCAATATTTGTGTAAATAAGGGTGGTGTGGTATCTTTAGGTGAATTAGGGGGGCGTTGTGCGGCATATCGAGCGTTTAATTAATGTTCTGCATCGCCCTAGAAGTGCCCGGCTTGTACTTATCTCGGAACGAAATATCGCCTTCCGGAGCCTTTCTTCGAAAGAACATTGTCGACCACACTACTTTGTTAAGCCAACAATCCCGCAAAGGCAGCTTACCTCTCTGCTTAAATTTAATTGTACATTTTTGCTTCTCGCGAATTGAATTCTGTTTGAAGGGCAGGTGCTTCTCAGAGAGATATCTGTCAACTAAGGGTGCCCCACAAGGTTCCCTTTTATCGCCATTGCTATTGAACATCCTTATGAGTGAGGGGAATTATTTTTCTCGGACGTAACAACATATGACAACAATGCAAAGGAGGCTAGTTTCACATTACATCGTGCGCAGAAAATGAAGCGCTACCGAACACAACGAAAGACGCAAATCAAGAAATATCACGAATAGAACAAAGCGCTTGCGGCCAGGATAAGAACGCTTGTTTGTGTTGATAATATTGCATTCTTTGAGTCAGCAGATAACACTGAATGTTATCTATATGAATGTAATCGATATGAATGCTTAACCTGTTTACCTGTGTTGGAGGCATCGCTGGATAGGATTCATTTATCACTAAGTGTGTCGAACAGTTCCGGGATCGTATTCTTGGTTGCAGTACCAGTTTCAATTTCTTTTACCTGTTGTAATTAAACAAGGCCCCAGGCACATGACCTGTAGTATCTTGACGTTGCATATAACTTTGTTCTCGGTGCATACACACGTATCCTGCAGCCACCAAGGCGGAGATGAGGTTTCGTGAGAAAGATATGGGAATGTGGCAGGATACGTTTGTTTTACCTGTCCTGCGTAGAGTTGATCGAGGAGTTTTGCTGCCTCCTGTTCTCTAATTGCCCTGTGCGAAATGCAAACTGCGACTATTATATCGGTTATAAAAATGATGTCATTCGTTTTTGTGCCTCTGTGTACCTCAGTTCATCTCGATCCGGGTTTCGTACTTAAAGGAGCCATGAAGAGAAAGCACAAGTTTGGTTCATTCGAAAGATTGCCTCGTTAGAACCATACTGACACCACTTTTAACACAAACTTCGCTCAAATAAGCTACATAATTAACAAAAAAGCGAATGACCATGCGACCCACCAGCTCATTTCCCGCAACAGAACCTATGATGTCACACGAGAATGCTCTGCGATTGGCGGAGGCCGGCATAAGCAAACGCACGTTAGGCAGGGCTTACCAGTTTGCATAGTGAGCTATATGCCCGTTAAACATACTGCACATTCCTTTTATGACACTACGAACGGTGGAGTAAACGGTTGAAGTTCCGAATAAACACGCAAGCGTGTATGCCGATGCGTACGAAACTACCGCCAGCCGAACTCAACATCTCGCCGTCGCCACCATCGCGCAGACGAATTTTCGGGTTCGAGGCTCTTCGGGGCCAACGAACCGTCCCAGCACGCACAGCCGCGACCTTGCTTGGTATCGTAATCCCTTCACAGGAGGTTGGCCGTCATATCGCCAACCAGCAAAGGTAAAAATAGAAACGAGGGGAGTAAGGAACAGCAAGCAGCGACGAGATAGTGACAGTCGTCGCAGAAGTTTCGGGATGGTGTTGGCTTGCTGCTGTTGTTAGGAGCTCGTTTCTAGTTTACAACCACTGAAAACCTCAGTTTGTTCGAGTACTTCACAATGAAATTTCGTTGCTGCGTTTTGAAATGCCCATGCAGTACGGGCAAATCGTCGAGGGAGTGCGACATCCCCGCCGGTGAGGAGATCTCCTTTCATGTGCTGCCCAACGACGAACCTCGGCGAAGCAAGTGGCTACGTTTTGTGAACTTTGCAAACGGAGGAGAAAGAGAGCTAAAGGAAGTACGAGTGTGCTCGCCTCATTTCCTAGGAAATGATGACGGCAGGGACCGTTACGCTAGCTCACACCTGAGACATACCGCCGCTCGTCGCCGAATTCGTCAAATCGCCGTCAAAGCTCTCTGACCTTGGGGGAAAAAATGCAGTACACACCGCGCATTGACGCTCGTATCTTTCTGGTCGGAGCAGAGAGCTCGCGCGAACGGCTTTCCATACACGACACCGGCCAACTGGCATAAGCGATACTGCTACTGAAATTGAACTATTATTAACCGTAATAAAAATACGGCACATACGTACCAGTCTGTATTCGTCCGTCGCGACGGGGCTGACGAGGCAGCGGTGCCGACGGCTGGGCGTTCGTCTGTTGTGGCTATCGCGGAATGGTCGCTTTCCGGTCCATCCGCGTGTCCCACAACTCCTGTCGCTCGTGCACTTCGAAGCATTGAGCGTTCGAGTGGTGTGAGGTTGTTAAATGCAAGCCCGAGCTTCTCGGTGAGAGTTTTGTTCTCCCGATCAGGTGATTCCATGACTAGGGCCGCGGGTGTACTAGGTTTTACTAGTATTTTTAAAATGGCCGCCGTCTGGTTCCTGTTTGATTCCCGCGTGTGGGTGCTATATGGAGTCGACATACTAAGTATCTGTTTCATGGACCGGCTCGTATGACGCCATTGTTCACGTCACAAAATGTGCAATTTAGCGGGAGATTTAAAATTTTGGCTTAAATTGCCTTATTTCTCAGTGAATAAAGCATCATTTCCTTCCGGGAATGCGCTTAGGGTACTATGAAACACCTAATCTTTCGAATAAAACAAACTTTTGTTTTCTCTTCATGGCTCCTTTAAGAGCCAGTTATTATGACGCTCAATGTCAGGCTTTAGACTTTCCTTCACATGTTTGATGCCCAGTCTGATGCTGTTAGGCAGGCCTATATTTTTGAGCACTTATGGCTTATTTGTTTTTTCTCCTTGGCCAATGTGAATTCCCTGAGGTACTGTTTGTGAAAAATACTTTTCTTGTATATTACTTAGCTTACATAATGTTGTTTCGGTGTCAATAATTGAGCAAAAAGCGATTTTCTATTTAAAAACTCTTTCTGTACTGTTAACAAAAAGCCCTTTTTAGCAGCTCTCTGTTAACAGACCTTCTGAATGAGCATGTACCTTAGTACCTTGCGTCTTCTGCAGTCCACGTGTATAGGCATTGCAAGGTCCTGAGAAATATAGGGCTTTTTTTTTCATTCTGAGCTCTCAGATTGAAGTTTTTTTTTTATTAGGAATTCGATACTACGCACCCATTTTATGGCATAATTTTTGGAAGTTGCCCGTGTGCAAGGTGATCATGTCACTCAAATTTTCGTATTGTCAGATTCCGTATCAGTTATTGCGGCCCCACCAATCTCTTCGCACATCGTACACTTCTTTTTAAATGCTTAAGTATCTGTATGGGGACACGTTGGTGAAACCCGTCTCTTACAGGTCTGTAACGCTTCGTGCGTCACTCCTTCCCTGTATAAAGTAATGCTAATAATAAAAGGCTTTAGCGACTTGATAGTTTCAGTTCTGACTGCTTACAATGCATATATAGTAGTCAAGTCGACTTAAAAGGGGCTCGATGTATAGCGTTGTAGATGAATGCGTGCGATGTTATGAAGGTTTAAAAATAGGCACCAGAGCCTTGATGACTTCCTATCAGGCCGCTGAAGTCGCCCCTAAAACTGTCTTCCCAGCAATGCATTTGTATATAATAGTGAAGCCAAGTGAGCCAAGGGAGGTCGTTGTAAAGCCAAGGGGAGGTCGCAGTGTAGCGCTGCACTGGCTTACAGGATGTCCTATAGAAACATTCAATAAAAACCCTGGTGCCTTCACACTTTGACATCAGAATGCTTTATAAACTCTGGAAAAATGTCTTACCAGCAGTTCACCTGTGCATAGTAGTGAAGCCGACTATAAAAGCGTTCGCTGTGTAGTGTTTCATAGGGACACTTGGGGTCCTATGAAGGTATCCGGTTTAAGGTCCCAGAGTCTTCATACCTTTATGTCAGAGTGCTTATATATCCCCCAAGAATGTCTTTCCAGCAATGCGTTTAGGTATAGGGACCGTGCTGCTGGGCAGGTGGCGCCACCCCTCGACGTTCTTCTCGTTACTAAATTTGGCTTCGCAGAAAAAGAAACACACAATAATCCTTCCCAGAAACAGAAACACACACACACACACACACACACACACACACACACACACCACACACACACACACACACACACACACACACACACACACACACACACACACACACACACACACACACACACCACACACACACACCACCACACACACACACACACCACACACACACACACACACACACACACACACACACACACACACACACCACACACACACACACACACCACGCAGCGCCGCGCGCGCGCGCACGCACAATAAACAAAATGAATGAGGAAGTAACGAAATCGCAAAGTTCTACGTAATCAAGCGCATCACGTGATTGTCTAAAGCAATAAAAAAGAACTGAGAATGAACTTACGAAATAATAAAAGTGTATTCAAATCCTGCGCTCTCATGTGGCCAGCCCGATAAAGAAAAACAAAAAAAAAGAACTTTCTGTGTTGACGTGTTTAACGCCACCAAAAAACGCAAGTAGCAATCATTGGCGAGTATCTCCACAGTCCCAACTGTGCAATGCGATAATCGCATTTGCGATAAAATGCGTAATTGGCGAAGTTAGCGCATTTAATCGTTATAATTTCGCAAGTGGACATAATTGGCCGACGGGGATTCTAGAATCAAAATACAGATAAAATATAAGAAATGACAAAAGGGAACTAACAAAATTTAAAAAATAGGAATCTTATACATCTCCCCACATAATGGAGACAAGAACAATCAAACAAAGAAACAAAAAAAAAAACTGCGGAAAGAATGACGGAACCGCAAATAAAAAATCATTAAAACCGTGTATTTAAACCGTGTATTAAAACCCTGCATTTGCACAAAAATGTATAATTGGCGGATTTGGCATTTAACCGTTATAATAGCGCGAATGGAGACAATTGGTCGAAAAGGATATTTATAAATGAAAAATTAAAATAGAAAGAATGAAAATCTATTAGGAAACTCACCAAATCGAAAATACGATTTTATATGGTATACATCTCCCCGAAAATACGAAGACAAAAATAAAAAAAAAATCCCGTAATAGAACGACGGGAACAAATTCAAAAAATAAAAAATAAAAGGATCACGTGTGCACTACGCCTTACATCTGCACGAAAATACATCAGCGGTGAAGAAGGCAGTCAAGCGCTTCACTGTATGAATGTGCATCATAGGCGAAAAGAAACAAAAACAAAAACAAGACACAAAACACTAACATAACTCAGTGTATTACGCTAGCCACCTCCGCTTATAAAACGTCACAATAAAGAGAAGCGGCGTATGAATTCTGGGAATTCGTACACAATTATCTGAATTTCTGCACAATTTTCAATGCCGAGCGCTTCGCTGAATCTACAACTTGTGACAGCGGTATCACAGCTGCGCAAGTGGCGGAGTTTTCATTTTTTTTTATTCAAGCGTAGGTAGTAGAAACATATGTGGTAAACTATGACAGCAGCATTTATATCATGGTAGTGAAATTAAAGGCGGCTTTCTGGAAGAAAACCTGCACGTTCATATTGTTCTAAGAATCGCGGGAGAAGTTTGACACCACGCTTTTCTTCTTGAGTTCAAGAGCTTGTCCTTTTAACCTCCTGTTTTTATCCTACGCAGTAATTGCCTTTTCAGGGCCAATGAACTGGCTATAGCCAGTTCATTGCCAGCAACCAAGTCTTATTACAGCGTGAAGCATTGTTTTTTTTTTTTTTGCGGGAAACAAACTTCTTGCTGTCACGCGGTATTTATTATGGAAACACACCCCCTTGGCTGTGTAGGCACCCTCGTATTACCGCGAAATTTACCACCTTGCTACCGAAGTAATGAGGTTACGTGGCAACGCTCAGCTTTTGTAATTTGGGGTAAATCTTAAAAGGCGGCCCCCGACTGCGAATTTCGCTCGTGCACGACGTCGTTTCTGCTTCATAAAATGCGGATGCCGTCGCCGCAGCATGCAACCACCGGACGTATGTCGGCCGTCCGCCGTACGTCCATTCCGGCTCTAGCGGACGTCCGCATGACGTCCGTTTCAAGGCCGACGGACGTACCATGTACGTCCGCAGGGCATCCGGTTTTAACACTTCCGTACGTCCAGTCGGACGTCCGAAATTGGCTATATTTTGGATGTTCAGTAAAAATTTCCAGAATCACATAACGACAAGCTAATGTCCTTACAACGAACAATACAGTACACCGCGCAAGGCTAGCGCACTACGGCATACATAAACACAGTGAACTTGCTTCACGTTTCGTTAGAGGTTCTCAATTCTTATATATCCTTCCCCAAAGAGATCGTCGTTGGAGTTGGTGAAGTGCTTCAAAACAATTAAAAAATTAGGCTTAATATTAGAAATATGCAGCTGAAACTTGCAACCTACAAGCCAGGGTGTTGATGTACAAAATCTTTTTATTGAAAAACACAGTAGCTTTTTTGTTTTTGCTTTTATATTCAATTTTGCGCCATTATTTGATGCTTCATAGTGACTTTTTACGTCCGTTGGCGGATGTCATTCGGACTTGTACATCCGTTTCTGGATGTCCACTGTACGTTCGAAAATGTACGTCCAAAAATGGACGTACAGTGGCCGTCCAAACTGGGCCTGGGATGTCCGGCTGTATTTCGGACGTCCCACGGACGTCCGTGGTTGCTTGGGATATGCATGCCTGAATCGGCAATCCACGCCGGATTTGCCGCGGAGCATTTAGATACACGGTGTTCCTCGTCGCGCCAAACTGCAGGCAGGCAACAATACGGCACGTAAATTTCCTTTTGTGCATTACAACGTTACACGAAGTGCTGAACTCGCATCTCCAGCCTGACATTGTTCATGTAGTTTGGCGCGCTGAGCGTCGTCTGTGGTTTTTACTGACTTAATATGTGCGCAAATCACACACGGGGCGTTTCTCGTAAAGGTTGTCTCCTCTCATGAAATTTCCCAATCTGAAAAAAGGTCTTTGGGGATATTTCGGCTTTGCAAGCCGCCGTACAGCACGACGAATAGAGAGCCATGCGTAGCACGTTGCTCCGACTACCAACGACTGCGCCGCTCCGCTCAGTTACGAAACTTCCCCTAGGCCCCATGTATTAAAAAAAAATTCCGCCATCTCACGAAGTGTATGATGATGAGAGGGGCGAAGCAAAATGCTTATCGGTAAAACCGTGAAACATTCGCCCGCACATCATATAAAGACTCGGCACGCCAAGCTTTCCACCGCTCTGTTGACAAGCCCGTCGACGACGTCGATGTTTGTGGTGGTTATGTAGGGGTTGTTTTGGACGATGAGAATCTCCATGGGTAAGTTGGCGAATTCTGTGTGTGACATTTTAGCCACCTTGGCCGTCGCCTTCTGCAGAGCGTCTTGTGTCGCGTACCCCCGGTACGTGTCTTGAGCTCGCAGGCGACGAACGACAACCTCCTCTTCTCCCTCTTCTCCTTGTTGGGTAACAACGAACGCGTTGAACGTTTCGTCCTCTTCGGCCAATCTTTGGTTGGCCAATCCCTAGGGGGAATCCTGCCACAATCACCAATAATGTGCCGTGCCATATACAGCAGCAACGAGAGACGGGACAGGGCCCGAGCAAGAGGAGCTTCGCCCCTAATAAAAAACGGTCCGCGGTTCGGTTGGGTGAAACATGGGAAAACACGGGGCAAGCCGATTAAAACAGAGCGGATTAGCCTGCCATCTATCGACAGAACGTTGCTACTCAAGTGCTTGCGACTGCTGCATTAAGCCATAAAAAGAAGAGCGTATCAACATAAGTAAACAATATCTAATTTCTTGTTGTTTCGACGCCCACATGAGCATAAACAACAAACTACATTGGGGTTAGTGCAATCAAAGACTAAAGAAACGTGAAGTGTCATGTGGGCACTTTGCGCTGCTTTTCATGATGACAGTGACGATTTTGTGCATTGGAACCCAATTTTGAGGTGCTGCTACAAAAATATCCCTGTGAACTATACTGCTCGGTGCATCAGATGCATATCAATTCTTTAGACTCCAAATAGGGTCTCGAGAATCGCTTGACATTTTCGAAGTTTTTTATTCACCTTCAACTCTTCAGATGTACATAACACAAACTGTTGGGCCAATAGCCGAAGCTAGTTTAGGCCTATTGCGTAGATATAAAATACAGCAGAAAACATTTTACAGGTGAGTCGAAAGACTAATTGCACACAATGCACTAAAATCTAAGGAATTACACGAAACTGAACAGAAGAAGTGTTATCGCAAGTGGATTCTTACCGATACCTGGGCGTTGTAATTACGACCAGACTAGTGGTCTCCTCGATTTGGCTACACTTTCTGCACCAGTTGAGCCGGTGCAGCACTCGCGCACTCGATTTGCCAGTGCAGCTAGCGCCACCTGCACTTCGGCCCTCGATTTGACGCCGTGCTGCACCAGTTCTTCTACACTTCTGCACTAGCCCCTGTGCGAGTTCTCGTGCAAGGTGCAGCCAGTGCAGCCAGTGCAGCGCGCCTAGGCGCGTTTTTTGGCGCGCATCGTAGCAGACGATTCCACCGACTCCACCATGATAGTTGTGTCTGTCAACGGAGTGGAAGCGACAGCGTTTCCCGTTTTAGATGAGAATGGTGGTCACTTGCGACAAGATAGCGCGTTTTTGTACAAAACGCAAGGTGAGTGAAACCGAGATAGAGAGAATTAACTTTTATTTTGACCAAGAGATGAGCTTTTATTGAAGCTCGCTCGATCAGTCTAAGATGCCTTAGGCAGAACCGGCAGAGCGGAAAGAAACACTTGTGATAACTCGCTGCAACCTCTTTCTTGTGCTATAGACGGCCTTTACATCAGCATCCAGCACGAAGAAGCGCCAGCCAGCCCTACGCTCCCGGTAGCCGCTGTCGCTAGTCAGCTGCAGGTCTCACCTCCTGCCGCCATTCACTCTCCGCTCCCGCCTGCGACCCAGCCTGCAGCTTCCCCTTCGCCGGCTGGTCAGCTTTTAACCCCTGCGTCACAACCGTCCGCCGACAGTGCAACGAGCGGTGTGTGGAGCGCCAACAAGGCGAAGTTCCTCATTTGCAAATACAAGGAACTGAAGGAAAAGATTGGAATCTCGGGAGGATTTAAGTAAGCCCATCATATATATCGTACCCACACTTGCGGTGCTAATATACGGTAAATTATTTTCACAGGACAAAAAAGGCCATGTGGGAAAAAATAGCCCACGAATTCAGCTCAGCGTTCCGATGTCCCATGAGTGCACTCCAAGTGGAGAATAAATGGAAGACTATGGAGCGCGCCTACAAAAAAAAAACTAAACTGAGGGATGGCTCAACCGGTCGCCCCCCTGCAGCGTGCGAGTTGGAAGAGTATGAGCAGCAGACCTTTCACTTTTTTTGCTCATTTTCTGACTGAGGATCATTTTTAAATATGCGTTTTCTTGGCAGGGAGCTTGCAGAGGTTTTGGAGCGTGAGCACCATATTGCTCCTGTTGCACTGCTCGCCCCATGAAGGATTGTTGCGTAAGTTTCCAGCACCACGTTATTTTCGAAAGAAATCCCATTAAAATGTCATCCCGCTATGTGTCCTAATTTTCCTGGCGGTACATTTAAACTGCGCTTAATGTGCATTTCTACAGAATTGTTGGCTGGCACAATTGCTATATGCATGCATGTTTCTGTGGTAAAACATCAGTAAGGCAGTATGGCTGAATTATTATATATCAAGCGTGGCCATCCGGATAACCGTGGGAATTCGATCCCTTCATTTGAAATGAAATTCTCTTTACTGTGAATTGACCTATCCACTGCACAAATGCCCACACTTTGCGTGACGTTTGTTGACAATTTTTGTTATTTCGAAACCAACAGGGATGGAGAGAACATGCTTCCAGAAAATGAGCCTGTGGGTGAAGCTGGTGATGAGGAAGCACCAGCTGAGGAGGCACCTGCACCCCGCAGCAGAGAAGCTACAGCACCGACGAGAGGCGGCAGTCGGCAGAGGAACACAGGCCATCGGCAGCCTGACTAGAGTAATGCAGGATGCGATGGCTGCAAAACAAAAGCAGCATGAAGAAAAAATGCGCCTTCTTGAGCGTCTTGTATCTGCTGTCGAGGCAAAAAAATGACCACGCGTGCTTTCTCGTGTGCGGTCGAGGCAAATAAAAGAATTCTGTCAGTTTCTTCCGATGATTTGCATGTTGTTCAGCATTGATGCTGGGCTATGTGTCTTCGGGTTTCACACTGTGCAGCAGATGCGTCGCTTTCACGAGATTCTTCATCATTGCCAACGTCATCATGAGCAGGCACGTCTGCAAGATCTTCAATGAAATCCCTCTCAGAGTTGCACAAGTTGTGAAGCACGCATGCTCCCATAACAATGCGACAGCACTGCATAATTGTCTTGGCATCGACAAGGTATAGTCTTCTGAAGCGTTGCTTCAAAAGGCCAAAGCAGTTTTCGATGACCACCCTCTGCTGGCTGTGGTACTTGTTGAATCTTTTTTTCCACGAAAAAAAAAAAAACTGGAGCCATTGTCTTTGTATGGTGGCAAAAGCCAAGGTAGCATGTGGTACGCAGAATCTGCAAGTATATAACAATCGCCACACTTGGCTGCAGCCTCTTCGAAGAAAGGGCTCTCTCTCAACACCCGGGCATCATGAGCAGAACCAGGGAAGCCAATGAATACATCCAAAAACTTGTTCTGGTCGTTGCAAACTGCCTGCAGAATAATTGACGGCCACTTCTTCCGGTTGATATACGAGGCAGTGGACTCGTCTGGCTTCAGGATCTCGATGTGCGCGCCATCAATGCACCCCACGGTGTTGCGGGGCCCTTTCCCGCTGCTTTTTGCCAGGAAGGCCATTTTGCTGCGGGCCATGTCGGTAGCGCTTGGCCAGCATATCACTTCAGCGCTTACCGCTTGCAAGAAGTTCAGCACCCTCCGCATGCACACCACAACCGACGATTCCGAAACGTCAAATCTATCGGCTACTGAGTACATGCTGGTTTGGCATCCAAGGTAGCTCAGTGTTATCAGGCAACTCTTTTCTGCTGTGATTTGTGGACGACCGGAGACACTTTTCGGGAAGAACGGCGAGAGCCTGAACCGCGCGCACAAATTGTCAAACGTCTCGCGCGACAACCGGAACAGCCTCTTGAATTCGAAGTCTAAGTATTTGGTCACCTGTTCGAAGTACCCGTTCACTCGGTGACGGTCGACCCGTGCCACTTTGCACAAAGCAATAGAAAGGGCACAGTCAAATTCCTCGTCGCTGTCGGAGTCCACAATTTCCATGGCCGCAGCCGAAATGCACGCCATTTCGAATAAAAAAACAACGCGCGCGCGCAAACGCGGACCGCAGCAGACGACGTTTGTGCACTTTTGCCCTCGATTCGGCCGCTGCACGGAAAGCGCTAGTGTACGGCTGCACTCGCACTCAAAGTTAACTGGCGCTGCACTTGCACGGCAGTTTTGTGAACTAGTGCAGAAAGTGTAGCCAAATCGAGGAGACCATAACCTGGACCGAGCATATTACCAAAGTCGCTGCCGATGCCTCAAAAACTCTTGGCTATCTTAGGAGGTCATTGTCATTATCACCTGCTAGCCTTCGTAAATTGGGCTTTGAAACTTTTGTTCGTACTAAAATGGAATACGCATCTGCGATTTGGAGCCCTCATCAGATATACCTAATTAACCTTCTTGAATCCGTCCAAAATCGTGCCGCCAGATTCATCTCCACAAATTACGACAAACGAGCAAGCATCAGTCAAATAAAATCATCCCTCGGTCTCCCTGTTTTGTCAGCTCGACGCAAAATTTCACGTCTCTGTCTTTTTCACAAACTATACTACAGCTTTCCTCACCTACATGGCTCACTTTTACTTCCGCCTGTCCGAACATCTCGTCGCTTATTTAATTCCATGAGTATTCAACGTCTGTTTGGTTCTACTAACGCTTTTAACAAATCATTTCTTCCTACGGCTATTGAACAGTGGAATGGATTGACGGATGCTATTGTCAGCGAACAAGTTGCTTTTAAATTTAGAGATTTATTGCTAGCCACCCTTGACTCTTAATCGCTGTTCTTCTTTTTTCGTTGTTTGTTTCCTGCCGCCTGTATATTTTGGACTGCGAATTGACTGTTAAACAACTAGTTTTACATGCTCTGTGTTCTTTTTGTTATTTGTTCCTACCTGTTTGTTTTGGTCATTCAAAAACTGTAACCATGAACTGCATTTTCATTGCCATTTGTACTTTGATTGTCCCCCCCCCCTTATGTAATGCCCCGAGAGAGGCCCTTAAGGGTAAAATAAATGATAAATGATGATGATGATGATGATGATGAAAGAGAACGCGATGTCGGATAAGTAGTACCTGTTTAGCGTCATATATTAGCGATTTTTATTTTTATGTGAACTGTTGCAGACTTGCTCCATAATATTGCAGTAGCCATTGACCATAGGTATTTCGTGGTATAGGCAAGTTAAAATTCCCGTTACTATCAATCCTAGTGCACCTGGTAGGTAACACAAACAAATTTATTGAAAAAAAATGACAATTGAGAGAATTTTTTTTTTTTGCCAACTATGGGGGCGTTCATTTCACGAACAATCACGAACGGGAGCATTTGAAGCTCAGAGAATAGCGGACGGCTGCGAACATATATTTTTTTAATTTATTTAACATTTCGTTCGGACATACACTGTCTAGGATGGGAGATAGAAATTGTCATTATACGTAACGCTCGTTTTCGAAGGCGAATAATAGGGTCGAAATAAGTTTGATATGTAAATGCCCAAGATTCACAACAATATGTCAAGTGGCAATAAAAGAGCGAGTAGTAAATATTCAGAACTGGGATATTAAAGTACATTCTACTTCTTAAGAGGGCAAAACAGGACGATGCAAGTTTAGAGGATATCGTTGCATGTGCACTTTCCCGTTCATATGACAGTCCGGTATCACCACTATATGTTTGACAGAGTCAACTTGTCCAAACAAACAATTATTTAAGTAAAATCGACTGTCACATGTGGTGCGTCGAAATAAGGAATCAATTGAGTTGTTATTTCAGTATTCGCGTGTGCTGCTGATTTTTTTAAATACAGCTATTCGAAGTATTCATATTTGCTTCGAAGTTAATTAGAAAATCGTTGTTTTCTTTCGTTCACTTTGAACGCAACGATAACGATTCGTCCATGTCTATTGTCTTTCGTTAGGTCTACTGAATACCTTTTGTATTCAACATGTCAATCATTCCGCAACGGTACCATCTGCAATATTTTGCATTGAATTTTCTTTTTTGGGCACTTTTCTTGTAATTTCGCATCAGTTATTCTGTCCTCTTAGTCTTGTTACAGGTACTATTGTAACTCGATCCCTCTATGGCGTTCAAGGACAGTGAGGGTATAAAAATAGATTCGTAAATAAAATAGATATATAAATACCGGGGCTCCTAAATCCACTTGAATGCGCTACGATGATACAACTCCCAGCTGAACTGGCCGACAAAGCTTGCGTCGGAAATTTTTCTTTGGATAAAAAGAAATTACCGCTGTTCTCGCCCTGGTAGGGCTCTCTCAGAAAGTGTATTCGTCAATTCATGCCCACATTTCCACCGCATCAATAGCAACGGCACCAACAAAAAAATCATGCAACCCTCCGTCAAACCAACGCGGAGCTTTTGTCGTGACGGATTCTTTGGTTGACCCGCCGCGTGCTAGTGGCTAAGGCGTGAGTTTGCGTAGCACAAGAGTCCGAGTTTCTTGGATCCGCGCTGCGGCGGCCGTCTTTCGAAATGGAGGGAAAAGCAAAAACGCCCGTGTGTTCGAGATTTCGGCGCACTTTAAAGATCCTCCAGGTGTCAAATTTTATCCAAGGCGTTCCTCCCCAATACGGGCGCCTATCATGCCTGCGTTGCGTCGGCGCGTTAAACCCTACAATCAATCAATCATCATTCTTTGGTTGTCCAAGTTTTCCAAACAGCTTCGACCAGCATGTTCATTGTGTTTAGTTTTGTTGTTCCTCTCGTAATCAACTCATTTGTATGTGTACATAGTTGCAAATATGTTGCAAATATCATTTTCTACATTGACATGTACTGCAATAAATACCGCGTGGAGAAAAAAAAAAAAACAGTTGAAATGAAGCAATCGGATAGACGCTGGCTTCACAACGCGGGGGACCCAACTTCGATTCCGGCCACAGAAAGCGTTTATTTCCCCCTTTCATTTCGCGTTTTCGCATCAGTGAGAACAATAAAGCTTCGCTTTAAAAAGGAGCGTGCACAGATTCATGTGGATGTGAGCCTCGGGAAAGTTTATGTGTACCGTGCCTTGAATAAAAAGCTGGAGTACTATTTATTAGGCCTCAAGGATGTGTTCAGCAACATGACACCTATCTGAGCAAACAAAATCGAGCGGCTGCAGCAGGAAAACTGTCAGTTAGACAATGATTGAGAGAGAGAAAGGCGAGAGAAACGGCCGTAACATGCATAGTTCGCGAACATCGTTCATCGGGTTCTTGTCGGAGCCAGCGCACACGTGCGTGCAAACGGAATACACGCAGCTTCCGGCACCATTCGTGACGTCATACCACCTGTATGTTTATAGTCACTCGATCTCCTACGCTCTTGAAGCCGGATCTATACGCGCGTCCGGGATCTGGAAATAACCCACAACGGGCGGGTTGAAGAACCGCGTTTCTCCTAAATATATGGCCGCGGATGAAAATATTTCGAGCTACCTGTGGTAACAACACCGGCAAATCACTATTATATCTTTGGCGGACAAACACGGCTTTGCGCGAAAGAGACGGCACGCACAAGAAGCACGGGACGAGAATTGCGCTCGTCCTGTCCTTCCTGTATGTGTTGTCTTTTTCGCGCAAAGCCTGTGTTTGTTCACCAAAGATGCAACAATTCGCCCAACAAGTTCTTTTAAACAACTTTTATTTTGCCAGGTGTTTGAAAGGCCACCGTTTGAATTCAGAGGCTGCACCAACTGGTGTACGCAACGGTGGTGTAATTTCGGTTGGGCGACCTACAAAAATAAAATAAAAATAGTAACAAGCGAAAATTTGGAAACGTGCAATTTAAGAAAGTATACCGTGATTAAAACACACTTCTTAGGGCACAGTAGCTTCCCTCTACATAACCCTCCGGTTGTTCTCTTTATCTTTGTATTTAGGCAGTGGCATTGAAATTGCCTTATCGTGATGGAAGCAGACGTCGAAGTAGCGTAGCCTCAACGCATTGCTTGTGAAGGAAGACAAATGACAGGCAATCTTCTGTTGATTACACACAGTATTTATCATCATACATTCCACTCGTTAACATAAAGCGGGACATATTCGATACTTCGCAAGGAAAGGTTTGAAGGCGAGTCCGTACTGGGTCGTAATACTGAAGTGGAAAAAATATATAAAGATTGCGGTAGCGAACCACCGCAGTACTGGACTTCTCCGAAACAACACTAGTGTTGCGTTGCACATGAACGACGTCAATGCACGGAGTCAAAATCAGCGGTAATCAGATCAAAAACGGATAACAGCTTTGCTGAAGCCCCGGTTAACCCATTGCGCGATATCTACATGACTCTTTGTTTTTATTACGGTATGTAGTTTGCCGCGAACCCACGTACTTGTTATAAAATAAAGCAACCATTACACGCCACGCAATTTCTTCAGAGGTTGAGTAAAGTTGTTCTAGTGAAAAATGCTCAGAAATATTCCCAACTCGTTTAGGTGTTTGCGAGTCGGAGTCCAAGGAAAAACTTTGTTGGAGCGAAGCATTCAAAGTAGCTCGTAAGCGAGTGGGTCTCGAGAGAAGAGAGTGAAGGAGGAGGAACACAAGGCCTCAAAGACCCAAACGTGCCAGCGGCGTAGATGGCTCTAACACGAGACATGACGTCGCTGCGTCGGTGCGACCGTGGAACTAACGCGAGCGGAGTGTCAGTATGCAGAAACAAGGCGGCAGCACGCAGCTTCGTAACGCTCACATAATTTTTTTTCCCTAACACCAAATTTGTCTCGGAAAGACGAACATGCTGTATCGCTCGATGTGGACGAAATGCTACAAAATCAACTGTTGAATATCTCTGCGCGGAGGCATTCTAGACGAGGGAGAGATAGAGAGAAAGAACTTTATTTCTGGTCAGATTAAGACATATGCGTCGTACTCTTCCGCAAGAAGAATCATGGCCAGCTGGTCAACGAGGGCCGCCGACGCCAACCACACTAGCCAGTTGGGAGGAGGAGGGTTAGGGTAATGAGGAGACTGTAGGGCAGCGGGGCAGGAGAAAAGGATGTGCTAAACATTTGCGTACGTAGCGGGGCAGTTGGGACAGTATGGGTCGGAGCGATAGCCGTAGTGGTAAAGACGTGCCGGAGTGGTGAGGGTGTTCAGCTGGACTGCCCGAAGGGTGTGCACTTGTGCAATGGATAGGGTGATGTGGGGTGGCGGAATAGTCTGTAGCGAGTGCCGGAGGTGTTGGTAGTGCTCTTTGAGGGTTTTCTTGTAGAAATATGCCTCGTCCGCCATGGGAGGGAAAGGCCAAGGGATCACCGGCGCCCGGCTAGTAATCTCGCGGGCCAGCTGGTGAGCCAGCTGATTGCCAATAATCCCTGAGTGGCCCGGCACCCACACCACCGACCGAGGCAGGGGAGAGGAGCGAGAGAGTTTCAGAGAGGTCGTCATGCAGATCTTCGGCAATTCGGTTGTCGCGAAGAGCTCGAATAGCCGCCATGGAGTCGGAGCATATGCGGTAGCGGGGGGAAGCGGGTAGGGAAGTTAGTTCTCTAGTTGCCTGAACGATCGCCGCGAGTTCGAGAGCTAAGGCAGAATTAGGATAGGAGTAAGGGCCTGCTGTGAAGGCTATTGGGGTGTCAGTGGGGCGGAACATAATTACGCAAGCAGTGGAGCCAAAAGCTGGGTAATCTGCCGCGTCAACATAGCACGTGACGGTGTCCGGAGGGAAGGGGTCGTGGTAATACGCGCGAGCTTGCCGTCTGCCCTCGTGAAGGTGTGGGGTCATGTTGGAGGGAATGGGGGCACAGCGGAGGTTACTGGGAAGGGGCCGTTGGGGGGTGTGCAGGGGAAAGTCAATGGGCCGGATTTCCGCCCGCTGAAGCAGCCAACGGCCCTGCGAGGAGCCAGAGAGACGGCCCAGCTGTCGATCCCTGTGGAGGCGCAAAAGATCAGGAAGAGGAAGGAAGAGACCTGTGGCGTATAATTTCAGACGAAGTTCAAAACCCTACAATTACGATGTTGACGACTTCGGTTATTGAAAAACAAGTATTTGACAGAGAAATACTACCAGATAGATTTTATGTTCGAAGGAGATAAAAAAATAGTACCGTTCCACTCTGTGAAGAAGGATGATTTGCGTAGCTGGACGCAGTACACGAAATGCACGAAACAAAACTTGTTTGTCTCTAATTTATCGAGCAATTGGCACCTAGCCCAATGAAAGTTTGAAGGACTCGAAATTTATTCTAGTGGACAAACATGGAGCTGTCTGTTTCCCTCCTGCGTCGTAGGCATCTTACTGTCTGCATAACACACGAACCAATCCGGTCGACCACTGAGGACACTGGAAAGTTCATATTGGGGTGCTGGACGTACACGTTTAAACCTCTGGCAGCACAACGGACATGTCATCAGTGAGGACATAAAACTATCTGCAATCCCCCCCCCCCCCCCCCCACACACACACCACCTCTCCCACTCCCACGCAACTTGTGCCTGATAAACCGGCAACCAGTTATGCGCGGCGCGCTTAAAGTGAAAGCCCCTCCCCCCCCCCCCCCCCCCCCTCCCCCAAATTTCTCGCTCTGAAAGCCTTTCAAGCTAAACTGGAAATATGGGGGCTTGGGGGGGGGGGGGGGAGGGGTTTGCGCGAGGAAGAGGAAAGGAAGTGAACTGGGGATATTTTTGATCTCGGCTCACGCCGACGTTGCTGTTCATAAGGGAGAGATTCCCAGCTTCTCGGCGAGCTGGAACTTGCGGCGGAAACAGCGGCGGAAGCGGATTTCTGTTGTTTTCGCACCCATTCGCGCTTCTGTTGTCCTTCCTCCGCGTGTCCTTCCTCCGAGCGAATGACGCGCGCTGTGGATATTCGCTCCGTGCAGCCAAGTTTGCCGAGCGAGCGCAGCGCCATCTACCGCGCCTCCGCGCAACACTGGGTAGGCCGAGCCTCACCGTCCTGCGCGGCCGCCTGCTTTAGGCACCGTGCACGCGCCCTTGCAAAGACGTCTATCAAGTGGTTCGGTGCGCTATAAGTGGCTTAAGTTTGTGGGATACGCTGCAATGGCGACAGGATGGAGTGTTATCGACTAGCGGCGTTAAAAGAACACATACCCAGAAGGAAAGCTACCGCCTTCGCTGCCCTGAATCGTCCGAGTTGGGAAGGCTGGTCACAGCCTCACAGGCGGCACATGTCTTCCGTGAATTTTTTAGAAAATACAACGGCGATGACTACCAAGCAGATTACATCCTGCTGTCAAAGTAAAGTATATCGGTTTGCCAGCTGTTAATAGTCGCAGCTTACAATAAATTGGTTGGTTTCTCTGCATCGTGCATGCGTCTTCCGCGGCGTTTATAATGAAATTCATGCGGCACGTAACACTCAGCCGTATTTTAATTGTAAGAGAACTAATTGATGGCTGCAACATCTCACCCCTTTTTTGGAAAAATATGATTGTTTTTAACAAAGTAGCGCCATTTGTTTGAAAATAAGCTGTCAAAAAGTCGAAATACCTACGTCAGTACAAGATATAAAAGCAATGCATGTGGGATTTTTGCACTGTAAATAAATGCTGTTAATAAACAAAGTCGTTTTAACGGGGCTCACAACAGCAACATCAGAGAACAATAAAAAATCAACGGAGTTATGATTATTCTAATATTTGGAGGCCCTGCGTACCCCGTAAAAAGAAGAGGTAGTCTTAAATCGTTCACGGGTATTTCCTGGCGGGCTTGCAGCGAAACCCGTGTACGTTGTGAATGTATTCACGGAAAAGCAAACGGAAGGCACAGAGGTTGAGTCTTCCTTTCGCTCATGAGGCGATACTGCTTGACCTCGTACGCGGAGCAAGAAAACGTGCTCGCTCCGTGATATCGGGGTGGGACGAACTGGCACCAGCGGAAACGAACTGTCAGGGGCGAGGAGCAGGACGCATTCTGGGAATGTTTGGCGATAATTCAAGCCATGAAATTGAAAATCGTCGTCAGGTTCGTTTCCCTGCCACAGCGGCCGCTTTTCCGATAAAGCGAAAGGCGAAAACGCCCGTGTGTTCGAGATTCCGGAAACGTGAAAGATCCCCAGGTAGTCAAAATTAATCCCGATCCCTCCACTACGGGCGCGCCTCATAGCCTGTCTGGCGTCGGCGGGTTGAACCGCACAATAAATCAATCGAAAATCACCGCCAGTTCGTTCGCAGTTCTCGATGCTTCGCACCCGCCTGATACACATTGGAGCCCGCGTATTTAAGGTAATTATACTTGCTTTGAAGTCAATGCTCTAGCACGTAGCGCAGCGTACAGACCGCACTACACCCCAAACAATCGATCCTGTGAGACGGAGCACCGTACTCGCAAAACCACGGTGGTCCGATTTCAAGTATGCAAACAAAACGGCTTCTTTCCAATGCTGTGAACAGCTAATTAATTTGTGCTTTCTAGCTGAAACACAAATTCACTGAAAAAAAAAAAACAATGTGGAAACGTGAAAACGTGCGCACGAAATGCTCCACCTGGTTCTGGCTATGCTGGGAAGTCAATATCGCTTGCCCCTCCTCCGTACGCGTAGTCAACAGTTCAGTCCTTCAGTCTATTCCTAGCCCGGTGCGGTAGAATTACTGCCGTATGTTTTAGTTAATATAAAAGTTAAAAATTGCGTATTCTACATTTCATCCGGTGCCGCCAATCAGGGGCGCAACCGAAACACGAGCACGCTGGCGAGATCGGCGGCCGACTCAGTATTTTTCTTTTCCCCGATGGCGGCGCTGGGTGTCGCGGCTCAGTGTCGCCCTCTGTTCGCTGCACGGCGCCTATAGGGAGTTAAAACCTGGAACGACTGGAGCTTTATTATAGTGGACAAGCATGCGTCTTTCTGTATCCGTCCCGCGTCGTATGCATCTCATTGCCTGTGTAACATACCAACCCAAACGCAAATCCCTCGACCATTGAGGACAGCTGATAAATCGCATTGAGCCGCGCGACTTTTACACGTTTAAATTTCCCGCCAGCACAACGCGCATGTCATCGGTAGCGGCATGAAGACTCTGTGCATACACGCCCCCTGCTTCCACCCCCAACCAGTGCACGTATAAACCGGCAACCGGTGTTGGGCGCGTGCTTAGGCGTGAAATACACGGGCGAAAATGTCGTGCGGAAAGCCTTTCATGCTGAAAAAGAATATTATCACCGCAACCGTGAGAATTACCGTCAGAAATTTCTCGCGGCAGTCGCCCCTCATTGGCTAAGAACGGTATCCGGAGATTCTATGGGACAAATATTCCCTAAAACGCCGTGTTTGCAGCTGCCCCTTTAGCGCTGGGGTATAGCACTCGGTTTTAAAAGAGAAGGCTCAGGTTTGAGTCCGACATTGCGATGTTTTTTAAATGCAGAGCATTTCAGTTGTTGTTGTTAAATCTTTTATTCAAAAAGGGAAGGCCGGAGGCCTTGAGGGGGAGTTGGGAGGGGAGGATTCATGGTTGAAGGGGGCTCGTATGAGTTCGTGGTCTTCGGGAGGCGGCATCAGTTTTCCACAGGACAATTGTTCAGCATTGAATGGTCCATTCACTGGTGTAGGCCATCGCTATATAATTCGCGCTAGACCGCTCTTAGTGGCGAACCGTATTATAAGGTTAAGGGTGTGTTCATCTAATGTGAGGGGGTCGATACGGGTTGAGGGATCTGGGTTTGGGGAAGTGAAATTCCGGTATCGAGAGAATTTGGGGCATATCCAGACCAGGGGTGCACATCAGCCGTGACGGCTTGCTGACAGTATGGACATTTTGGGTTGATGTGGGGGTAGTACCATTTGCGAATTGTTTCCGGTGAAAATGATGCATCTGTATAGAATTTGTTAATAAATATTTCTTGGGTTCTTGTAAGGGAAGGCCTGTTGGAAACGTGATCCTTCGGCGTAAGTTGCTTGAGTCGGAGTTTCTTTTCGTGTTTGTACCGGTGTATGCGAATGGCGGGGGGTACGCTGATATTTTCGGTCGTTTCCAAGCATTCAGGAAGGTCTGAAGGCTGGGCGACGGCGAGGTCAGCGGAGGATAGGAAAGAGCAAGCCTCCTGCGCAGCTTCGTGGGCTGCCTGATTCCCCGGTGCCGCCAAATCATGGCCAGGAGTCCAGTCTATGCGGACTTGAATGCCATGCAGTTGTAGGGTCATTGATTGCCGGATAATTTGGTTTACGGAAGGGTGCGTTGAAAATGGTCGTCGAAGTTCTTGAAATGCTTCGTAGCAATCGGTTAATATTCTGATCTTCGTTGGTATAGGTTGATGGTGGTCGTACATCAAGTAGTCAAGAGCATGGGTAATGGCGAGTAGTTCCGCTTCCGTGGGTGTTACAGGAATTTTGAGTGTCGGTTTCCTGTCACCCGCGTTGAACGTCCGTAGTCGTAGTCCGCACCGTCGTTGTCCGCACCCCTCCCCCTACACTATATAAAAAAAATACTATCCGGCGTCTGGTTTCGATCCCTCGAACCTGCGGGCGGAACGCAATGTACATGGTGCTCTACCCACTGCGCCACAAAGCCGACACAGAATGGGAGGCTACGAACGCGCCTTATATCCTTGACTCATTCAAACTACGTCAAGAAGCTGCTGATACAACACATTCACTACCACCAACTCCCAAACACTAAACGTTAACGCAATACACCCACCCCCTATGCGACGCATTTACTCGAGTCCCCCTCGCGGGGAGATGGGCCCAATTTTTCTTATCTTTCGGAGTTTTTCGGGCATCGCGATTTTGTTAATGCTTTTTTTACTCTGTTTTTTTACTGTACCAAGAAATCGACGCACAGGAATTTTAGAATCTGTTGAATTACGTTTAATATAGGTTCCGTTCTGTGCCGTTGGGCTGGGTTAGATTAGGTTTGTTGCGGTTTGGCTAGATTTGGGTAGGCTCTGCCGCGTTCGGCTCGGTTACGTAAGGTTCGGGGAGGTTATGTTACGTTATGTTACGCCGGGACGTAATATTATTCAGCAAATTTTAGGCACGCCAGCGTTTATGGAAACTGCCGTGAGAATTTCCCGGAGGTAATTCTCACGGCTGCCGTGGGATTAGACGCAGCCAAAGAATTATGGGCTCACGTCGGCGTTCAAAGCGGTCAAGTTGCTTTGGTAATGCCTGATCAGGGCGCTACCGCCGCTATCACCCGATTGCGCAGCTGGTGAAAGAGGCATCGGTGGTGGAGAGGGAAATAACAGTTGAAAAAGCTGTGTCGGCCGTGGCGAGGAGGAGCGCCGCAGCTGCGCCGAGTAAATCGCCTTCACTGGAATGAAAACGGGGCGGGGGGTTAGACATATACTGCTTCGGAGTAAAAAGCTCTTCAAGAGACAAATCGGCAGTCTTTTACTTTGTGCAATACGCTGTCTTTTGTAAAGTTCTGATGTGCTTGGTCACGAAACCAAGCCACCATTCAACACAACATTTGTTAAACGAAAACTAATCAAAGGAATGACGGCTTTAATCGCTGCACACAATACATTATAGTTCTGATTGGCAGTTCACAATGCACAGGCAGAATATTATAAAAAAAATTCTCTCCCCTTCCGCCAAGACAATATAACAAATGAAGACATGCCTACCGGATCCATGTGGTTTTTCTGCACCCACCAGCTCGGGGTGATCCACTGATGCTTTAGCGCTGCTTTTCAACACTTCCGATAGCATTTCCTTCTCAGCAGCTACCTTTTCCGCTTCAGGACCCGATTTTTTTGCCTCCTGGACACGCCGCAACCACACATCGAGAAATTGTCTTTTGCCTGCCACGTTAGCCACGTTACCACGGCTAACGCTGGCTCTGTTACGATCTCCCTGGTAGTGGCTCCTCGGTCAGGTCGTGTGGCCGGCGTTGCGGATCTGCTAGCGTTTCTCCCAGTGTATATATATTTTTTGTTCGTATGTTTGTTTCTACTGCATTGACTACCTCCTATGTAATACCCTCCTGCGTGAGGGCCTTTAGGGGTACTTTGAATAAATAATCTTGAATAAGTATGCGTCCGTTGGTCCTGAGTTGGAGCAAACATTGAGGCCGACTAGATCGAAGAGAGACATTATGTACAGAAATTTACATTGTTTGAGACTGGGTGAACAGAGCAGTGCGCTCCTCCGCGCGAGAGATTAAATAAGCACATTGGGTCCGTTCCCTTTCACCCTTTTTATTTGATGTGTTCAGGAACGCACCAATCAGAAAAAACCCATTGCATGGCACTGAAATTGACACCCATACACTCACAGAGAGAGGGCAGCTTTTCCACTTACACAGGTGGATCTCATGGGGCTACAGACAGGAAATCTGTCTCGAAGGGCTTCGGACCACCGAGGCTGAAGGCTGTGGGGATCCTGACGCCCAAGCCATTGCGCGATCACTGGGTTTGTGGCGTTGCGGCGCTTTTCCCCTCTCTCCCCGAGATGCCGGCTCGTCTCGGCGCCACTGTGCACAGCCGATCCGTCGTCTCAAACTCCTGCCTGAGGTGAAGCCTGCAGAGACCGTTGCGGCGATAAAACACTGTCACGCAGCGGGCGCTCCGCCCTGGTAGCGGAGCTAACCTCATCTCATTGGTCCGTTTGAACGATGCCCGAACCCGACTCTCGCCGGGACGCGAACGCGCGCCCTGCGCGGGAGTCCGTTCGGGGAGACGCTTCCAGGACGCGAAGGCGTTGGCCGAAGGTATGTGACGCTTTCTTTACCAGCCGGCTGCAACTCTGTTGCGCCGGCGAAAGCCCACCAGCCCTTCCGGCTGCGGCCCGTGCCTAAGGCTGCTCCTGTTGCCCCTACGCTTGCATATAGTAAGGCCGTACCTACCACTTGACGATCACGCCGTGCGGTACGCGCCTGTGAGCGAATGGGCCCCGTCTCCCTCGCTGCTGCGAGCCGATCTGGCCAGCACAGCGACGCGCGCGCGCACAACGTGCGCGCACCCCGGAATTTGCCCTGACAGAAGAGCCCACTGGCTTTGCGCCGACGACGCGCACACTTGCGCGTGGCGCCCCATCGCCCCTTTCACCTTACGGGAAGTACGTACCTGTACTGTAAATTATGTAATGGGGACTGTAAAATATGTGACTCGAACGTTAGTATAAAATAAACGTCTTCCCTCCGTACCCTGGGCATATTCCTTTGTCGCCCTTTTCTCCACCTGCCCAACAGAGGCGGTGTTAAGTTGGCGCGACGGCGTTTCAGTATCGTGAGCGTGCTCAAATAGCTCGAACCCGCGGTGGTTCCTCGCAGTGTGCATGAGTGCATGCCTTGTGCAATGCTAGGGTTATGCATATTGTGAGGTAGAGAGACCACACGGCTCAGGAGGACGCTTGGGACCCTCTCTGGTAATCCGGCGTTGGGCGGCTCGTTGAAGAGCGGCGTCTCGGATATGCCACAAAGGTTCCCACGATGAGCGGCACACTGCCAAGAAGACAGGAGCGCTTAGCCTGCCACTGATATGGACGCACCGCGTGACGCTTTGTCACCCCCTCCGTTAGGTGTTATCGGTCATTAGGGCAGCCTTCTTTGGCGTGGCGCTTGGGTGCCCGTGAAGTCGTCGAAAACGGCTTATGTCCACAGCAGCATGGGTTGCCGCCGCGTCATTGTGTACAAAGCCGCGTCGCAACCCATCGATAGGGGTGGGCACTCGAACGACGGAAGGCTTGAGTGGTCGAACCCGAGAAATATCGACGACGGATTTCGCAACACCGCACGTCGATCTTAACACTGGGCTGTTCAAGCGCCGCGGCTTCCAGAAGAATGTGGACACTCAGAAAAACAAAGTACAGCCGCCTATTGCTAGTGGAGAGGTCGAAAGTCGACCTCTCCACAAGCAATACACTCTTATGTGCAGGATGGGGGCTGATTGAAGTAGGCACGACAGGGGAGAAATACACGGGAGGGACGCTGGGCTTTTGTACTCTTTTTGTCGTTGAGAAGAACACGTTGTCGATGCTACTGCGAGACTGTCTGAATCCAGTCATCTGTAGGGCATACACGTTCCGGTTCGTCAAGTCCCAGTCTAGGCGAACAAGAACCATTTTCTCCATCAGCTTCGCCACGCAGCTTAGGAGTGCAATGGGCCGATAAGACCCATTTCAAGGAATTTTGCCGGGTTTGAGTACAAAAATAACGCGACCGCGCTTCCAGCCCTGTTCAGGCGGCCCGTTTCCAGCTGTGGTTGTATGTGCCGAGAAGGAAGCTCTTAGCTTTGTCTCAAGGTGCGACAAAGCTGCATAGCTGATGCCATCTGACCCGGAGTAGAAGCCTTGTTTACGGAAGACAAGGCAGCAAGTAGTTCTGCCATTGTGAATGGCTTTTAAAGGAGCCATGAAGAGAAAATACAACTTCGTTTAATTTGAAAGAAACTAGGATTCAGTATCTCACTCAGCTCCATTACAGCCACAAAAGATGTTTTTTTAACGAAAAAAAAAAAGCAAGAAGTATTTAAGAACTTTCAAAGTTGGCGCCACAGTGACGTGTTATGAGCAAGAACAACGTCATACGGGCCAACAATAAAACATAATTTTCAGTGCGTTAACTGACGTTAGGATTCAAGTGATGTGGTCAAATGGAACTAGAGGCCCCATTACAGACGTCCAGTCATGTGTCGTCGCGACAGGTCCGCTAGGCGGCCGCCAATGCACAAACCAGGTTCCGTGACGTCATAGAAAAGTTGCGGGAAATTGGCTAGGGGGTCGCGACTGCTTCACACGTTTTCTTTCATATCTCCGTTATTTGTTCGAAGATTGCGATGATATTGGTATCATTGTTATCGGAACTAAGCCGTCTTTCTAATAAACCCAACTTGTATTTGTCTTCATGGCTCCTTTAAATGACGTTAACATTTGCTGATGGTAAAGACACTGCTATCAGGCTGGCAGGTAAGAATGGAGCCGACAAGGCTGTGATTTTGGCCCAGAAATCTTCAGCGACGTCTAAGAAACAGCCATTCACAAAACGACACAACGACAGCTTGGAGGCCCGGCAACAGATTCACGGCGTTGCTTTGTCTGGAACGGCTGCCGGCACCACCGCGGTGTTGGCGCGCTGGCTTGGAGTCGCCGTCAAACAAAATAAATGGCTCAGCTACAGCGCACAGGCGTGGGCTCGGCACCCGTCACGAAGCTCTTGCACCGAACCGAACCTCACTGAAGCACGGGGCTCTCCACTCAGGAAAGCGAGCTGTGAGCCAAAAGGCCGAAGTTAGGCAGGCAAGGTGTGTTGCCTTTCGGCCGCTGCATTCATGCCCACACGCATCATTCCTTTCGCCGAAAGTAGGAACAATGACGCCCTCATGTTTCCATGTTGGTAAAGTAACAACAGATATCAGCAAGCAAAATCCTTCTCAACACGTGCGACTAAACTGATTTCCGTCGATGGGAATTCTAGCAGTGACATCAGGTGTCACCGGTGAACCAAATGAGCAAAATTTAGTTTGTAGTGGTTCCGTCGACGCCGCATGATGTGCGGCTGTTTCTTCACCGTGGAGCAGTGGGAGACCGCGCTGCTCAGCTCCGATACCGAAGTGCAAGTCGAACTCGTTCGGATGGCTGAAGACGCCGCCGGGGTCCAAGGACTCCTGGCTGCCGCCTAAAAGGGGGAAGAGGACCGAGGAGGATCTCCAACCTCTTCCTTTCCCACGGGGCACACAATAAAGTTGTTCTCTCTCTCTCTCTTCACCGTAAGAGCCGAAACAAAAGAGAAGAATGGAGGGGACAAACCTAGTGCATAAAAATCCCAGGCTATTCGACTCTGTGAAGGTGGATGACCAGCGAAGAATTTTAGCACACGACACTCATAAAGGTCACAAATTAAATGTAAAAGGCATGAGCAACGACGGCAGAAAAAGAATCTGAATTCCAAATGGAGAACAGCAAGTTCGTATACTGAACTTTGGTATATAATGGGAGTCCAGCCTTAAAAATCCTCCCATGCTATTAATTTCGGAAAGGAACGGCACCCTCGTGGTCAATGAGGTCAACGATAATCTGCAACAGCTTCGACATTCACGTCGGCTCTTCTACGGTACAAAGCGCACGCGCACAACCACACGAGGACGAACGAACGAGCGGCGTAGCCTATGACGTGTCTTTCTCGCTCCGAGCAAGTGCTGCCACGACACGGCGAACACTGGAGTGCTCTTTTGTGGCCAATGTTGGCCAATCTTCATAAGTTGGTATGCTTGGCCAACGCCGCCTGTATTAACATTGCCTGACGCGTCGCGCGCTTTTCAATGGGAAGGGTAGGGACGTTTAGTTCAGGCACTGATCCGCTATGTGGCGCGTGCCGGCGGACATCTCGCCTTACGTCACTGCTCGCGAGTCGCGAACGCTGCACCCACTTCTACGACGTGTGTCTGTCAGCTTGCCTGTTGGGCCTCAAGGGCCGTTTCGCTTACATCTTAGCCGCGACGGGGCGCTAGTTCTGTGGCGCACCGGGGATCTCGTTCAACGTGTCGCTCGCTTCATACTTGCTGCATTTTTCCAAAGATAAAGACGGAGGTGGACTGAAATAGTGTAAGAACATACTGATTGTCGGGTAGACATATAGCTAACAGAAAAACGATATTTTCGGATGGGGAAGCCATTATTTTACTGATATTTTTTCTTTCTGGAGTATTTAGAGAAGAAAAAAATGCGTGCACGTTTTTTGTTCAGGCGCTCACTTCTACGATTACTTTCCAATAATATCACGTGCTTGTAAACTTCAGAAAATTATAGGAAACAAATGGATAAGCAGCTATGATCCCGCCACGCTGTCCGGGCGCTTCTACAGTACAGTCCTCAATTTTAGAAGTGCGTACCGATGCGGAGTGCGAACAGCGGGGTCAAAACAATACCTAAATGCGGAGGGGATAGAGGTGGGATGCCCCACTCAGAAAATTTCAGGGCCTGTGATCCGAGTAGATAAGCGCGCAAAGCCGGCATCAGCCTGCGGCAGCGCAAGGGATTTTGCTTCGTGACAAAGGAAGTTTTATCAGTGACAGACAAAGACAGACAGGCATGGTGAAAAACAAGAACGCGTAGGAGCGCCGCCTCGGGAACGCTAAACAAGCTTTCCACTATTTTGCATAGTTTCCGAGAAGCGGCGCTGGCTGGCGGACACGAAAGCACGCTGGAAGGCTACGGAGCGGGGAAGGGTAGGAGAGAGCAACAGGAGAGTGGATGTTTGGCCATTTTTTGCTCACGCGTTAGTCAATGTTTATACAGGCGGCGTTGGCTTGGCTTGACAAAAGAGCGCTCGAGGCAGGCGGGGAACGCTGTTTCTTTTTTCTTTTTGGCTAATATTGGTCAATCTCCCTAAGTGGGTATCTCCCAAAGTAGGTATGCTTGGCTTGACGAACGGGCGCTCAAGGCACGCGTGCATGAGCGCTCGGCATTTTCCTTGTATTTTTTAACTGCGAACACCATACACAAACAATTTGCTCAACAGCTTCATTGTTTAAAAAAAAACGCAAGATATATTGGAAAGCTTCTAAATTTTGCTCTGAGCTACGTCATTAGCGGCACATGGAGGGAACACTAAAACTCAATTATCAGTACGTTAACTGCACGTTAGTATTCAAGCGATGCGATGAAAGGTAACTTCAGTACAAAATCGCAGTCATGTTTATTGACGGTGGCTTTGGCCGCTGGCCACCAATCGTACAAACAACATCTGGTGACGTTATAAACACTCGTCGAAATAGTGGTCGCGGTGTGTCGCAATCATTCACCTGTTTGCTTTAATGCCTGGGTTACTTGTTTGAAGTTGAGATAAAATTGGTGCAGTTGTTATTGCAATGAAGAAGGCTTGTCCCCAGAGGCGGCCGTTCGCGTAAGTACACCGGTGAAAGGAGCGAGAGAACGCAGCTAAACGAGTGAATAAAAAAGCAGCGAAATTCACCATCGCCGTCAACTCTCCCATTGTACAGCCGCAGGTACGAGCAGCGAGCCAACCCGCAGAAGACAGAAGACAGAAAGCATTCAGGCAGATCGAAAAGCATATCGTCTTAAAGGGAAACTGCGGTCAAATTTTCGCCAACTTAAAAATAATGCCATCTAATAGTACAGACAAAAATAGTGCAACTGCAAAACACTCTGTTAAAAACAAGAACGCGGGCGACGCAAACGGCTCATCACGGTTGGCCTTTTCGGAACAAAAACTTAAGAAAATTTAGGCGTCGATTAAGGGCGTTCGGACGTGACGTAGGGGGTGGAATTGAAGCGGGCGCATTGGTGCTGGCGGTCCCTCACAGCAGCCTCCAAATACGCGCAGTAGCGTCGCGTTTCGCACTGTTATTTCCACAGAACTTTCACTAACATTTGTCGAGGCTAATGGAGTTAGGTGCAATTCCGACTTCGCGGTGCTATCAAACGAGATAAGCCAGACTGTCGGCAGCTATTTTCGCCTTTATACCCGTGCTACATGAGCGTTTGGAAGGACATTTCAGTCGAATGGCCTTCGAAATTTCAAATGTCATCGAACTGTAAGGAGTTCTGTCGATTTACACGACCATTCTCAAAGGCAGTTGAAAGTTTCCGCGTTCGCTCGCCATGTTTTGGTATCGCCGCTGCTACCATGTTTCGTTCTTGGCGAAAATTTAATTTTAGAGTTAAAATGGACAAAAAAACAATTATTTGTGATCAAATTGACAAAGATCTACAAGCGCGCGCACTAGACATGCACAAGGCAGCCAGTTTCTTTTTGTATTCTTTCGCACCGCCGGTGTTGAGAGTACCAAGTTACATCGTAATCGTAGAGCGAGTGACAGAGAACGAAAACAAGTGAAAAATTATGAAGATCTTGCACTTCAAACAACAAGTTTACTCGTAAATAATTGTTTTTGTTATTACAGCTTGCAGAAACTGAGCCCAAGGGTACGACCGTTCGTGTTTCAAAGGCCTTTGAGACTCTCAAAGGTCAGTTGTGGTGCTCCTTTGACTCAAATGGCATTTCAACCAAAGGCCTTTGAAAAAGATCGTGTAGCAGCTCGAAGGTGTCATTTGAGTAAAATGACATTCGACTCGAAGGCCTTCGAAACGCTCACCCGCCGCAGTGGCTCAGTGGCTAAGGCGTTGCGTTGCTGAGCACGAGGTCGCGGGTTCGATTCCCGGCTGCGGCGGCCGCTTTTCTGATGGAGGCGAAAAGCGAAAACGCCCGTGTGTACGAGATTTCGGCACACGTTAAAGATCCCCAGGTTGTCAAAATTAACCCGTACAATTTTCAAGGGAGACTCATATTTTCGTCTTTGTAACGGTGACGATGATGCTGTGAGGTTTTTATGAAGAAATGTTATTACCATCCAGTCTCTTGTAGTGCGGCATATCTCGAGTGCGGGGTGGCAGAATTACTACATGTTTTTCGTCCTGGTTCCCAATTCTTTCTATAAACAAAAGTTTCGTTCTGGAAAAGAAAAAGTTCAGCTACGGAAGGGAAAAAAAATAATGGTTCGTAACGGTTCATAACGGTTCCTGTTTGCCTGCATAAAAAATTGAAAATTACGAAATTGGTTAAAACATAGTGATGTTGATTATTATTATTATTATTATTTGCAAAAAATGTAGGCCATTAAAAAGCTCAACTTTCAGTTCAGTTCAGTTCAGTTCATTTTATTCCCAGAAGCATCTGGACGACTTCCTGGCTAAAAGCTGCTCGAGCAGCTTGACAAAGGAATCCGACGACACTTAAACAGTTCTTGTCTTACAGCTCTTGATGGCGCAGCTACAAGTTTCCACTATATCCTGAAAAACTGCATTGCGGCAGTTCTCTGTTTGAGGCGCTGTCGTAAATAACAGATGTTCACGCACGATTTGTTCTGGAGCTCCTCTTTAGGATGAGGTGTACAACTTTTAGGGGCCAAAACTACAAGTGGGAAGCCTCCTAAAAATCAGCTTGCAGCGCGCGCACGCTCAATTTTTTTAGTATGCTGTCTTGGTCTGGAACAGAAAAACAAATTGTTAATAATGAATTGGGCGCGATTCAAAATCGTGCTGTACGCTTTGTTACTAACTCGTGCTGTTATGATATTAGCGCTGATTTTAGTGCTGCAAGTTTAAAAGCTCCCTCGCATGGGACCTTGTAAAACTCCAGCGCACCTTTTGTAGGTGTTTATTTTAAGTGCGAATGCACTTCTTAAGCGAGCCTGAATCGTCCGCCGCCGTAGTCCGCATAGCAACAGCTGCGGGTGCGCGCGCTCCTCGTTTTCCCTAGCAACGGGGGGAGATGGCGCGCGCTGCCTGGCCGCGTCCCCATGGCTCATTCTTGTTGTTGTTCCTGCTGACATGGCACATACCCACGTGGGGGATTGGCCAGGAATCGGGCGTGAGAAGGGCTAATGCACCCGCTTAAAGGAGTACTGACACGAAATTTCAAAGCTGAGATCCGCTCTAGCAATCAAGTACAACGACAACACAAATAGGGTCTGTGAATAAATGCATCTTTCTTCTTTGTAGTTGTGTGTGTGTGTGTGTGATCTCTCTTTCGCGAACATTACCGAACCGCGCAAATTGAACTCGTGCATTCGCACTTTACATTCTTCCCCTGGGGGAAAATGGGGGGAAATTTTTTTTTAAAATCAGTTTCTCTGTAAGGAGGTAGCAACGGATCGACATCAGTACCTTTAGCAACCCCCCCCCCCCCTCCGTATATATCCAGAGGAAAGGATAACAGCAAGAAAAATCATGCATATTAATGCCGCACATCCGCATTCTAAGCGCCATGTCTTTTAAAAGCGGAACACCCTGCCCGACTCTGTGGAACTTGTCACCGCCCATTCTCAAACGTTTTCCGCTGCGCTCAGGCAGCCATTGCGCACAAGCACAACTTGACTTGTAGCTGTTTACATTGAGTGGCTCACAACAGTGCCTTAAGGAATCTGTAGGCATGTTAAAAAATGGCGCAGCTAGCACTTGTTATGCAAGGCTGGGGGTCGACCTAGCTTCTTTCCACACTGACACGGGATCCTAAGAGAGAGAGAGGGAGCAGCAGGACCACAGCAGTGCAAAGCCGTTTTGGACGGCATTGTAAAGCAAATACCATTAAGGTATGCACAGTCCTTAGCCCAGTTCGGCGTTGCCAGCGGCCCGGCGAGCGTGATTTAGTGGGCGTCTACCGCCCTCCCTATTCCCCCTCTTCCCCCACCAGCGACCTTAGGTTTTCCCCTTCCTAATAAAATAATTTATCATCATTCCGTAGCAATCGTCGTCATCCCTTTCGTCGTCGTCTTCCGACGGCGCAGCCTCATAGGGCAAAACATCTTGTAGTGCTTCCTCGCCTCGGAAAGACCTCAATTTCTTCGTCAGCTGGTCGTCTGAATGTGGATTGTGAAGGGATGGCTGGACAGATTCGTCGCCATCGTCTTCGGCGAGGGGACCCGTGGCGCGCCGGTCGCTGCTCGACGACGACGAAGAAGGCGGGAGCTGCTCATGTGGCATAAGCCCACGCGCAAGCCTGGACGACGCCGGGAAGTCGCCACGATGCACGCGCTCACGTGCTCTCTGGTTTTCTGTCTTCGCCGGACGGATTTGTGTCGGCCTAACCAGATCTGCTGTTAACAAATAAATAAGCACAGCCAACTGCGCACTGCGATTAAGCGGAGAAGTAATCCCCGACCATCGAGTCAGACGGAAAGAATACAGATGCAGACAGCAAGCCTGCTTAAGGAGAGAGGGTGAAAGACAATTTTATGCTAGCAAACCCTGACGGCAATTTTCCCACTTCCTTCTTCCTGCATGGAGGTTGGAATGAATGCTGAAATACCTGAACTTTCTTGTCAGACCAAAAACCAAAAATGTTTTTCGGTTTAGCTCCTGAATGGAAAAATAAATAACGTTTCGTTTACGCTTTCGTTCCTGCTAAAAACGTGGTCTTTTTTAGTCTTTCGTTTCCGCTTTTTGTATCCGTTACACACGTTCAGGTCCACGCGCGAGCGAGCGCGCGGAACGCGGCCGACGAGCAAGCTTAGAAGAAGAAAAGTCAATCGGCAAGGTAAGCTTGCGATCCGACCTAAAATGAAATAACGGCCGAACTGCGCTGGAGGCTTTATGCACTAGGTCAAGTGAATCAACAGGACAGGTGAATAAGGACAGGTTTTTCACGAGCGCGGTTAAAGGCTCTGCTGTCGCGGAGTGATCAAGGAGTGCTGAGTGCAGAAACCAAGTTGGGGGTCCCCGCTTCCGCACGTTCCCGACCTCTGTAGACACTAAAGTGCCTGTGACCGGCATTACGACACCCTCTGGCAGCGACCATGGAGTAGCGGCTAATGCCAAAATTATGGGCCCCTCGCTAAACCGTGAGGGCTGAGGGGGCTGGTAGTGATAGTGGTTACGAAGTACGGACTGCGTACGGCTAATAGGTTGGTTCGGCGTGGTCTTTATTTTGTTATGCACACCACCTCGATGCAAATTATCTCGCTGCCGCTCCCGTTACAAAGCCCGCTGACACCCTGAATGCACTCTGCTGAGACTCCTAGTGCATGATGCGCGACCACCCCATATCAGCTGCAAACAAAACTTTTACAACTGTTATCAGCGCTATTCGAATCGCCGCAAATGATAAAAAAACAACCGAAGGTTCCTCGGTGGCTCTCAAGCATGCGTAAGCATTTCATCCCTCTCCCTCGTGAACATGAGGCTCAGCTTGATTGGCACGCCTTGTTTCTTTACAGAATACCGCAACACGACGTTTCTCCCACACCCGTCGCTTAACGCGCCAACCGTGCTCTAACCATTTCAGTGACCACGCTTTCTCGCTTAGCAGCGGCACTGGTTGCTTGTCGTTCCTTTTGTTTTCCACCAGTATTAGTATTTCATCGCCGTCATTCCTATTCTATTCGCTTCTGCCGCCACGCACTGGCTGCGCTTTCTTGTTATACAACGCGCCCAAGCGGTGACTGGAGTCAGGATGCGTCCGAAACGGCGGGTCGGAAGGTGCGGGTGGCGAGCCACGCTTCCACTTGACGTCTTCCTGGTAACGTCGTTGCGAAAGCAGCTTTTATTTCACACGCTGTCTCCACTCACCATGTTCTGTGCTTTTCTGTCGCTCGCTCTTTAGACAAATCAACGCGAAAATCTTGCTGCCAGGCACCATATAAATCTCACGCAATAAAAAATGCAGGCACGCCTTCATCTAACGACGACGATAGTTGAACGACAGCTTTATCGTGACGAATCATCGTCGTCGTTACATGGTGGGGTGCAGGATTTTTGTCTAATTTTGCACGTCCATGCGCCCCTCTCCTATTATAAACCCCCTCGACCATGTCGAAATGGAGCAGTGGGATAGACGCCGGAATTAGATCAGGAGGGACCCAGGATCGATTCCCGCCACAGGAAGTGTTCATTTCTTTCACTTCACCCGTTTTCGCGTTACAGACGCCATCAATGAGAACACTGAAGCTCTGCTTTGAAAGTGTAGCCGTAATAACATTAGTTTTTCTTCCGTCACAATTTAATTGCATAAAGTTAAGACTGTTTCTTACACGCCTCAGCAGCTTTTCTCGACCTCACTTGTCGCCTAATCTCAGCCTATCTTCGAGGCGTTCTTCGGTCGAAGATAACTGTTTTTTCTACTTACGCGGAACTTCACGACAGGAGACGCTCCAAGCACTTCCCTCGCTCACACCGCCATTTCAGCGCGGCCATAAACCACGCTTTCCTTTCCTCTACGCATGAACTTGCCTTCCGATCGGGATGACACCCCCGTCCTCCTACTTTCCCTCCTACCCGCAATAGATCAATCAGATCCGCGCTCCCGATTTTTTTTTTCAGGCCACTACAGCTGCGCCCGTCTCTGTATATTGGCGTACGCCAAAGTTCAGGGACTCATGCGCGATGAGGTCATGAAGTGTCCTTGACCAAATTCCGGCCTTACCTTGGTTGCAAAACTTGAGGGTGAAGGCAGCAATCGATTGCCACGGATTTACATGAGGCGTAAGTGGGGACGTAACAGTGCAGACAGACGTTGCAGAAGTTACCGGCGTCATGTAGCCGCAGTTTAGAATGAATAAACGAAACAAAACAAAACAAAACAAGCAGGAGTTTCTCGTTTCTTTCCAGTACTTCCAAGCGAGCGTCCGTGGGACGGTCGAGCAACGTACAGTGGGAAACGCCTCGACCACAACGACGCAACTCCGGCCATGCAGAATCCCGACGACCCCAGCCCGCGTAAGCGTGGGAAAAATGCGAAAGCTGACACAAAGAAGTGAAATCGCTGTTGCAGTGTGCAGGACTTTTAATGCTTTTAAGCATACAGTGCCGAGTACCCCTACGCAGACTGTGTAACGCTTTGTATCTGCACAACAACGCGTAGTTGGCGACGTTGGGGTATTTAATCGTCATAATAGTGTGATCATTGCAAGAAAAAGCAAACAAACCCGCCGCAATGGCTCAGTGGCTACAGCGTTGTGCTTCTGGTCCCAAGGACGCGGTTTCGAATCCCGGCGGAGGCGGCCGCTTTTTTGATGGAGGCGCAAAGCGAACACGCCCGTGTGTTCGAGATTTCCGCGCACGTTAAAGATTCCCAGGTGGTCAGAATTAATCCGGAGCCCTCCAGTATACGACACGCCTCATCGCCTGTGTAGTATCGGCGCCTAGACATAATCAATCAATCATCAATCAATCAATCAATCATCAATCAATCAATCAATCAATCAATCAATCAATCAAACAATCAATCAATCAATCAATCAATCATCAAACAATCAATCAATCAATCAATAAAAGAAAAAGAAAAGAAGAGAACAAACGAATGAAAAGTCGCCTAATCTGCAGATATATTGATAGCCAAATCTGGTCACCATTGTTCGTAGCAGGAAACACACACGCACGCAGGCATGCGCACCCAAACCACGCAAGCACAGTTCAAACAAAGTTGAAACCCCAAGGTTATTTCAAAAGTACATGCATGAGGAGAAATTTCCCACGTTTCCTCTTTATTCGGTCAGCATTGTCACCTTGGGAACCTATCTGAGGTTTTCATACTCCTAAAAACAGCAAATATTTAGTAAATCCCTCTATCAAATTGTTGAGTGTACCGCTCGTATAATCGTAAATTTCACTTCGCGTAAGTGTTGCCTAGTACACTGTTAGATAGGAATATTGAGACTGTGAGGGAGGCGACGAAAATGAAGCAATTTTTTTTTTCACGTGGGCAGGTGTTCGCTCAAGTTCGAACTTTATTTCCTTCTTTTGTTCCAGTGAGTGCGGGAAAGACTGCTTACGGAGACGGTTCCGTGGATTTTTTATGGGCGTTAGCAAAAACACTCAGGTCCAGTCGCGACTGGTGTCGCACTCGAGGCAATCACGAGCTCCATCCAAGGGGAAAGGAACCTCCCCGTGTGCGCGTAGCGCGTGGTCACCATCAAAGTCGCACGCAGTTCAAAAGTTCAAAACATGACTTGGACCTCGAACTTATACGTTCGATCACTTGAATATGCACCTTGAGTGCATTAGTCACCATTATAGGCACCGTTTCCAAGATAAAAAATAAACTCTCAGGTAGATAATAATTAAAGGTTTCTCGCATATCTGCCGCTGTGCGACCCGCGTCGCTCGTGTATACGTTCGCACCTCCCTCTTTTTATCTCTGTTCGAAACGTTTCGTGTCTGCTTCCTCCGCCTCCTCGAGGCGGCGGTCCCGTCGTTAAGGGAAGACTGTGCAATATCTTTTGAACAGGCAGCGCGGTAAGTGATGGGTAGTTTTTCACGTCTAATCTGCTCGCGCACAACGTGCCTTTGCGATAAACAAATGCGCCGGAGCCCTGCGACCTGCCATCAGAAGGGAGTTAATGATACCTTAGTCCTAAGGCTGGTTTGCATGGATGACCGCAGAGTTGGCAACCGTATTATGTGCAGAGTTCTTTTGTAAAAAACAAACAAAAAAACGTGGCAGTTCCGGATAATTTACCAGCATTGGGCTTGAATGATGGTGCATGACAAACCTTACTTCAGTGCACAAGTCACATGCAGTAATGTTTATACTCGGGTACAACTTAAGAACGGCAGTGGAAGTTCCCCCTGCGCCTCATCACCGCAGCCGGATGTTACTCCGCGTGGCGCAAGTAGTGCGTTACTGGGAATATTTTGAACACGGCACGAGCCGTTTCCGTGATTTTTTGCAGTTAATATGCTTACAAACTACTGCAGCAACGACAAACAAACTACGTGAGAAAAGGCAGACCTTATCACGTATTCAAAACACTTTCCTTTCGAAACGCGCGCGCCCGTTGACGTCGGGGTCCGTCGCTTAGGCGGAGTGATAACGTACATGAGCTATACACGGTTTCACCAGCGCTCGCCGTTCTCTGGCAACATTGTGCGTTCACCGGAAACGTGTCCTAGAAAGCTTCCTGTTTACATTGTTTTACCGTGGTTTCAGCCTGCGTTGGTGGCGGCAGCTGCTTGTGTTTCGATATTTTCGGCGGATAAAAATTTCTCCGATGAAGCGCTCGCGACCCAGACACTGCTGTGTTGTGCCGGGATGCAGTCTGCGTTCCGGAACAAATTTGCTATCGGAAGTCAGAACGTTCTGTTTCCCGAGAGATGAAGGCAGAAGCAGCGCCTGGCTTGCAGCTATCAAGAGGGAAAACTGGACTCCCACAAAGAGCGCGCAGATTTGTTCTGCCCACTTCATCAAACCCAACTAAAGCCCAATGTATACTTCAATTGCACAGACGCGATGCTCAGACGTTAGTCTAAGGTCCCCAATTACAAGGAACACGTCGGACGCCGTCGTGTTCCACCCATAACAGTAACCGCGGTGACGCTTTAGTTGGATAGCAAAGCTGCATGCTAACGCCGAAAATACATTGTAAAGGTGTTTCTTGTAGTTAGAGGCTTAATTATCAGGGATGTGTACTGTTCGAAGCAACACTCGGGACACCAAAGTAGCCGCGCTCCGCATGAATCGCCGCACAGCGTACGTCGCGTTGCCCACGTTTTGTTGCTAATTACAGTGGCGTCGTTACATTTGCTTTTTATGAGAGCGACGCCTGCGAGTGGGTTTTCATCGGTGCGAGCAACTGACTCGTAGTTTGTCGTGTTGCCGCCAATGGAAATCGTCGCACTCCAGCTAATTTACCTTTCCGTGTGAGCGCGGACTACATGTAGGCGGGTTAACTTGAAAGTTTGATTCATGAATAGTGTACTAGTCAGTAAACCATAGTTGTTCTCATGGCTCAGCCGCACCTGACGTCATCACATAATGAGTACGTTTTGTTATCTCATGTCACACTGAACACCTTAGATCGCGACCGATTCCGATCGGCGCCGATCTCTATCAAAACTGCCCATTGTGACACAGGCGCAGTAAAAAGCGATTTATCGTGATGTGTGCCAAACGTTTGAGTGTGTCAACTAGCCCGTTTTATGCAGCCTAAAATACGTGTGATGAAGCGTAGGTTCCGTTTATGTGAAGTGGCGTACCGTACACACCCCTTATGTGAAAATGTTAATAGTGTTGTCACAGTAGTAGTCATGTAGTCACTAGACATCGCTGTAAACACATCTTAAGGAATGCGCCAGAAATAATGCAGCAACAAACTCAAACACACCAGGCAAACACCGCCGCGACGGCCGCGACCATTAGAAACCATTACCGGAAGTGCCGCACCGGAAGTCTTCTGGGGCGAACCGTTCGGCGCATTCATGTTTGTTTACAAACAGCGAATCCCGAGTATATTGGCAGCCTTAGTGATATGACCATGTCCCGCACCCAAAACGAAGACATGGTTAGCATTTTGTTTATGTTCGAATTGCGTCAAAGGTAGGCGGCCATACAGCAGTTCAACAACTTACGTGCTCGCACCCGCATGCAGCGCCCCCTGTGAAGCCCCCGCCCGAGCCGCTTTCGCTGCTGCCGGCCTGGAGCGGCGTGCTCGTGCCCCTACTCACGCTGGTGTTCGGCGTCATCGTGCTGCTGCTGCCGCCGGCAGCCTTCAACTGGCTGTGGCCGCCGTGCAGGGAGCCCACCTGCTTCGACTACCGGCGAGAGATGGCGCTCTCTCTCAGCGACACTGTCAGCCCGTGCGACGACTTCTACGGGTATGCCTACCTTATTTACTATAGATGGCACCGGTACGATTGGAAACTGGGCCTCGTGAAGCATTTTATTTAAAGCGAAAGCTTTCTTCGTGGGACCGATGGCGGCGTGTCAAAAAACTAATGCATTTCCCCATGGACCGGTCGGTAGACCGAAAAGCACTGATAAATCTCTGGACGCATGGCGCGTGCGTGATACCAGGATTCCATTGTGTCAAAACAGCTATACGAAAATCACGAAAAAGGAACGGTTCTAGATAAGACAATACACACATCGATCATGAGAAGAAGGAGTACAACAGTATACCTTTATCTGATAACCCACCTGCCGGTTTACATTTAGATCGTTCGCAGATGCGTTTACTTACTGCGCGAGAAATAATTGCATGGGTTCGCTCTTCGTTTGGGGTCTTTGAAGTTTTGACGATCGATTGGACTCACTTTCAGCGAAAGTTCTGGCGCACTTTTGACGCAGTTTTGATGTCAGAAAGCTTTCGCGCTTCTCATAACTGTCTATAGGACCGTATGGTAAATTTTTTAAAGCGAAGCTTTTTGTGTCTTCTCCCGGCCTTCCGGGAGCGTCTGCTGCTTCTTTCTGGCAGGGTGCGCCGCTGGAATTCATCTTGCACCAGATAAATCTGGCCTCCGCGTATCTAGCCCGTGTAGCCGGGGGAGCGACTGAGGGGAGGCGCTCGGGGAAGTTACACCAGGTAACACTTGCCTCTGAGTATCGCGACCGTGGGACTAAGCGAATGGCGGTGGGGAAGTCCCAGTTCATGCCTGTACCACGTTCTCTGCCCTTGAAGCTTGGGGCGTGTGAACAGCGCGTTGGCCAGCAGGGTCGTTTTAGGGGTGAAGCCCCTTAGGGGCTCGGGCTGTCGGCGTCTCATGTCGTCGTCGTCGTCTCATGTAGTCCCGGTACTAAAACACCGGGACACTCGTTTACGCCTCGCGCTAGAACGTAACGCGTACAAAAAAAACATGGGTACACCCGTTTACGCCTCGCGCTGGAACGCTTTGTAACGCTTACTAGAGGAGTGGAATAAACGTTAATTTAGCCTGCAAAACCGACCGACCGGGCCTAGGCCGCCTTCGGGGGAGCGTCCCGCCCCTGTCGAGTCGCTGCCTCCCGGGCTTGCTGGCCGGCTCAGAGCTGTTCGTCTTGGTCGTACGACGACAGGGCCACTTCAAGTCGCGGCGGCAGAGTTCCTGTTTTTGCTTCTTCGAGATGCTTCTTGCAGTCCTACAGCACGTGCGTGAGAGTCGCCGTCTCCCTACGGCAGACCTTGCACTTGCTGTCAGGGTAGGTCTCGGGATACATCTTGTGCAGGAGTAGTGGTGTCGGGAAGGTTCCTGTCTGTAGTCGTCGAAATGTTACCGCCTGGGCACTGTCCAGCTGTTTGCTGGGCAGCTTTTCAGCTTAGAGCCAGTCGGTACGCCTTCGTGATCTCGTTGTAGGTGACCATTCTGTTCTTCGTGCTGTACCAGAGTCTTTAGGCGTCTGCCTTGTTGCCGGCGGCGCGGAAAGGTAGTGCGCGCGCCGTGACGTGAGCAGACTTGTTGCCATTTTCCTTTTTTTCGGACACTTTGCCCTTGTGTGCTGAAAACCAGGAGAGGCGCTTCTTGAATCTTAGGTCGCCCCGCTCCTGGATGCGGGCGGCTGCGGCGGCGGGCGATGCCTCCCCTTTGACGTAGTTCCTAATGGCTTGTCGAGTCTCTGAGCACCATGGCGCAGTCTACGAGCGCCAGGGAGATGGCCACTTCCTCTGCCTCTTGCGCTCTGTTGCACTTGATGCTTGCGGCCGTTCTCGTGACTCCGTACGCGTCCACCACCGTGGCTGTGTAGCTTGAGCTGTTCGGGAATTCCTCCGCGTCGATGAACCGTGCGCCTGGGTCCGCTCCGAACTTGTCGGTGAGGGCCTTGGTTCTGGCTCGGAGTCTGCCCTTGTTGTGTTCTTGCACGTTGTGTGTTCTTGCCCTTGCACGTTTCTCGGGATTGGTAAATTGGTGATTGGTTGCTTGTGAACTAATAGCTTTGGGGGGAAGTATTCTCAAAATGATGGGACATGCATGGTTTGCGGAAAAGAAACAAACTATGCGTCACATAGTGTCAGAATGCGAGGGTATCCATCCAAATCCACATGAGGGAAATATTCGGCTTCCAGAAGCCCTAGGATTTAAGGATAGCACAGAGGAAGTTAACTTCAAGGCTATCGAGGCGACGAAAAGAAGGTTAGAATGCAGGTGGACGAAAAGCAGAAAGGGGAATATTGCCTAGAACAGTTACCACCTGTAATAGGAAAAAAAATATTTTGTGCCTAATAAGTTTTTTTGCCTGCCCTAAGCAGAGCTAGTATTAAACGAAGAGTATAAAAAATAGGTATATTCGTTTTGGTAAGATGACACGTCATCACCCCGCTACAAAGGGGAAACCAATAGCAATAATCGTCATAGTTCCACGCGTAGAGCCCGACGGACGACTTCGCGCAGCGTGGTCCCGACTCTTTGCTGGTTGTAGTAGGCGATTCGTAGCTTGTCGAGGCGGATGTGGCGGCCGGCCTTCGTCCTCGACAGTCGCTCGAGCTAGGACGCAGGCTGTGCTTCGATGATTTCTTCTATCGTTTCGTGAATTCCCATCTCTAGCAGTTTGTCGGTGCTTGCCGTGTCGGGCAGAGCGAATGCCGTCTTGTGCGCCTTTCGTATGAGAATGTCAATCTTATTCTTCTCGCTCTGACAACACTGGTAGTAGGCCGCCGCATAAGTTACGTGGCACATCACGATGGCTTGTATTAGCCGGACCCCCTCTTCTCGAGGTCACTCTTATGAGCAGCCTGCATGCGTTTGCCGCCTTGCTCGTCAGATGGTTGATCGTCTCCGTGTTTCTTCCGCTGGCCTCTATCATCATCCCGAGTACTCTTTTCTTGGGTACCGTGGGTATGACGGTGCTGTCCCCAGCCTGGATCGTGATCTGATCGCGCTGTCTCTGTGCGTTGCGTCGTTGCTTTCTCGATGGTTGGTTCACGAGCAGCTCGGATTTCTTCGGCGAGCACCTCCGTCCCGTGTCTCGACGGGGTAGTCTTTTATGTCATCATCCTCTTCCTGGAGGTTCGTCTCGATGTGGCCGTCATTTTCTCCACACACCCTCAGTGTGGTGTCGTCGGCATAGATCGTGTGTTCGACGTCTCTACCTTGTGGAGTGTTCGTGCCACTCCGGCTATGACGAGATTAAGCAGCGTCGGGGAGATGACAGACCCTTGCGGGGTACCTCTGTTGCCCGTGCTCCGTTCGCCCACCTTGAGACCTCCGGCCAGGAGTTCGGCGGTTCTGCCCGACAGTCTCTCTCACGTAGTTGCAGCTTCGTTCCCCGAAATCGAATTTCGAGACTTGTCGCAGGATCGCGACCTGGTCGACTTGATCGAAAGCGCTCTGTAGGTCCAGCCCCAGTACGGCTTTGCTGCTGACAGTCTGGCCATCGACCACCTGGTGCTTGATCATGCCCCCACGGGGCCTGAAAACGACCTTGAAATCGTCGCGCGGTAGCGCAGGCATGCGAGCGTTCTTGATTACCTTGTCTCGAGTTCTTACAGGGCGGGTTGCTCCGTTGGGTCTCGGCTGTAGTCGGCCGCCGTAGGTCAGCAGCAGGCCGGGGGCTTGAAAGCGTTCCTTTCGCGCAGCGGAGATGCTCCAGCCGTTAGCTTCGGTGACTTGGTCGGGGGTAACATCCTCCCCCTCTACCTCCACTTGCATCATGGTAGGCATAGCGCTCACATGGATCGACGAGGCAGCCGTCTCTCTGACCGAATCCGCCGTGGCAGCGGCGGCTCCGGCTGCTAGGCCTGGCGGTTAGGCTTAGCGCCCACTCACCCCACTGGCGTTCCAAAGTTAAGACAAAATGAATTCCCATTTCGGAAATAGGTATCCATAGACTCCTGGTGACTTCGCGAATCACTTCAGTAAAGAATAATTGGGTCAAAAGGGCGTTAACCGTCACAATCTTCGAAAACCCGCGGAGCCGATGTGAAGCATGTCGTCATGGCTCGGCAGCTCGCAGCGTCCCCAACGCTTACTAAAAAAAAATTGGCCAAGTATCTGCTTCTTTCGTTGCAAATGTCGACAAAAGACGATAGTCTTTATCGACTTTTGCCAAGTAAATGCCTCCCTTCGCTTTCCCGCTCACCTCTCATGTTGTTTTTCTTGCGTCGCGCTCCTTCCAAGGGAAACACACTAAAGGTTTGCTCAAGCCTATTTAAATTTACCGCGTTCCACTGCTCCAGGCCGGGTGTCTCGATGCGAACGCTGCCGTACGGCGGAGACGCGCGTAGATCGAGGCGCCCTACTTCAACGTTTAAAGGACTGCGCTGCTCCAGTCCACGTGCGTTCCAAGCAGAACGTGGAGCCTATCTAGTGGAACCTTTCGTAACTGTTGCCGGGTGATTTCCTAAAACGCCGCCAGAAGCTATAGTAGCCGGGCGAAAGCAGGCGACGGCGGAGTGATTTTTTTTTTCTGCAGTTGATGAGGTATTTAATTTCGCAAAAATCAAGCATGTATGATTTTTGATAAAGGAACACTGCAAATATCCCTTCTGTATTAATTTGTTGTCCTACATTTGCGTAATGTCTCTTCTTATTCAACAATGTTGACAAGTATGAACCTTACACCGGACTTAGGCAGGTAGATTTAGCTGTGACTATATAAGGCTATTGCGCAGGCCTTGTTTTACTTTGGCCGGGTCGCTGAATCGAGTTACAGACAGACATACAGAGAGACCAAACTTTCTGGGTTTTAAGTAGCCCAAGAAACACTATCGTCTTTAAAATCACCGAGACACTCGTTTTCCAATGCCTCGCGCTAGAACGCTTTGTGCTTCAAAGACACGAGACTTTTACAGCAAAAACGCCGAGGTGCCAAGAATACACTTATACACTGCTTGCTTCATCCCCCCGCAGGTTTCACATGATTGATTTTTTTTACTGTGAAAACTACTAATGTAGGCCTTCACGTGACATCTAAGGTGGACAAATGGTTAAGACCCTTCCGTGCGCCGTTTCCTCCCACGAGGAATGCACCGTAGAAACGTGCAGATGAAGATGCCAGGGGAAAAGCACACGGTTAAACCTTTGCTTTTCGTTGATTGCCTCCAGTGTGTGGGATAAGCCAATTTTTTTTTACCTTGGGAAGTAAGATAAGGGATGCAGGAGAGGCGAAAAGGAAAGATGGGGTAATATAAAGTGACATCTGTCTTTCTGCGTTAACGTCGGCACCCGCGAGAACACTGATAATTGTTCGTTATTCAGCCAAGTGCGGCTAATTCAAAGGACATCACGCACAAATAATTTGCAACTGCCGACTAAGGTGAGAGAAGCGAATTCCGAGTTCCTGCCTGCTTCATGGGTTCTGCGAAATTCAAGTAAGAGTTCCTAATTCCATCACCGATTCTCGGACCTCCTTCCCCATAACATCGCTTAACCATTGTGGTCATTACATAAATAAAAACGATTCTGATTGTGCTTATTTTTGACAGAACGAGCGCTTACGTTTATGTTAGCGAAAAAGAGCCGCCTCGCCTGCAAAGCAGGTCAGTGCAGGGAACTATAGCAAATTTGCCCATATATGACCGTGCAATTAAAGAAATCGCGTGACAGGTCCATCTGTGTCATCAAGATTACAAAAGCTTAGGAGGCCCCGGATGTCACCTCTACTGAAGCCAGAAGTGCCATTTTTTGAGGTTCCCCCTTTTTTTCTGGTATTTTGCTTGCAGGCGTACCGCCTATGCATTCGCTCGGTTCCCTGTCGCCTGCTTGTCTCCGCCTGCTGACCATTGGCTACCGGCTGGGCCGCGCATGCCTCGGTGCACAGGCCTTCGGCACCGTTGCTATGATGCGGTTGCCAGTGACTTCCGATGAGCGTGCGAAAAATTGCGGAACGTCCTCCACACTTCCGTCAATGCGCCGGTGGCCACCAAGGCCTGTCCTAAGCTTTGTTTTCTCCATGGTCAAAGTAAAGGTGTCAGGCAACACGGCGTCCCGTTAGATGACTAGGAAGAGGTGGGGAGGTCCCCCCGTCACCCGTGTGCGCACGCCTACTCCTATCAGCCTTTTCGAAATAAGCGTTAACAAAGCCATGTTTCTTGTTTTGCCTCCCGGCACCTCCACGGCGGGGTCCAGCTACGTGTGCAGCGGCTTCGAGCGCCTCTACCCGCGCCAGTTCAACTTCATGGCCCTGCTGGAAGCGCGGCTGAGGCACGTGGAAAGCCAGGTGCTCAACGACGACAGTAACGTGGACATGGAGAGCGTCGGCGGGCGAGTGGTGGCCGCCTTCCAGCAATGCATGGCCGAGTACCACGGCGACAGCGACGCCGGCCTGGAAGGCGTGCGGGGCCTTGCCCAGGATCTGGGCATCCACTTCAAGGACAAGGACAAGAACCTGTCCAGCATCCAGCTCCTGGAGGCTCTACTCAGGTGGGCAATTCGATGGCCACAGTTACCCGCCGGGGCGGCTCGGTGGCCAAGGCTTTGGGCGTAGCACTGAGCCTAAGGATGCGGGTTCGATCACTTCCGCCGCGGTGGCTGCTTTTCACGTGGATGAAAAAAGCAAAGATGCTAGTGTGTCTATATATCGGCGCACAGTAAAGATCTCCAAGTGGTCCAAATTAATTCTGGAGCGCTTCACTATGGCACGCCTCATAGCAGAGGTGTGGTTTTGGCTCATTGAAGGGGCCCTGAAGACAAAATAAAAGTTTAGTTAATCAGAAAGACTAGCTTTGTTGTAATAGCAATGATACCAATTTTATCGCAAACTTCGAGCAAATAATGGAAATATTGAAGAAAACATTTGAAGCAGTGGCGAATCCCTACCCACTTTTCTACAAATTTTGTGTGACTTCAAAGAATCTTCTTTGTGGGATTGAAGGCAGCCGAACTGACCCATCGTTAATACACATGACTGGAGGGGCCTCTATGTTCGTTGGATAGCATCAGTTGAATGCCAACGCTCTGTTAGCACATTGAAAATTGTTTTAGTGCTGGCCCATATGACATCGCTCCTTCCCATAACACGTCACTGTAGCGCGAAATTTGAAAGTTTTTTAATACTCCTTGCGTTTCTTCGCCTCTCGTCGCCCGAATGGAGCTGAGTGAGGTTCTGGAACCTACTTTTTCTAATTAAACAAAGTTGTGTTTTCTTCAAAATTCTTGGCGATGGTAGTTTGTCAGCTCGTGTCCGTTTGTTTGCTTTATTTCGCTTTTTTGCTACCGTTGTAGCCCTGCATGGGTATGGTCGGAAACAAAGCTATGGGAGACGATATTTACATAGATGCTAAAAAATTGGATGCAGAATTCAGCTCCGATGAGTGTCTTTAAAAGCAAAGATTTGTTTGACTTTGACGAATTACTTGCAGAGTTACTCGGAATTAGTCGCACTTAATTGCAATTACTTGAAAAATATTTGGAATTTGACATTAGCGATTACTTATACTTTGGCGAAATCACTTAAAATTTTCTGCGAATTATTTGGAACCCGTTGTATAATAAAGAGATTCGTTCAAATTAGGTTGAATGAAGATGGAGGAATGAATTTTTATTGAACGATAGGTGTTTTTCGTGGTGGGAGCAGACGTCAAAGCCGCGTAAGCTCAGTGCGTAGCTTGCGGCTGAAACATAATCAGAATGTTCTATTCGATTACGGGGAGAGTTATATAGCTAAAAACTTGCGGTCACCGAGCAAAGGTTTATTTAAAAGGTAAGAAAGACGTTTCGGCTTTTTATACGGAAGTCTTGTTCACCTCAGTCAACAAGGCTTTCGTATGGAAGCCGAAACGTCTTTCTTGCCTTTGGTCGGCGACCACACGTTTTCAGCTAGGAATCTCTTACCCGACCAGACGAGATATCGTCAAGCCTTGGATTTATTTTCACGGGTATAGTTAGCGGCAGCGTTCATTCTACACTCCCCCCGAGCTCGGAACTTTCAGGAGGTGCCGCAGCGCGAATAAAACGATGAAGGATACACAGCGGCCGTCTTTATGTGTCCTACACTCTGTCTTCGTTTCGTTCGCGCTGGTTCCACCCAAGAACGAAGTGTGTACTTGCTTTGTATGCACCGGTGTATACCCGGTGGTTGTTGTGGCGCACTAATACCCTTTGAGTTATTATTACTAGTGCTGCTACTAATAATATGATCACTATTATTCCGGTGCTTTACAGCGAGTTTTCAAACCATATTGCTGACTTGCCCCCACTATACGCTGCCCACTTCTAAGTTCCTCGATTCCACGCTGGTAGTATTATGAAATATTTTCCCGCGAGTTAGCCTCACGGACCATCTCTAGAGACTTCGGTAGCTTCAGTGCAACAGTTTGGCGCTAATTCGAGATATTGCGCGAAATGTACGCCCACCTCACGAAGACGCGACGCTCATTTAGCCGCAGTGTCGCGTGGTTCTCGCATGCACTCACAGTTTGTATTGCTTAGTATTTAGGCTATTGTTATTGGGCAATGCTTCTATTTTGTGCCTGTACTTTCAGAAGAAACAGTAACGTTCTTCCATGCACACCACTATCAGGCTGTCGCTGGGCTACGGCCTTCCGGTTCTGCTGGACGCCCGCTGTCGCCCCTGGGCGCTTCCTGAACCGGGAGAGGGTCCCGAGCGCGCCCTCGTTCTGCAGCTGGACTTCGAGCCCATGGACCCGGCGCCAGCCGAGCGCAGCACGGCCAGCGTCGAGAACGTGCTGCGCGCCGTGGCCCACAACGGGACCATCTTGCGCTTCCAGGGCCTCGCCGCCGACGTCCTCCTGGCCATGGACGAACTGCGGGACCACGTCCGCAAGGCCGACCCCTGGCCCGGTGGGGTGACCTTCTTGCAGGTGAGGCCGGCCGTACGGGTCTCCGGTGAAGTTTCGAAGTTTCTACTGCGAGAAAGCTTAATTGGGGCTGCGACCCCTACGTATTCGTGGCTTCTTAGTTGAAAGCCATTCGTAAGGAGCGGTATCACGTAGGATCACGTAGACTACGCCTGTACCCTTTCGTCGTCGTCGTCGCCGTCATCATCATTATCATCATCATCATGTTTGTATCCACAATCTAAGGCAATGCCGTTGTTCGCCTTCACCGGTACACGCGCTTTATCGATCAACACAAGCAGCCAACAAAGCAAATTCGGCGAATGACAGCAATGGTCATACAATTTGACTGAAAAATGTGATCTGCGCTGGGGCACTACCAAATAATGCACAACGCCATTCTTGCATTGCGTAATGCCACAGCGGAGAGTGAACTTTCGAGTGAAATCGTATGCTCGAATTCGTCCTTTACTGACATTTTATTGTTGGGTGCGCAGATTGGTCAACTGAGTGGTAGCGGTGAAGCTGAACCATACAGGATTGCCTTAGTGTGTCACGCAGGGCAAAAAGGGCCTCTCCCAACTCCTCTAGCCGTTTCCGTCCTGCGTGTGATGCCCTAGTACGCTCTTTGTTACTGAAATGTCTTATTTCACCCCTCCATAAAGGGGGTCGTCTTTGCCTGCCTGTAGTCCGGTCTGCCGCTAGCCATTGTTGTTATCTTGGTGGTCCATTGGTCCTCAGTACTTCATATTGCATACTCAGCCCAATAAAATTTGTTCCTGTTAATTTGGGTTATGATGTTTTAGCCCGTATTCGTTCTTGGATATAACACGCTCGTTTCCTACCCATGGTCGTTACTCCTATCATTTCCCTTTCCGTTGCTCATTGGGCTGACCCAGCCCTTCTCTCACAAAAGGCAAATAGACGGGAGGGGCTGCTTCGTAACACGCGTGCGCGGTTACTGGAGCCGGAGATACACCAAACTTGTTGATAAAACGAATCCAGTCACTAATTAAAGCTCATACGCCCTGGATTCAGCTTACAGTTCAAGATTTGTCACAGACAAAAAGGGCAGGGAAAGATTTTAAAACGCACAGGGCTTTTCAGGAACGGCAGCCTACCACTGAAGGCAGGGGCGCTCTCATGCGGGTGCGGTATCTGCCTTGCCCTATATTTACGGAAGAAAAGAGCGTTAACACAACAACGCGGTCGTCTTTCATGTTTGTTTTTCCTAAAAAAATGTTTTCCCCTTTCGGCAGGCAGGACGGCCGATGACTGAGAGAGAAGAAAGAAGAAAAAGAATCTGTTTCAGTGTCGTGATCTGAACGAAAATTCCAGATCCGTAAGCAGTAGCACAGGAAGCACACAGCGGAAGCTTCGCGAGCCCTTTAATAGTCGCATCGTACGCGCGTTCTGCCACTTTGGCAGGGCATGGTCCACCAACCGTCGAAACCAACGTCTGATATAGTTGTCTTGCACCATCTCAATGCGACAATGAAAAGTGTAGCCCTTTAGGACCATCCGTTCTCCTTTCCCCGCGGCCTTGCATCGCTGCATGCCCCATTGGAGTGACCGCTAAAGAGCTTTTTTAAAGCGAAGCTTTCATTGCCTCACTGATGGCGTTCGACGTCGCGCCAGAATGCACTGCAGGAAAGCCAACTTTACACAATGGGCTTCACAAAACGATGATGATGATAAGCGAAGGCACATAAAGCGCCTCAAGAAGAATGCTTTTCGTGGTGGAAATCGATCCTGGGTCTCTCGCATTATAAAGCCGATGTCTATCTGATTGCGCCATTCCGACACGGTAGAAGCAGTTGGATTTTGGACTTTGACATTGAAGCCGGTGGTATGGGAGAAAGCTTCGCCTCTTAGCCATCTTCCTCTTAAGAAAGGAGATTTGAGTTTCTCTTTGCTTCGAAGCCGCCCGACCTCTCACTTGACCAATGCTCGCGACGTGGTGCAGTAAAACACATACAGTAGCCTGGGTACCTCCAATCGTGCCCTCGGCCTGGCTCTTGCTCGGAAATCCGAACCTTGTCCCGCTTTTGGGGCATTGTATTGCGTTCCTGTTCAAATGCTCAAGAACACCTTGGCCGCTGAGTACAGTATCTAAGCCCTGATTGTACGTGGCTGTACAGAGGGGAAAGCTACCAGACGCTGGTTCATACACAGCAACTTTGAAGAACAATTACACGAAAAACATCGCGATTTTTAGGAAGCTACCTCTCTTTTGAGGATGGAAAGTACTGTTGAAAAAATTTCACCCTAACTAAATAGTGCAGCCGGGTGGCCTTCATTCAGCCGCACCAGATGTCCCAAAAAGCGAGTATGTGCTTCGCACGCTGCGCAGTGCCCTCCGGCAGGCGGAGGGGGTGGTATCTGTGCCCGCAGCGACGTAGTTCTGACGGCTGCCACTCTTGGAAACTGCATGCTGCCACGCGTGAAAACGCACATTGTTGGAAAGAAAGCTGTAGCTCCGAAATGTGACCAAGTTCTTAGCATAGCACACGCGTCTTCCGCCACAATGATCACGCTTCTGTCCTTCACATAGGCCCGATCGTGTCCACGTCTCCAAGAAAGTGAGGGCACCGAAGTCGCAAGTACGGGCCTTTTCAGATGATGTCCTTCGGTCTGAATGCACTACAGTGTCCGGAATAAGCCTGTGCTAACTGAAACCCTACATACGCGTGGCGGATGAAAGGTTGATCCAGCCGTTTGTGTCCACGAGTGAACCATTTGTACTCAACGAACATTTCAGACCAACCTGGGCTATTTGGTCCATGTCTGCCGTGGCGGACAGGGAATATTTGCGGGCCCACATCCCTGCAGAGTAGTATTTTCTGTTCGCTGCAATCCCGTCGACAAGGATAAGCTGTGACAAAGATAGGCATCCAAATAGCTATTTTTGAAAAACGGGAAGTGTTATGTCCCTGATAAAAATACCAGCGTAACTTTCTGTTAAAAGATTAAACTACTAGGATTTTTGTTCCTTCAAACTGCTGAGATGCGCTTGCCGTATTTATTTATTTATTTATTTATTTATTTTTATTTATTCGTTTGTTTGTTTGTTTAACCATTGCATTGTAGAAGAGAAAAACTTACATAGACGAGCAAAAAAAAAAGACAGTTATATGCACGCGACAAGTGTTCAAGGATTGTAGATGCACTAAATACAATAAACCTGAGTGCTTTCCTCTTTGCTTTCCCGGGCGCAGAACAAGCAAGTGGACACCCTGCTGACATTCGTGACTCCGTCACGGTTTGTGGAGTTGATCAACAGCTTGTTGCCTGAGCCTAGTGAGTTGGAAGAGTCCGGTTCGCTCGTCAGCAGCAGCCCCAACCAGGTACGTCAAGCAATGACACCCCTGGTGTGTTTTGTGGTACCGGTGCTACTATGGGAAAGGTGCGCTAGTTGGGGTTGGTTCGTATGTATGACTGGGGACAATAAAGCAAGGAGTAGAGAATGATGGATATATACAAAAACAGTGTCACTACTAAGTAATCAGAACAGACATATATGTTGGCTGTGTCACATGATCCACAGGACCTCACCGGCGCCAGGAACGCTCGCATCATGAAACGCTACACGTGTGCCGCTGACACGTTAATCTCTTTCTGTAGCACAAATAGCAAAGGTTCGGTGGCGCAACCATCTTCGTGTGACGAAATGACGACGACTGAGGGTTTGTGGCGCAAGGCCGACAATGGCAAAGAGCCCCGTGACAATGGTCTGTGACGGAATATGGAAGGCTTCTGCCAACTATCTTGGCGCCTGTTTGTGTGCGAACATTCGTGTTCGCACCTACATTCTGTGTACGGAAGGGCTAGGCGAGTGAGGGGCACCCCTGCGAGCTGGACAAATGATATCTTAGTCTAAAGTAAAACAAATCGTCCCGTTCGCGGAGTATGCACATGCCCGCACGTCATAATTATGCGGTAGACGCACAAAGCACAGCATTTTTCGCCGTGTTCTGCAGGTAAAGGCGCTGAGCAAATTCCTGGCCGAGCCCGAGGGGACACTTCATGCGCTCCAGCTGGTGCGCTACCTATTGTTTGAGAAGCTGGTGCCCCTGGCCACTTCGCGGCTTTCGCGCATATTTGGCGTCGGGGACCACGAAGCCTTCAGGCTGCGTGAGCGTGCCTGCAAGGAGGCCCTGCGCCGTGTCGCGCCAGCCATCTGGCAGTTTCACACTCTTCAGGTGAGTCCTCACCACCACTGTTCCTCTTGTGCTTTGAAGGGGCCATGGACATAATGCCGATTTTTAACCGCAGAACTGTTTAAGCTTGAGGCTTGGTCCAGCGGCGTTCGCAAAAATACAAAAAAAAAAAAAAAACCGAGTGCACGTGAGCGTGAGCGTGCGGGTAGGCTTACGCTACGTGGGGAGCTCGCAAAAAACACCAAAAATAACAGCGCACGCGAGTGGGCTCCTTGTGAGGAGCGGCTGATATCGGCAGCACGACCTTCTGAAACACTCTGCCGAACGTTCGTGGCGTGATACCTCGCGTGCTGTTCTCTTCGCCGGTTCACGTACGTTCGCACCTGAAGTGGCGAGCAGAGTCGCCGAGTTTGGGCTACAGACGCTGACTTCGCGAAGCGGATGGTGCGGGTCCACCTTGGGAGAGATGTGAAAGCCTGCGGACTAAACGATCCAGGCCTGCCAGTAGTCATGGAGAACTTTACGCGGCATGTTGGGAGATCCATGCGAGGGGCAACAGCCGGGTCTCCGACGAAGGGAGAGGGGCCGCCAGCTCTGCTGTTTCTCTAACCTTGCACCACTAGCAAAAGCTGCGCCAGTTCTTCTTTTTTGTTTTATCTAAAAGAAATATTGATAGCTCACCCAAAACCAATCCCGCCCCCAGCGACATTGTCTTCCCTAAAAAGTGATTAGAAATACAGAAGATTTTGCTAATTTTTACGTAAGGTAATCGACTTACATCGACAACTGTAAGACGCGCCACATCAAGTATCTACCATCTTCGGAAAATCATGATTGAACAACCTATGGCGAACGACCGACAGATGTTGCTGTAGGTACTATTATCTTTGTCGTTACAGACTGCGACTGTCCTGCTCTTTTTCCAATTTTTCCTTTCCAGCTGCTTCATTCTTTGATCTACTGTTTTTGTTTTTATCACGTTCAGAATGATGGAACTACTCGCGTAGCTGCTGTGCAATAGGTGATCACACTATAATGCGCCTGTAGGGAGAACGAGAAACTGCTGAGGGCATTTCCACTACGCTTGGGATGCTTCCACACTAGACTATTTCATATTTTTGAGAAATGTGGGCCATCCATCTCTCATGGTTGCGCATACTCGCATTGAAAAACATGACCAACGTTTTACAGCACAGACTATTTTGGGAGAGGCGTTGCCGGGTGAAAGTCGCAAAACGCTACAAATACCTTACTTCTCGTTTTGAACGACACAGGCCTATTTAAATGACTGTAGGGACGTTACCAGCGTTCAGCGTCATTCGTTCGCCAGTTTCGTCAGTTTACCTGCCTAATTTTATGCAGTTTGTCTGATTATTTTATCCGTGGTTTTATTTTAGAGCGAAGCCTTTAAGCGGCCGCTCCTGAGGTTTCGCGTAATCCCTCGGCGTCGGCCTGGTTGCAACCGAGAGAACAAAGAGGCCACCGAAGATAGAGTGAGCAGGAAAGCGGAGGAGGAAAGTATAGCGCGAGTGGGGTATATATGCCGAGACTGCGTGAGACATGCTCACCGGCGGAGACGCGCTGCGAGATAACGCGAGATAACGCGAGATAACGCGCGTGTCGTCGTATGTTTGCTTATGACGCAATCACTTTCTAAGGCGCAGCAGCTATGCGCCGTGACCGAGAAGACTGCAGTTCGCGCTGCGCTACATTTCGCATTAGGGGGCATCGTAATAATCAGTCTTAATTTTTGCACTTGAAATTTTCACAATCCCGGTGTACATTTTTTTACTTTCTTCCTCATTTTCCCTCTGTTAGCATATACCGCGGTCCTTTCTCTCCCTTTTCAATTTCCCTATTCCCATCTTCACGTGTAGGGTGGCCAAGCGGTCAGTTCCGTAGGTTAACCTCACTGAATTTCCAGTTCAGTTTTCTACCTTCCCATCTTTTCTTTCGCCCTACAGCAGGTGCTGACGTGCGGCGCACGGCCGTGGCCGCACGCGTCGTCTCTGCCGTGCTGAACGCAACGGCGCACGAGTACGCGGCCTGGCAGGACCGGGACACGCTGGGTAGGACGCGTTCGCTGGCTGCGGCTGCTGCACGCGGACCTTGACTGGGGCAATCCCCGCGTGGCCCCGGTGGCTTACACCGACGCCCGCTACCGTCACGTGGGGGGCGTCGAGCCCGACCAGGTCTTCGTCGACTGGTTTATCGCCACGCTCGGCAAGGAAGCCGCGCTCGTGGCAAAGTCTGGTGGCGAGGCGCTCAACGACACCTACGACATGCGCCAGGTGGGCTCCTCTTGCGATCCGCCTTCGGGCGTTTACCATTAGAAAGCGCGCAGTGTTACTAACGCAGCGCTTAAACGATTTTAAGCCATTTTTTTCCGTGGTTATAGAATACAGTTGTAGAATGATTTCATCATCAGGGAAGAGTTTGAATTCAGTCAGTCATTCGGTCAGAATCAATCAATCAATCAATCAAGTCAATTCAATCAATCAATCAATTCATCAATCATATCAATCAATCAATCAATCAATCAATCAATCAATCAATCAATCAATCAATCAATCAATCAATCAATCAATCATATCATATCAATACAATTAGTTCAACTTTTGTAATTTGACGGAATGAAGACTGAAAACTTGCGTGCTTAGCTAAAGAGATCCTGAAATGTTTCCGAATTTCTGAAACTGAGGGTTCCTAGCAAGAGACCTGACCCTTTCATGCACTTCTTATAAGGGAAATCTCGTCCTTGCGTCGTGTCATCACCGTCGCCCGGTTCCGCTCAAACGGGCACCATTAGTTATGAATTACCGCTACCAACTAGCCCAAACCCGAACTCGACAAACCATTAGTTAGTCACCCTTGCCTGCTGCATGCTTACGCGCTATCGTGTTTGCCTCTGTAGTATGTACTTTTTGTTGTTTCTGGACTGAATTATCACACTCCTCACCGCAAGGAGTGTGCGTAGCTTGTCAAAATAGGCGTGCTTCCTACTTTACTGCTCCACTCGTTTGCTGTGTGCCATGTCGAAGAGGCAGTCCCAGCATACTACTGAGCAGTGTCAATCCAAGCTTTTCACGATAAAGAATTGTCCACAGCTCTTCAACCGTGGTTTTAATTGAGTAGACGAAACGGGGCTGTGATTTGCCAGAAAGCAGTGAAGAAAAAGCGAGGTTTCCCATCGTGTTCCACCAGGCACCGAGCGGCGATGAGGGGGGGGGGGGGGGGGGTGTAGTGTCGGGACCTATCCTGCTTAGGAGCTGAGCATCGGGACAAAGCGCCAAGGCGAGTGCTCTCGTACCCTCCACAGCGTTAAGAACGCGAGAAAGGAAAACAAACACGTTAAGGGGTTAAATGCGTTGTTTTTATTTGCGGTAACTGAATGCGCATCGTTCTAGGAAAAATTTTTGTTTCGAATTCACTGTTCTCTGTAACACTGTCTTGTTGGAACCTGTGTACGGCATAGTTTTGGCACAGGGGTGTTCAGACCTCTTCAAGTTAATCTCTGCGCATTTTTTCGCGCACACGCCAAAGGAGGGCACCGTATTATGAATTCTGGAAACCCGACACCCTAGTTATATACAGGTTATATGCTTCTGTATATACCAATTCTGTATACAACCAACACTAATGACACGTAACTTTTCTAAGTTACGTGTCGTCGCTATTTACAAATTGGTATTTACAAGTGTAAAGTAAGAATGCGTGAATTTGAGGTTTCTTGAAGCCGATGCCGTTGCCTGTATGCGTTTAATAGAGGACCTAGTAGTTTAAACGTATGCGTAAATCACTGTTTTCGCCTCCATCAGAGCAGCAGTCAGAAAAGGTTGTGAATGAAACCCAAGTCTTCGTCCTTAACAATGCGATATCTTAGCCACACAGCCCCTTTATTGGGTGAAACAGTGTACTGCTTGTTTACGATGCCACGGGAATCAAGGCCTGGGAACGGCTGTTTATATTATTCACTGTTTCGAACGGAGCGTGCCTTTGCTCTCATAGTGTGTCGCGCAAGGGCAGTCTTGCTTACAAGGAAAAGGTGGCTACCTTATCGTCGCTACCGGGACTGCCCTTATTTGGAAGACGATGCTCTCCATCCAATGGGCTGATTCTAGAACGAAGAGGTCTGTTCGGGTAACTGTATGTGAAGCAAACACCGTGTAATTCGACTCGCGAATGATCGTCTGTTTTGGAAGTTGTATTTTCTTTGGGTTCATTGCAGAGCGAAAGTTGGCTCTAATAAACTTCATTCCTTAAAGATCCCTGCGTCGTCCTTGGCTACTTAAAGGGACCCTGCAACACTTCTTTCAGGTTTTTTTCGACATCGTAAGCGCTTGCAGAACATAGTCAATAGGCACATCGAGTGCTTAGATTAGGGGGTCGCGAAGTACCACAGCCAATAATTACTGCTCTATGCTTATCAGATAACTTGGAAACTTGCTCAAAAGATTTTCCTCTTTCCGTGGTCATGGCGCTCTTCGACCGTTGGAATTACGTCATTACAACAGTGTAGCGGCTATTGGCCAGCTTTACTCTAGTTGAAGCAATGAATGCCTTCGATAGCCACTTAAAAAAGCCATAAAAGAAAGCAGAAACAGAAGGCGTATGTGCTCCGACTAGCAAATTACGCGGCGCCGCTCCGTGCAGGTGATAACTGTCGCCTTCGCAGTGCTCCCAGACGCGTAGGAGAGAGTGAAAGCGTTTATCGGAAGGGTCGCAGAGTCCCTTCAAGAATATAAAATCTCTCCGCACCATGTATTCCTAAATCAGCAGAAAGGTCCACAACTTTCTGCGTTAGCAGCTGGGGTGTGGCATAGACATGAACGTTCTGGAGTAAATTACTTTTATGAACGTGCAGAAAGACCTCTCGTCAAGTTTCGTACTCTTACTGATTTTTGTAACGCTCAGCAGTCCGCCGTGGTCGCTGTACTATGCATACAGACAATCAGGATAAACCTCTTAATTTCATTCCCATTTTCATTGCCACATTTGGTCTGCCTTGGATTTACGCCCGGGGCCATTCTTTCATATAGTGGTTTTGTATAGTGTATCGAGTACTTTATGCGTTTGTCTCTTAGTCAAGGTTATTAAGTACCGGCAACCCGTTCGGCTTAAACTGTGGCGACAAGTATGCAGGATAATTCATTCAGCGACTGGAGTCATTGTCTCTTATGTAGTTTTATATAGCCATTCGTTACTCTTCAAAGGGAGTGCGATCAGTTAAAATTTGTTTGTTGTTGTCTTACACGAATTTGCGCAACTATGCGACTACGAATCACTCATACGCCGCGGTGGTTCGGAGGGGTAAAACGTTTCACTACTCAGCATCAGGTGACGGGGTTAACGCTCCCGACCCGCAGCGACGTGACTTAAGCGGAGTTTGAAGACCTGCAGATGGTCCTAAACAAATTCAAAGCCCTCCACTACCATGCCAGATGTTGCTTCAGCTGAAAAGTCTTCCAATTCTTTACCTTACGGATAAATTGCCCATAATCTGTGTCGAAGCTGGACGTTCCACAATCACACCCCCAAACTGCGGCGCGCGCAAAAGACTCCCTTTTTTACCGTACGGAGCACATTGCCCATTTTCTCCGTCGAAGCTCGACGTCCTGCGGGCTGCCAGGATCCGCGTCGACCCGCTGGACCTCGTGGTTGGCGTATCCCCGAACATCTTGTTCGGGCCCGTTCCTGGTCGACGACGAGGTTGCCTCCGGACGGCGTCAACATGGGCGCCCTCGGCGCTCTCGTGGGCTCGCAAGTGGCCTGCCTTCGTGGACTATGCGCGGGGCCCATACGACGCGGCCACCCGGTCCAGGCCATGGTTATCGGCCGACGCGGAGGCGAAATACCGCAAGGCGCTGGCCTGCCTCAAGAAAAGGAAGATAGAGCACGAAGAGGAGCCGGTAGACGATGCCGAGGCCGCCATGTAAGCCGCGCTTAGTGGCGGTGCCGTTTCCTTCCTCCGCGCTTTGCAAAATTAAACTCGGCGGATTTTGACTGCTTTGACCTGTATTAACTAGGGTGACATCGGTGATTCCTGCCTGGTTTATATTGCCTCTTTCTTGCTTGCGGCTGAATGAAACGGCTGAAAAACGCGAAAAATAATTTAAACCAGGCTCCTCGCACGGGGTTTGGGCTCGCACTTTGCCGGTGGCGCTGCTCCGAGGTGGCATGAAAACACCTCTTCGCTATATTTGGTTGACAATACGGTACCAAGTTTAGTTCAGAAGTAAATTGAGCATAGAGCTAGTAAAGCGCTGCACCGAGCCATACACAGTCCAAGTAAGGATGTACTGAATTCGAAGAAATGAAAAGAAATTGCCTAAATACGCGGTCCATACAAACAAAAAATATACTGGAAAGGAATCGACTACTCGAGTAGTTAATATTGGTTTTGAACACCTTGAAGTAGCGCAAAGTCGATACCGGGCACAAGAAGGAGGAAGTAGACAGACCACATCACTCTGGACTGCCTACTTCCTGTTGGGTCCACATCGCAATTTGCACGCTCAAGATTTTTAAGAAAAGAAACGGTAGATATACCTGCCTTGTTGTTTCATAGAAACGAGTAACAGAAGTATTAATATAATAAATAATAGAGATTACTAGCATCCTGGCGTTTTTCGTTTTCTTCTGCATACTATTACATATCCCGAATGGGAATCACACCCACTCGTTCACGAAGCCCTTTCCTGAATACAGGAAAGTATAGGAGTTTTATCCACGTGGCTTCGGGAAGTACAGGCAGGTTAAGTAAAATCAATCATATAATAGTTGTCGACTCAGGAAGGAATGTCAGAAATACAGACCGTGACCACGACCAGATAAATTTGACGATTCGTCGTGTGCAAGAGCAAGAGAGGCCCCATGTGTCCCACACGTGACCTGGCGCGTAACCGAAAACAAATAACGCCGCACATGACCCCCATACCGCTAGCAATAATCTCTTTTAGCAGCAGAGCTGTTTATGCTGACACAATCCTTCCGGAGTAGACGAATACCCACGAGCGCACATGAGCGCCAGGCCTCGCGCAGACTGCCGGTGTCGTCCAGAGCTTGCGCGTGGGCTTACGCCCATGAGCAGCTCCCGCCCTCGTAGCGCCCAAGACGATGACGACAAATCGGTCAAGAGATCCCTTCACAACACACGTGGAGACAGCCCCGGACCAGCTGACGAAGAAGTGAATGAGGGTCTATCCGAGGATTTGACCTACGTGGCTGTGCGCTGGAAGACGACGAACGAATGACGACGATTGCTACTGTTCAAAACAGTGTACAAGGGTCTTTGCTTTGCAGTGCCGCCCACACCGGCTTTGCTCTTCTGGGGTCCGGCTGCTCCCTCTCTTCGGTTATTCGCTGTCACTGTGAGGAGAGATAAATAATTTTATTTGACAAATTTTATTGACAAATTTATTGACAAATTTTATTGACAAATACAAAGTAAGGAGGAGTTGTAAGCAGCGTTGCGAGATTCAGAGGCCTCGGTCCAGGCTTCTGCTGACGGCTTCCGGAATGTAGTCAATCAGGTCCCGTTGCTCCTCGCCTTCTCTAGGTGAGGTAAACCACACGATAGTGCATTGTTTACTAATTTGGATGCATTGGGGGCACTCCCAAAGGATGTGGTTTTGGTTATTTGTAATTTTGCACTGTGAACATGATGGTAAGGGTGTTGTTTTGCCATATATGATCAGATGCAGCCTCGCTGGTGTTTCGAGTGTTCCGGCTTGTGCCTGTCGGAATAGGGTTTGCTGCTGTCGTGTTAGGTTAGGGTGGGTTGCTGGGTGTAGCCGTTTCGCTGTTTTGTATTCTTCAGGCGAAGTTGCGGGTGAAACCGGTTCCGGAGATGTCAGACTTTGGCAGCCGTTGCTGAGAGCCGGGTGTATGCGTCTCGGGAAGCGCTGATTAGCATTTTCGTTTCTCCAGTACCTCGGCATGTCCTAGGATCTAGTACAGCTTCACTGTTCCTCTAATATGTTCGAATAGGTGTGCCGCAGAGCGGGAGGAATGACCCGAGTCTAACATTCGACACGCCCTCTTGTTGTCACTATGGATAGTGAGGGGGCGGGCTGATTGGGAGAGGTGGAGAACAGCTTGCAAATGGCGTATAATTCCTCTTCGTCTGCTGATTGGAACCGTTGTTGCCTTCTGTATAAGTTCTGTTCAGTTCGGTCCAGTAAGCGACAACCCACGAGGTACCGTTTCCCGCCGCGTTCGTGGATACATGCATTTGCTGGAGTTCTCTTTCTGGTTCAGTTCACGTTGAGTATTTAGCGTGTGGCTCTTCGTTCTGTGTGTCTAGTGGGGTCCATATTACCGGGAATGCGTGCTGTCCGTTAACTTTGTCTATTCTATAGGCTCCGAACTTGCAGTCAATCGTCCACTGTTGCTTGGGGATCATAGCCGATCGATTGCAGGAGTTGAATCCCGGCCTTGCTTTGCCTCAGCCTCCTAAGTTGGTTGTATTTGTGGACTGAGACGATTTCCTCTATTGTGTCTGTGGTGCCCATGTCCTCGATCGCCTTATTAGAGGTGGTTATCGGCAGTCCTAAAGTTATCTTAGCGGCTTTTCTCAGTAGAGTATCCAATTTCAGCAGTTGGGTATTGATGTTTGTATAATTTATAGTATCTTACGCAAGATGGGATGATTGCTTCCTTAAGTCGGAGTAGAAGTCCTCTCTGCCTAGTTGGGACTAGTTCATAAGCAGGAGTAATTGTTCTCCTTGTTTAAGAATCGAGTTCACTGTGGTGGGGCCCCCACCATCCATCTGGAAGTGTTGGCCAAGGATCTTGATAGTTGGCGGGGTAGGGATGGCTGTGCTCTGTAGCATAAGCTGTATGGGAGTTTTTTTCGTCGAGCATGTCAGGGCAATTGTTTCAGCTGATTCTTCGGTTTTGTTGAGTGCCTCTTGTAGTTGTGTTTGAATATGTTCAGTGGAGCCTGTCTTGGGCCTTATGGGGATGTCATCTGCGTACATGAGGTGATGTACGTCTTCCACCTGCTTTAGCGCCCAGTGAATCTTAAGGGCGACAAGGTTGAATAGAATGAGAGATAGTATTGCACTCTGTAATATCCCTCGTTGCGGATGGGGAAAAAATGTCGTGTCTCATGTTCACCTATGAAACCACGAGAGAAATCTCTCGTAAGAAATCCCTCACGTAGTTGTACAGGCTTGGTCCGCAGGTGCTGGAGCCTAACTCCTATAATATGGCGTCGTGGTCCACACAATGAAAGGCCTTCTTGAGGTCGACTGTTAGTATGGTCTTGAGTTGCACCAAGCTTGGTCAGCCGTAACTTCTTCGTGGAGTGCTAGGAGGATATCTTGTGTTGACATGTTGTATAAATTCTAGCATGCTGTACAGAATGACATCAACTTCTTCAACATTATCAACATGATTTGCAAGCACTGTAGCACCATATGTTCCATAAGCTTGCCACGTTTGAGGTGAGCGTTTTGGCGTAGATTTGCAAGCTGTGCTTTTGCCTGGTTTAGGAATGACGATCATTCGTTCCTTCCTTCCAGGATGGATTCAGGGTTTTTCCCCGTCCACACTTGGTGGATCTCTACCAGAAGCGTCTGCTGCTCCACCTCTACTAGGTTACGCAAACAGGGCGTCGTCATCATGTCTGGTCCCGGTTCTTTGTTTCCCGTACATTTGCTAATAGCTCCATTGAGCTCAGCTAGACTGAACTCTGCACCAATGGGGGGATTATTTGGGCCACTGTATTCTTTGTATTTTGGTCATACACGGGGCTGAATATAGGTTTCCTTGATGGTTTCAAGACGTTTTTGAGGGTCGTTGTACTCTTGGATGAGTCGGTGTATCTTCTGTCTGTAGGGTCGAGGTTTTGGTGGTGGCTTGATTATAAGGGCTCGAAAAGAAACCACATTTTCCTTCATACCCCATCCGTTACCGGGAGTTTGTCGCAAGTTCGTTGCCATTTTCCCCATAGGCTTGCGTTGTGTACTCTTGACTTTTTGTTGAGCTTTGCGATGCGTTTCTTAAGATTGCGGTTGGTTTTGCATCGCTTCCACCGCTTGACAAGACCGTTGCAGGATACCAAGCAGTGGGCTAAGTGTCTGTCTATTGGTTGTTCGTCTTTGTATTGCGTGAACTTTTGGTATGTTTCTGTACACCTCTAAGGAGATCGCTAGTCCACATTTGGATATCCTCGTACGGTTTTTCGGCACGCATGACCCGTACCTTGTCCCACTCAGTTATACGTGCAGTTTTCCATTTGATGCGCTGTGGTGTGGTGGACATAATTAGGCTGATAATTGCGTGATCACTGTTAAGGTACTTTTGCATATGCTGCCATTGTATGTGGATGCCTTTTGAGCAGAACGTGAGATCGGGGGTTGTATCTCTCTCCACCGAGTTGCCTAGTTTTGTGGGTTCTTTCAGGTCAGTATGGAGAATGTACTGGTGGTCTTGAATCATCGTCAAGAGGCGCTGACCTTGTCTGGTGTCCTTTGAAAATACCGACGCTGTATTAAGCGCGTTAAAGTCGCCTATGAGAATGTATTTTCGCATTGAGTTGAGGGGGTGCAGACAGGGACCGATCACACTCAGGTCGTCTTTTGTGCGACTATAGGCATTTGTAACGTATAAACACTCTTTTCCAGTTCCTATCCTTAAGGTGGTGCTTATATAATTCGGGTCCTCTTGTGACACCAGGAGGTCTTTTCGGACGAGAAAGGCTGTTTGTGGGATTGACTTGATGTGTAGTGTAGCCATACAGTTTTAGGGTCTCCCTGGTTCTTGGAGGGCGATTATGTCTCGGCGGATGTGGAGCTTTTCTATCCAAGAGTGGAGTTCTCCTTGTTTTTTCTAGAACCTCCGCAGTTCTACTGTAGTACAGACAGTGTATTGTTACGGTCCATTGAGTTTCTGCATGATGCATCGAGTTGGACCCTGAGTGCCTGTATTTGCTATTGCATGGGTTGGTAGAGTTCCTTTGCATGAGTTTCTACTCTTGATTTCACAGTGCGATTGATTTCTGTCACTTGTTGTTTCATAAGCTACATTTCGTTACGCATTTCTTGCATGAATGCCTGGAAAATGCGAGTTATCTCTTAGGGGGGGGGGGGGGGGGGACTTCTGCTTCGGTCGTTCTCTGTACGACTACGCTTGTTATGGAGGTTGGTATCTTCTCTATCCTCGGATGATATATAGAAGTACAGTCGAACACGGATATATCGAACTCCAAGGGGATCGCGAATTAGTTCGATATATGAAAAATTCGATATAAAAATATGGCTCTGAGACCTCACCTATTTCGGACGATCACTTACCGATCGTCGCATTCAAGAATGACAACTAATTCCGCACTCACGACGCAACAGGACGCTTTATTTCCGTCAGAAAAAAATCGCTGGTCTGGCCTCTTCTTGTCCAGGAAATGACATTAAAGACGCTGGTCTCGATCTTCTCGAGGCTGCACAACTAGAAAATTCCAGGAGTACGCTGCGCCTTCGCACACCATGCACAAGACGCGCGCAAAAGAACAGCGCGCACGTACCACAGTAACCTTGAAGGTAACAATTCCAATTCCAAGGCTCTCTGAACGGACTCCAACAAACCGCTCTCGATGGATGGTCATCTCCGAGAGAAACAGTGATCTCCGAAAGGTGCGGGACAACTCGCCAAACAGCACCAACAGCAGCAAAATGCAAAAGAAGGAGGAGAGGCCGCCAGCCCCTTCGTTCCCTCTTCCCTTTCCCGAGACGACATCGGGGAAGACAGGCCCAGAGAGAGAAAAAAAAAATCTCTTTTTCGGCAAGCCGAGAAACGTACGCAGCCGCAAAAAAAAAGACGTGCGCAGTCGGGGCATCCCTACCTCGCACTGTCACATTTTCCGAGCGTTCGGACTTGTGTGCCTAGAGAGATTTAGCATACCGGGCTCCATCCGCTAACGCTATGGCGGCTGGTAGCGGGGCCCGACTGGGCAAGCGCAAATTCGTTCCGGTAGGGGAATTAGTTCCGCGAGCCAGTCTTCGCCATGCCCGCGCATTCCTCCACATCCTCCTCAACCTCAATCGGGGGTGCAGCGACCGCCGAAGAGCACCTTCCAGCTCGCGCGGCGTTCGATATACCCAATGTCGGGAAAAATACTGTTCGATATAAACGCACGAATTCCTATACTTTTACACAGAATTTTCAAGGGGATAATTTATGAGTTCGATATAGACAATAATTCGATATACCCGTGTTCGATATATCCGTGTTCGACTGTATTTCCAATGGGTTGAGCTCTAGGGAAAGGTGCCGAACCCCAGCTCTGCTGTTACTCCAGCCTTGCACCACAAGTGCATTTATTGGCAACTTTTTTATCGTTTTTTTTTCCGGTTTCCGTGTATAAACCACCAAGCAGGTGAAAACAAATTACTAATAGCGCGGTACTCGCCGGTACATGTCTTTCGCTTACGTAGTTTCATAAACCAGCAAAGCTTCTCAAAAATCAGGATCAGAGTGCACGAACTAGACCCGATCGAACCGTTCTGGAATGGGCCATTACAAAATATAGCGTTGCTCAATATGAAAGAGCTGGCATTCGGTTACTCACGCAGCTACATTTCAGCGACAACAAAGAATGTTAGGCATCGAACTGAAAAAGAAAATGCAAGAAATATTGAAGAACTTTTGAACTTTTGAAGGCACCAAATATTCCGTCGCGACCGCTCTTCTCGGGAGGAGGAGTTGCTGTCATATTAAAAAAATCATTCTCAGTCACTCTGCTTCCGCAGATTGATGCTCACAAAGCCTTTTTTTTGAAAGTACTTTCTGGGGTCATGTGTTTACAGTTTGCGCGGTATACAGGCCACCGTCTTCCCCACCCGAATTTCTAACGATGCTTTTGGATTATATGACAGCAACAAACCTCGGCAAGATTATTATGGCGGGTGATTTTAACATGCCATCTATAAACTGGACAAGTGACCCCCTTTTCCCAAACAGTGGATAACCACTTCTTGACATAATGATGGCATGTGACTTGGACCAAGTGGTAAAGGGGGTCACCCGTCCGTCCGGTGATGGTGGCACAATTTTGGATCTCGTTTTTATCAGCAAAGCTACGTTACAGCATGATGTTTGCATAGAAGAGGGTATATCGGACCATAAGCTCGTTTTTTTACTGTTCCATTAATAACTGTGCTAAAAACGCTAAGCCCAAGGCAAAAGTTATTAGTAACTTTGCCCGTGCTGACGACTAGGCAATCTTAGATGAGCTTTGGGCGTTTGCCGACAACCTATCAAATGAAAATCCCCTCTCACTATGGCTTGAATTTAAGAGGATGGTCCTCGATTGTATTCGTACCTATGTCCCTCGTAAAAAAATCAAAACAAACCGAGCTAGTCCCGGGGTAGACAGGAATATCATTCACTTAAAGCGGAAACTGAAACGGGCCAAGAAAACAAAACCACCTAGAGCTGAACTCATTCAGAGCCCTTAAAACACAGCTTTCAGCAAGTTTATCTACAGCCAGAAAGAAATACTTTTCGACCTCGTTGCCAAATTTTATAAAAACACAACCACAAAAGTTCTGGCGCTATCTGGGCGGCAGTAAAAAACGCTTGGAGCAAATTGAAAAAAACAACGTCCTTATAACTCAACCGAAGACCTTTGCTAATACAATGAATGAGTATTTCCATTCGGTCTTCCTCCCCAGACTGAAATCAACGGGCTGTTTACGAATGTGACTGATATTGATCCTGACTTTATATCTTCGAAGGCGTTCTCGCACTTCTGCTGTATATAAATGAAAAGTCTTCAGAAGGGCCAGACCTAATTCCAAATGCTTTTTTGCGCCGTTATGCCGAGCCGATATCGCACATTTGACCGCCATCTTTTGTTTATGCTGCGCCACTCAGTCTTGCCTGATGATTGGCGCCTAGCCCGCGTTGTGGCTGTTTTTAAAAAGGAAATAGCTTGAAAATGGAAAATTATCGACCCATCTCACTAACATCAACCTGCTGCAAAATTTTGGAACACATAATCGCCTCTTTTATTAACAAATTTCTGGAAACAAACAGCGTCCTTTCCGAGTTCCAACATGGTTTCCGAAAAAACCTTTCTACCACTACTCAACTTGTTACAACCACTCATGAAATCGCACAAGCTTTAGATTCATCTAGCCAAATAGATTTAGTCTTTCTTGACTTCAGAAAAGCCTTCGATCGCGTACCCCATGATAAACTACTCACTAAGCTTTCTTCTTTGGGTCTTCCTGCGTTTATAATTAACTGGATCAAATCATATCTAACAAACAGAACACAGTTTGTGGAAGTCGGGGGTGCGCATCTGAAAGACTTGGTGTAACATCTGGTGTTCCACAAGGCAGTGTTTTGGGACCGGTTCTTTTTTTAATTTACATCAATGACATAACATCTGCTATTGACCCGAGAGTTTCTAGTAAATTGTTTGCAAGACTGTCTTATTTTCAAAAGGGAAAACACGGGCACCGATGACCAAGTTTTGTTAAACAGCAGTTTGACGGAAATTGGTCAGTGGTGCGCTACCTGGGGTATGAGCTTAAAAGCCGACAAAACAGTTCTACTTTGTGTAACGAACAAAAAACAACCCTTTCAGTTTTCTTATTCAATAAATGGTGCACCAGTGGTAGAAAAAAGCCAGTACAAATACCTCGGATAACGTTCACCAATACCTCTGTCGTGGTCAAAGCACATAGAAAACATCTGCGCATCTGCAACCCCAAGTTAGGCTTTTTACGGGATAAACTCAAAGCTTCACCAACGCATGTCAAATTACTGGCCTTCAAAATGATAATACTTCCTAAACTGCAATACGCTTCGGTTGTATGGGACCCCTTCCTTAAAAAAGATAAATACCGGCTTGAAATGCTGCAAAGACGCGCTATACGCTTCATTTTCAACAAATATAGGACCACTGACTCACCCAAATTCTCTAATGCTGGCGAACAACATTTCAACCCTGGAAGATAGACGAAAAATTGATAGGTTGAAAATGTTGTTTGCTCTTTATACTGGTTCCACAAAGGTAAATGCATCGGTATACATTCAGCCATTTCAATCGCGCCCCACGAGACATCGGCACACACACAATTTGCTTCCCTATCGAGCCCGCACAAACATGTTCAAGAATTCGTTTTTTTCCCCCGTACAGTATCGGAATGGAATTCACTGCCTGAAGTGGTCTTCACATCTCAGTCCATTTGCCATTTTGAGCGTGCCATATTGTCTGTACTGTAGTCTGTACTCGACTTGCTTTACTGTTTATTGCAATTGTGATTGTATAATAGGGAGATAACTCATCTCCGTTGTTCTGAAGGTCGTGTTAACCTGTGTTTAAGCTCATCTATACATCTCTGTATAATGTACTTATCTTCTTGTATTTTGTGTACGCTTGTTTTTATCATTTATCTATCACGCTTACGTGTATTTTCCACTTTAAATTTTTTTGCCTCTCCTGCTTGGTCTTTTTCAAGACCGCAGTATATTGTAAATAAATAAAAATAAAAAAAAAACTCGCCCTACATGACATAATATTGGGGAAATGTCGCAATACATGTTATAACTGAAAACGTAGTTATCAATGTGTAACTGCACATTACAATTTAAGTGATATGATAAAATGGAACTGATGCCCCACTACAATCACCCAGTCATGTTTCTTTCAGTGGCTTAGATGGGCGCCAACCAATCGCTAAAACAAGTTTCTGTGACGTTATAGAGGAATTTTCGTGTGCACAATGGCTTTGGAGTCGCCACTGCATCATATGTTTTATTAATATACCGCTGATTTGTTTGAGGTTTGTAAGAAAATTGGTATTCTATATTACCGAGACGAATCCGTCTTTTTAATGAAAGCAACTTGTGTTTCTTCCTCATGTCCCTTTTAAGTGCGTAATCTACTGATGCAATCGATATTTTTATTTGCAAGATATCGAGTGTATGCTGTCCAGATAGACACTTTGAGATAAGTAGTACTTTGAAACTTTCTAGTTGCATATAAACATATTTGAATGCAGGCGGGACGCTTTGTGGGCATTTGTCGCAGGTTCTGATGGACCATCTGGGTGTCCGCATCGCGTACGCCGCCTTCCGGGGTATCGCCAACACTATAACGGCAAACGCCACCGAGTCCGAGCTGATGGCAGAGCTATCGGCTCTCCTGGGCAGCTCGCAGCGGGCCTTCTTCGCAGCCTACTGCTTCCAGCTTTGCGGGCAGACCACAACACCGTCGGGTCTGGTGCGCAGCGTGCCAGCCCGGTCCCGCTGCAACCTGGTGCTCAGGAACCTCGCGGTTTTCTGGAAGGCCTTCAACTGCCCTGTCGGGAGTGCCATGCACCCGGCGGAACCTTGTAGACTCTGAGACTGTTTCGGTTTCGTTTTTCCCTCGATGCTATGTTCGTGAAGCTCACGAAAATTGTTAACACGCGGTTGACGACGATATCGTGTAAGTTTTTGCAGTGCCTCTGTGAAGTGCATGGTGATTGCGGCCTGATTTGTGAGAAGGTATACGACATTGAATACCAGTTTAAACTTCCTTTATCCCAGATTTATTTAAAATTTTAACTGCTTGGGTGAGGACGTAATGAATTGCGGGAAATGGAAAAGCTACACCATTGTCTCAACTGTGACGACTCGTGTTTTCCTCCTGTTGTGGAATATGGCAGCCACGGGTAAATACAGATCCTGAAGATGAAGAATCTGTTCGAGTCGGCAAAATCGTTGAGTACAATGTCCGCAGGTCAGATTCGCCACAACGCCCCAAAACGACCAATTAGTGCTGCCAAGTGTAGAAATTCCGCAAATGATGAGGGCGAGCATATACAGGGTGTCCCAGCTATCATGCACCAAGATTTAAAAAAAGAGAAATTGCGTAACTCGAAGAAAACCTAGTGCATAATGTTTGCAGTACTGTGAAGAAGCGGAGAGTAATTTTTTCGTTAATGAGACTTAATTAATTAATTGTAATTAATTATCTAACTCGAGAAATACTGTCCTAATCACTAAAGTGTCAATGAGGCACTTGTAGGTAACCACGAGGGGCATCTAACTGCGGTATTTTCAGCGACTAATTAATTGCGTACTCATTTATTCTGACTGATAAAGGAAACCCGCGAAATATGAAAAATACCACGTGACGACGCTTAGGCGCGCATTGTAAAGCAGCGTCCCCAAACAAAGCTGATTGAAAGCAACTGCTTCGCGTATTACCCGCCCGAAGAGACAACGCATCACCTTGATAATAGCATGCATGGAAGGAGCAGCAGCAGCAAGATTCTCGGGACGCGTGTGCAGATAAGGAACAAACTCGGTCGCGATTTCTTCTTTCTTCCTTTTGTCTATTTCATTCTGGCTAACTCAGAGGCAGCCTGTTTGAGGGCGTTGCTTTACGGTGCGCGCGGAGGCGCCGTCACGTGGTATTTTTCATATTTCGCGGGTTTCCTTTATCAGTCAGAATAAATGTGTACGCAATTAGTTCATCGCAGAAAATACCGCAGTTAGATGCCCCTCGTGGTTACCTACAAGTGCCTCATTGACACTTTAGTGATTAGGACAGTATTTCTCGAGTTGGATAATTAATTAAAATTAGTTAATTAGGTCTCATTAATGAAAAAAATTACTCCCAGCTTCTTCACAGTACTGCAAACATTATGCACTAGGTTTTCTTCGAGTTACGCAATTTCTCTTTTTTTAAATCCTGGTGCATGATAGCTGGGACACCCTTTGGTTGAGAAATGTTACCTGAGCAGACCCGTAGCGCAGCGCACAACGTCATGCAATGTCTTTGCGGAGGTCTCCTATAATACTGATGATGACCATAACCGGCCTATTTACGTCCACTGCAAGACGAAGGCCTCTCCTATAGACTGACTTCCAACCGCTCCGACTCTCTGCTGTCCGAATTCATTGAGCGCCTCCATTTTTATAAAGCGAAAGGTTTCTTAGAGGGACCAATGGCTTGCTGTAAAAAAACTAATCAGTCTACCCATAGAACGGTTGGTCAAGGTCTAGAAAAGTTCTAGTAAGATCTCTACACACGGCGCGTGGGTGAAACTGGGTTTCCATTGTGTCAAAATGCTTACTTGAAAAACGTGAAAAAGAAACGGGTCTAGATAAGACAATACTCACCTCGATAACGAAGAAGGAGTAGAATAGTACACCTTTATCTCGGAAATCACGTGCGCATATCGGGATCCATTTAGATCGGTAGCAGATACGTTTACTTAGTTCGCGAAAAATCTTCGCATGGATTCGTTCTTCGTTTGCGATTTAGGTATTTGAAAGCTTACGATCGATTGGACGCACTTTTGACGCAGTTTTGATGTTGAAAAGCTTTCGCGCTTCTTTCAACTTTATTTAGCAAGGGATGATAAATTCTATCTAGTTTTGTTGCATGTCTTCCCACTACTTCTAGTTTTTTCTGTAGGTAGAAATTTTGTCATCCAGATGATCAATCGGCTGTGGTTTCTATTCATTGCATGCTTTGTCAAATTCAACCTTCTAAAGACGATAGTCTTTCTTGGCCTACTTAAACGCAAAAAATTTGGTCTGTCTGTCTGTTCTGTGTCTGTCTGTCTGTCTGTCTGTCTGTCGTGTCTGTCTGTACTCGATTCAGCCACCCGGCCAAAGTGAAACATAAGCTGCGCAGTAGTCTTATATACTCACAGCCAAATACGAACGTCTAGGTCCGGTGTCAATGTTCATACGTGTCAACATTGTTGAACAAGAACAAGAAATGACATTGTGGGTGTAGTTAACCCTGGTGTTCAGATTCGGCTCTTCGCGGATGATTGTGTCTTGCATAAAAATGTTAATTCCTCAACTGTTCAAGGCATTCTCAAACAGTGTGATGAATGGGGAATGATTCCTAATGCTAACAAGTGTGTGTACCTTCCTGTAACTTGTAAAAAACAGCACTCAAGCATGTGTACAAACTAGGTTCGTTGCCGCTGTAAGAGGTGAATAACTAAGTATTTAGGCGGGACACTAACAAATAACTTGTCCTGGAACCTTCACATCAACGTTTGCTTTTCTGCCTTCCGAAAGCTTTGTTTTCTAAAACACAAACTTAAAAGTGCCCCGCCTAGCGTAAAACTTTAGCTTACGTAGCATTAATAAGACCGAAGCTCGAGTACGCATGCACTGTTGGGGACCCATATACAGAATTTAACATCGATAATCTTGAACGAATTCAAAGAAAAGCTGTGCGGTTTATACATAACAAATTTTCTCGAACTGACATACCCACTGAATTAATAAAAATTAAGAACCTACCTTTACTAAAAATTCCAAGAAAGCAATTCAGACTTGATTTTCTTGCCCTGCTCGTAGGTAACAAATTAGCACTAGACCCTTCACTGTTTGTATCGGCCTTAAAAACAAAAGTTACCCGGAACCGCCAACCCCACGCGCTTACTCCTTGCTTTGCACAAACTAACCTTTTAAATTTTGTTCCCCATGCACCATCAGTGAGTGGAATGACCTAGCCACCCCAAATGTGCTGTCATAAAGTGGTGTATTACTGTTGAATTGTGTACACTTGTATCGCCCACCCTGCTTGGACCTAGTGTCCGCAGAAATAAATAAATAAAAATAAATAATAATAAATAAAATAAAAAAATAAATAAAAAAAATAAATAAATAAAATAAATAAATAAATAAATAAAAATAAAAAATAAAAAAAAGTAAGCGATATTTGCAGGGGTTCCTTTATTAAAACTTTTATGGTTGCCGGGTTTTTTTCCGATAGCAAATGACATACATAAACTGCAGAAAACCGTCACCTGCTGTTGGCCGCGCTACTATAACTCCTGGCGGCATTTAAAAAAAATCAAACGGCGAGGGCAACGAAAGGTTCCACTAGATAGGTTCCACGTTCCGCTAGGAACGCTCGTGGGGCAGGCCAACATGGTTCTATAAACGTTGTAGTAGGGAGTCTCGATTCACACGTGTCTGCGCCGTACAGCAGCACTGGTATCGAGGCACCCGACTAGGAGCAGTGGAACACGGCAACTTTAAATTGACTTCAGCAATCTTCTAGCGTGGTATCTCGGGAGGAGTGAGACGGGAGAGGAACAGCATGAGAGGTGAGCGGTAAAGAGAAAGGAACGTTTACTTGGCAGGGGCGCCAGTCGATTATTGTCTTTCGTTGCCATTTGCAACAAAAGGAGCAAATACGCGGCCATTTTTTTCTCTTAACTTGAGTTACGATGTCTTCCACACATTTTCTCCGTATTCCGAGACGCTCGCTTCCTATTCTTACGTGCTACTCCTAATATTCTCCTTTTCATGGACCACCGGGCTGACCTATTTTTTTCCAAGGCTTGGGTAAATACTCAGGTTCCTCTCCCATAAATCATCGGGAGCATGCACTCGTTGCATAGCTATCTTTTTTGCGACAAAAGTATCTTGTTGGTTATTTTGGAGTGTCTGCAACATGCACTCCAGCTCATACTAATTCTGCGTTTTAGTTCTTTGTCGTCGTTTCGACCGTCCGTGACAACCTGTGTGTGATAACTGTATTCACCTGTCTCATGTAGTCCCTCATTAACTAAGCCAAATGGGAGGCGTTGTTAATGTCTGTTTTACCTTAATGTCGATTTCTTGATATATTTTCGGTTGCACCACTGAGCACTCAGAATATAGTTCCAGCAGCATTTTTACTGGTCATGTCTCAGCTCAGTTAACGAAGCAATCTCATCCGGTAAGCTCAAGTGGCTCGGATATTGTACATTCGTATATTCCGCATCGCTCCTATACATAATTAGTAAATTCTCTTCGGCTGTAAATAAAACTGTTGATGTTTTCCGTATGATGTTTCCCTTCCTGATGGTGAAGTTCTAATTCTTCTTATGGATGATTATGAGGCTCGTACACCCCTCAAATCTGTTCTCAAAAAGTACTATGTAAGTCTCTTTCACTTCTTGGTATCTGCACGCTAGAATATACGATGGGTGTGTCAACTGAATGCTTTTTCGTAATATATAAAGGTCATGTAAAGGGGGTTTATTTCACTTCGTGGATTTCCCTAATGCTACCCATCGTTGAGTAGTCTTATTTAAACCCTGGCTGGTCGCTAAGTTATTGGGAATTCAGGGTGTCGCCTATCAGAGTAAATGTTACCCCAGTGAACCCACTTGTATAGAAGAGAGAGTGGGCCTCAGCACGGTAACAGGTGGAGTTAGTTTTGATTCTTCATAGAAAGGGCGAGGAATTGACGTCAACGCACAATAGGAAGAGCTGAGCTAACTTTACTGTGTTCTATGATGTTTGTTGAATTTCGGGCTGTATTCACCATGAACCCGATCATCATCATCATCAGCAGCAGCAGCAGCCTACTCAGTTTTTCAGGGGGTAATGGGAGATGACGAAGACCTCACCCATTGACCTCCAACAGCTCCTGTCCTGCGCTGCTCCAGTCCACAGATTACCCCTGAATTCGTTATTTCATCCCTTCAACCGAATACTACTGACCTTCCCCTTCTTCTAGACCCATCTTTTGGTATTTGCTCTGTTACCCTAATTGTCCACCGGTTGTGGGTTCACCTCACTACATGGCCAGCCCAAACCCATTTTTTTTCTTTATTTCAACTATGATATCTTCCACTCTAGTTTGTTATGTGATCCAAGAGCTCGTTTCCTGTTCCTGAGTGTTACTCGTAACATTATTCGTTCCATGGCCCGTTGAGCCGACCTAAGTTTGATTTCTACTTGATTAGTAAGGCGCCGAGATTAAGCTCCGTGCGTCATAACCGGCACTGGTTGTAGTTTTTTTCTTTTGCGTGACACAGGTAGTTTACGTTTCATTATTTGCGAGTACCTGCCGTGCTTTCCAACTGATATCTATTCGGCGCCCGATTTCTCTTTCGTGTTTGCAGTCAGCACTAACCATCTGCCCGGGTAGTTGTATTCCTTTAATTCTTCTAGCGTTTCGTTTCATAAGCTGAAGAGGACGTTCTTCGCATGCTTATTCCTCATTACTTTAGATTTATTCCTGTTTATTTTTAGCCCCACGGCCGTTCTTTCTGATTGTAGTTCCTCGAGCATTGTTTGCATGTGTTCTGCGGTCTCACTCAGCAATACTGCGTCGTCTGCAAACCTCAAATGGCTCAAGTATTCTCTGTTCATCCTTAATCCTATGTTTCCCTAGTCAATTTTTCTATACACCCCCTCCAGACATGCTGTGAATAGTTTTGGAGAGATGGTACCTCCCTGTCTTACTCCCTTCCGAATCGGGAATTTATCGCTTTGGTTGCGGAGGGCAGGCACGTAGGCAGAAGGAGAGGGGGGCCCACCCCCCCCCCCCCTCCCCCCCCCCCCCCGAAATTTGTCCGGTCGGCCTTTAACGCCAGAGAATAGAGGCACAAGTACAAGTAGCGGCGTGCGCATTTAAACAAATAAAAAACAAACGATAGTCAAGGAACTCACCAAGAACAGCTACCCAAGAACCTTTATTCGGAAAGCACTTCAATTCCGAAAGCACAGCAACGCTCGCCGAGAAATTCAGCGTCCGGCCACCCCAATCGAGTGGTGCATGAAAGCCCACATTTCAAAAGCCCCGTGTGAAATGCCCCGCGCTGGAAGCCCCACTCCTTATGCCCCGTTTTAGAAAGCCCCGTACTCATAAGCTCCCAACACATTTGCCTGTGTGCCGATTGCCCCGCGCCGAAAGACCCCCTCTCAAGTACCGTACTCATGATTTAAGCCCACAGTTGTCTACATTTTTTTTGCTTCGTAATTTTAGCGCTAAAATGCTATATTTTTGGAAGCTCGCTTCCATGTTTTCAATCGATTTGAGTCGTAGTGACTCATGATAACCGGAAGCCGCCTGTCGCAGTCCGCGGGTATTTTTTTTTTACATTCTCAATAATGACGTGCCGACCCCTGCTTGTGCGGGCTTCTCTTCCATAAGTGATTGCTTCCATTTTTTGCGCCTAAAGAGGTACAGGTGGTAGAGAGCTGCAGATGACGTTGGTCTCGGTTAAGAATAACCAATTTATGACCAGTACGCTTTGCAGCAGAACGCCGAAAATCCCAAATGAGCACTGCTTTCAACAAAATATATGCATGTTGCAGAGAACACTGAAAAGAGAGGCTTTCCAACTTTCAAAAGGGTCCAGCGGGGTAAAGCAGGTGTCACCACCACGACCAACTTTACTTGGTCACCACACAGCGATGCACACGAACGCAGAATGCCAAAATCTTACAAGTTATTCGTAATTACATTAGAAAGCGACAGGTTCTTTTCCCCAAGCAAATCGCGCAGCTGTTTCGCATTCGCAGGAAAATGGAAAAAAATAATGTTACTTTCGCTGATTTTCCAAATAAAGATACTAATTGTAATAAGTGGTCAGAGATAAAAAGAAATAATCAACCATAGTATTATTTAAAAGCTACGCTTATTCCGGCTATTATCCCGCAACTAAATAGACTTTATTTTGTGAGGCCGCATAACTTTCCACAGACTTAAAATAACGCGGAATTAAGAGCAAGAGCATGTTCTTGCGACTGCGGGGTATCGTGGTCGAAGTGGACGAGGTTGGTGTCGTGCCGGGGCAACATCAGGACCAAGTCGGTCGAGAAAGAAAGTTTTATTACTTGTATTTACATGTTCAGGGTCTGACTGAACAGGCATTGCGTTCCTGGTGGCGCGAGATTAAATAGACATTGTTTAGTCCATCCCTGTTCTCCCTGCCTCCACGCTGTGGTCGGCAGGCACCAATCAGGAAGAATTCCGAAGAGTTCAAAATGCACGCACGCGCGCGCACACACACTGAGAGGGCATCTTTCCCCCTCTCGTAGCTTAAAGTCTGTCGCCTCCGGTGGCGCTTTCTACCGAAGGTCGACTTCCCCGGGACCACCAATGTCGAAGTTCCGGAAAAGCATCTCCTGCACTCCCACGCTCTGGGACTCGTTGAACAACAGCGTCCCGGGCATCGGCCACATGCCGGAAACCGTCAGCACGCAGCACGCCGACGAAAGGGAGATGCCGCCCAGGGCTTTTGGCATCACCTACGGTCATTAGGGCCGCATTCGGCCCGCCGAGGGTATGGGTGCTCGAAGTCGCCGACAAGCGGATTAGCCACCGCAGCACGGATCGCCGCCGTGCAGTGGTGGCAACTTAAGGAGTATTCAAGCGCTGTGTTTGACTGATAGCTGCGCGGCGTGGGAACACGCACGCGTACGGCTTTGCTTTGCCACAGACGCAGAGTTTTTCCGCGACCTGACGGCGGAAGCTAACCGAAAAGGGGACTTCTGTATGAAAGCGACGTCTTGACGGCCCATTAACCCGTTCGGCCCCGCTGGCGCCTCTGCGAACCCCACCACCTTTCGTCCGCGCCCGCGTGGCGGAAGGAGTAAACAGGAATGAGCGGATATACGGCTCTCCAATAACTGCACACGGGCGGCGTCGTCTCCTCTTACTTTGGGCATGCAGCCGCCGAAGTACGGCGGTGACTTCGCGGCTGATTGCATCTTTAGTGGATGCGCAACATGCGAAAGGAAGCAAAGTGCGGGATTAGTTCTCAGCTGGGTGACTCCGTTGAATGCCGCGCCGCTGCGACGCACCTTCGGTGCCCGGAGGTCCGGTTCAGCCGCTAGTCGACGCGAGCAGTTCATATCTCTCCAAGTAGGACTCTCCGCTGTCCGCAGTTTGAATTCGACAAACGGACTTGCTGGGGTCCGCCGAAAAGGGAGAAGAAGGGAGGGCGACTCCTCGCCGCTCCTTCCCAGGTCATGTTCGCCGCGGGCTGGCACAGCGAGGCATTATTCAGCCGATTCAGCACCTCTGTTCGGCGCTCCTTCAGACCAAGCAAATTTGTGTCGGGGCGCTCTGGCGCAACAGCACGCAGCTGCCACGGGGAGAGGAGGTGCCAGCCAGGGCTCAACTTCACCGGCCAGGAAGCGACCAGGAGAAACGATGAAATTAACAAGCTTCTTCGCTAAAGTTCCAAAGGTGGGTCCTGTGTTTCTTATTGCCTTTGCTTGTTACTCCCGCTTTAGCGAAGGGCAACTTAGTAATTCCCAGCTTACGAGCTTCTGAGCAATACACTGATACTGGTTTTGCCATAAATGTCCATTTAGATAGTTCACTCACTTGAGGAGTTCATGGACACCTCCCCCGATAAAGCAACAGCGTCCACCGCTCATTGCCTCCATCAGCGAATCTGTTCTCTCAACTTTCTTTTATGCCTCGCTATTAGTGAGACATAGGCGTCACACACCACTTGTCTGTGTATCTGCAGAGCCCAGCTATTGACATGAGCGTCGCCTTGCAGCAGGTTGACCTGGTGCTGACTAAACTCGAAGAGATGGGCACTAACGCGGTGGCAGAATTCAACAAAATATTTTCTCTATGTCAAGATAGAGTTCGGAGTGAAGCGCGAGATTCCACGGGTGGTAGGAACACAGAGATACCGGGAAAACTACCCTTGTCGTTTTGCGGAAGAGTACTACAGGCGAACCACGTTCATTCCATACATAGATCACCTGAAAGGTTCCCTCAAATGACGCTTTGCAAACCATCGGAAAACACTGCAAAGTTTGCAATTTGTATTGCCAAAGCACGCCTCCAAGGGCAAATTTGAATCTGTGCAGCAAGCCTTCGATTTTTACCTCAGAGATAGGACAACAACGCATATATTTACACTAAAAGGTGAATGGGAAATCAGGAAAACTATATGGCAAGCCGTGCATAAGAAAGAACTTCCCCGCTTTGCGACGGACGCTTTAGCTGAATGTGACAAAGTCCTCTTCCCGAACGTTCACACACTCCTGAAGATATTGGCAACGCTCCCAGTGACTACAGCTGCTGCAGAACGCACCTTTTCGATACTGAAAAGAGTGAAAACGTATTTGAGGAACCGGACGGCTGAAGAGCGGATTTAATAGCCTGGCCCTTATGTCCATTCACGGGATGCAAGTCAGTGTCGACGAAGTTATCGCTGTGTTTAGGGAGAAACCACGACGTTTGAAAATTGCAGCGTGAACCGCTCTTTTCGGCCAAGCTACATTTTCGTTTTTTTTTCCTTTGCATTGACTTTTAATATATAGTAAAACAATCGCAATGCCATTTTTTAAAATTGCTTGCTGTGGAAACGAATGTTAGCATTTTGCATCTTTTGTGATTATGAAAGTATCCGTGTTTTGGTTCTTTGTGTTCAATAAAACTGATTTCCCAAATATGTCTGTTTTTTGTTTAAGAATTGCTGTCATAAAATGGCTCACGTTCTTCTCGCCGGCCTGTTGTTGAGACAGAGAGTGAGAAGTTGGGTAGCGAAAGCGTCCGACAATTTTTTTTTTATATGCCGCACATCTCCCTCAGTAGGTGCCTGATTCTTTTGCATCCCCCCCCTCTTTTTTTGTCACTCCTCTTTTCGTCACTGTCTCTGTACGGCCCTTCTTGGTGGAGATTATTTGGGTGGAAAGTGCACACGCACTGACTTTATTGCAGTGTCAAAAACGCTTTCCATCTCGGATTAACTCGCCTCTTGCGCTGCCTTCGCCTTTGTTGTCGTTCTCTTCTAATAACTAGGCGCCTTCTATATTTCTGGGCAATTGTTTTTCTTTTTTTGCCATGGAAAGAGCTTGTTTCGAACAATTAGGCCTTGCCCCCCCCCCGAAAAAAAATCCTGACTACGTGCCTGGTGGAGGGTTATCATGCCCGTGCATCCCTTATATATATCTTCTAGAAGTCTTTTGTAGTTCTCCTATATTCCCTGGTCTTTTAGTGTTTCTAGCACGACTGCGGTGAGTACGGAACAACAACAACAACAACAACAACGAACATTTATTAAAAGGGATGGCTCAAGGCCACATGGGGAAGAGAAGGGAGGGGAGATGAAGACCTCAATAGTGTCCCAACATGGAGGAGTCCAGAACGAACCGCCAAAGTGCGGATAAAGTCTGTTTGATGTGGCCCTTCGGACGGATCCAGTCCAATGTAAGCGAGTACCCAGGCAGGCCGATGTGTATCACGTGGCCCTACGAGACCTATGCAGTCCCATACAAGGTGATGGATGGTTGGCTTCAGTGACTGCCCACATGCGTAGCAGACGTACGAAGGGTCGGATGGTGATGCCACCGCAGATGAAAGGTCTTCGGAAGCTGCTGCCGTGGAATTGCCGCTCCTCATTGTTCTATTTGAGGCGTGCCTCCACCTGGCCACGACGTCATCTGTTAAAGCGTATCCGGAGCGCGCACGGTTCAGGAAGACATGTGCAGCGCGGCTAAGACCAGGAGGCACTGGGTCCGGGTTGATGGGCACTGTTGAAAGGATCTCCTGCGGCGGCGCTGTTTGCGGCAGCGGCGTTCGCCCTCGGGATCAAAGCAGAACTCCTCAGTGCGGGAGCCGTCAAGCTGCGGGCGGAAATTTCGACAAGCCTCGCTCGCCAGCTGATGGGCCCACTCACTACCGAGGGCTCTTGCGTGCCCGGGTGTCAGGCGAACGGTCACAGTAATGCCAGTGCGCAGTCGCAACGTTGCACAGGAACGTTTAATGTTATGAGCGACTGAGTGCCGTCTGGGTGGTCCAATGAGATAACGTAAAGCCTCTGCGCTGTCCGTAAATATGCTGACGTTTCGTACGTTTGGGGATCAGCTGCCAGTAGGCGTACAGCCAGCTGGACCCCCTCGTCGATGGCGCGAAGCTCCAGCGCTGTGGCGGTAGGTGGTATGTCATCTTGAAGGTGCGGGTTGTGTCTACGCCCGGTACCGTGCACGGCGGCGAGGGACGCCGTTTGTAAATGGCGCCGCCACAAAGCAGCCACGAAGACAGAAAGTGTTGATGAGTCTTCTGTGTTCAAGGGGGGCGGTGACCGAAGGAACATGTCTATGCGATGGGTAAGTTCCTTGGTGACGTGGAGTGGGTGCTGGCCGTTGCTCAGTAATGAGCTCATCCTCCCAAGGTGGAATGTGCTTATGTATGGTTGGCACAGACGTGTCGAAATCCTCACCGGCATGGCATAGTAAGCGTGAGTACGGAATAAACCCGATATGGGTCTAATTGCTAAGGTCTTCAAGGTGTACTGTCTCGTGATTTGAGAATAACATTGTGAGCATTCCTAACATGTTATGTCCTTAACATTTTAGAAGAACCACGGTCATTTCGCCGTCGCGTGCAGTTTCCCCATTCATTTTTTTAGCGCCTTCTATACCTCAGATTACTTCAGCGCCTTCTACCGCAGATTAACCCCAAGGAACATTTACGCCAACGACCAGTATTTGCATAGCTAGAACTACTCAAGAGATTTGTATACTTCAAATGCCTAATTGGGCTACTGCTGTTACCGGATATGGTGCCCAACTCGACAAAAAAAGCGACTTTGACCCAACTCGAAGAAGCAAACAGAAATCACTTTTCTCAAATAAGAACTCAGGGCCAAAGACAGCGTAATTAATGGCCTCAAGAAAAAATGTGCTGCACTAAGGGCAACCTACGAGAAAAGCCATCCTGAAGATGAAATGAAAAGTCCCCACATCAAGAAAAAAGAACATCTTGCCAGCCTTCAAACATCAATCGCAAAGAAAACGATGACACTTCTGCCATAAAAGAAGCGACTGCACAATTGCCTGAACATAAAGACGCTGCTCGCCCACGTAAGCAACCGGTCAAAAAACAAACCGAAGATGACCCCAAGATCTGTGCGAAGAAAACACTAGAAAATATAAATGCCACACGGTATGCAACAGCAGCTAGGGGCCTTAAGAGCGCCTCGGCAAGATACGCAGCTTAAAGACACCAACCATCTAAGCAGGTGATCATCTGATCCGGGAAGTTGCCAACATTCGCATCCTCGGGCTGCACCTTCAAAAATCAGGAACATCATCACTATTCAAAAGCTCAAGTCCACATGCACACAAGTAATTCACTTAATAAAAATAATCGCAAACAGAAACCATGGCATGGCAAATGCGGAGGTGCGGAATTGTCCAGTTCTCCATAATAACCTGAATCATTTACAGGACACCATACCTCCGTCTTTGGACTCGTGAAACTGACGAGATTGACATCATTATACGGAAATGCTATAAATAGGCGCTGGGTTTACCACAATGGACCAATGCGGACATACTTGAAGAGCTGGGTCTCTATTACACTATGAAGGAACTAATCACAGCCCATCTGACGTGCCAGTACAGAAGGCTCGAAAATACTGAGTCGGGAGTATACCTCCTCCGACTCCTGGGCCTCCCTATGCAGGGGCCTTCCGAGAGCCGAATAAAGCACTCATTACCGACCACTTGGCGTTCACGAATACATGTCGGTCCCATCGCTAGAATAAAATGCCAGGCCATCTCACCGCCGCAGGGAAGATCCTACCGCGGCCGTAGTTCCAAAAGGCCGAAAGCGACAGACATGTGGAATCAAGTGGTTCCCGGCACATGCAGGGAAGGTTTCGGAGAACAACGGTAACCGCAACGAGATCGCGCACTTACGGGCACGAGAATTAACAGACGGTGCCATGGGAGGATGCAAACGACTGTGGTTCAGTACCAGGGATCGCATGACAAGCTTCAATGAGGTCACGACTCACGAAGGCCTTCAGAGGGCTAGACTACCACCGTCCTGCAAAGGGCTCAGCCGGAAGCAGGCCGTTATTTACAGGCAACTACAAACAAAAACAATCCCGAGCCCAGCGCTCAGGCAGAAGATGTGCCCAGAAGCACACCCCGACAACAAGTGTAGGGTGTGTCGAAAAGAAATAGCAACGCTCGAACACATATTTTGGGACTGCATCAATTTCCCAACGTAGTCAGTATCAGGGAAGTTACCGCCGGCGATGGAAGAAGCAACGCGGCAAGGAAACCAAGACCTACAAATCGAGGACGTCCAGCTGGTCATCGTGGCACTGGCTCAGCAGGAGCCCGGCTGGCCGAGAACGGCTAGCGGGGCTCCGCCCGCGGTTGGGGTCAGGAAGACGACGCAGGCCACGTCTGCGCATGCAGACTTTACTGCAGGATCAATGAAAGTTTTTTTTTTTTCAATTTAATCCAACCAGGCCATCTCCACTAACGCGAAGCCTGGGGAGGGGCAAAGCATGCAGTGTATAAGTGTATTGTTGGCGCCTTGTCGTTTTTTGCCAACGGAGGTGAAACCCTCGGGGGTAGAGGTAGAGAGCTGTGCTGTACGTCTCTTGTTTTTGAAGCACGAATGTCTCTAGCGCGAGGCGCAAACAAGTGCCCGGGTGTTTTTTAGTTCGCGTTACGTTTTAGTGCGAAGCATAAACGAGTTTCCCGGTGTCTTAGTACCGTGACTACATGAAACGATGATTACGACGGCGACGGTGACGACAGTGGACACCAACAGCCCTTGCCTCTGAGGGGCTTCGCCCCTAATATGCATCCGAGGCAACATCGTGACCGCAGGCGAAAACGAGCTGCTACCATCGAAGATCACCTATCGTCCATCCCGCCACAAGTGGTTCTCTACATGGATGCCGCAGCCCTGCCCATCCGGGGCACCAGCTACATACAAAGACTTCTGGTTGCGGTAGCGGTTGATGGGAATGGAAACACCGTCTCCGCTATAACACTCCTGCCACAGGTCTCTGTTCTAGAAGAGAAAGGAGCAGCAATCGCATTGGCCATTGCCCAGGAACCAACAATGTCCCCTATCATCTACGTAGTCTCTGACTCGGCAAAGGCATACAGACACGTCACCTCCGAGGTCGTCTCCTAGAAAGCTCGCCACCTGAAAGGAGATTATGCTCGCCACCTGATGAAGACATCACCACACAAGTACTATATTCCACCTACTTTGGACCCCGGCACACTCAGGCAACAGGGGCAATAAGCGAGCTCACGCGGCGGCCAGCGCTCTAACCCCCCTGGCGCACAAGCGTCGAGCACCTCAAATTCGGCCTCCTCCGTCCTGTTCCGACAACATCAGTTTCAATCAAGACAAAGCCGTGGATTATATACCCAATTCCAATTCCAATTCCATGTTCCCCCCCTTCCCCGTCAGAAAAAAAAGAAAAAAAAAATGTGGGGAACAAGACCTACTCCAGCTAGGCTATGGCAGGTTTAAAGCCAATATAAAATAAACAAATAGGGCGAAAAGCCAAACAAACATTTTTAAGAAAAACCAATTTGATGATTAAAAAAAAAATACCCCGACGTACGTAAAAGCAGGACAACCAAGCAAAGTTACAAAGGAACATCAAACAAAGCATAGGCAAGAACGTTCTCAAGTCAGTTCGGCACAAAAGATCGCACAAACGTAGCAGTTCCACTCTCAAGTGTGTACAGCACCCTCAAAGAAAGCCCGAGTCAGAGCTGAGGCGGCATTACCCAACTCTCACAGACACCAGGTCACACGCTGTAGCACAAGGACTTGGGCACACAATATCGCGGAGGTGCAGTCCATGGGTGGCACGTATCTAGGTGTTAGTTATACTAGTGTTAGTTAGTTAGAAGGTATAAAAGAAACACCAAGAAAAAAAAACCACTGAAAACACGTAAGCGTCACACCTCGGGCATAGATCGGGAAATAAAATCGGTGAGGTCCATGAGAATCTTCACGGCTGTTGAACTGTCCAAAAGGTGACGAAGCTGTGGTGGCTGTAACGGTGAATTCGACAGCCGACGAAGTCTCTGAATATAGCTGGCCGTTTTCGGGCATTCTGTTAAATAGTGCCCAACCGAATGGCAGGCGCACCGCAGAAGCACTGACAGTTTGGCGTGAGTTGTAGACGGTGAAAGTAATGAGGAAATCGACCGTGTCCAGTTATCAGGTGAGCTAGCTTCTTGGAAGGCGGGAAATAGGAAGGAAGGTCCAATACACTGGGCGTCCATCGATATAATTCAGTGTCGCAGTTGTTAGTACTCCACGTCTCCTGCCATACCAAGCGACCGACCTTCATCAGCAAAGAGCGCACCCTGGTTTTCGACCACCTTCCACGAACCTCCTCTCCTCTTGTGGCAGCACTGCGGGCGACAGTATCCGCAAGCTCATTCCCCCACACACCAGAGTGAGCTGGCACGTGGTATATAGATACAGGCAGTAAATTTGAGAGCAGGGAAATATTCTCTTTTAGGCGATGAATGGTAGCGGACTGATTAAATGGGTTATTGAGAGCCAATAAAAGCGAAAGACTGTCTGAATAGATACTGACGGGGCAGGAAGGTCTGTCGTCCAAGAGAAACAGTACGAGTTGTTGCATGGCAATCACCTCGGCATCAAAGGAGGTGGTTGGACACGCCAGACGGAACCTCCTCACCGCATACACATGGTCTGCCCCATTCAAAATAACAAAGGCTGCTCCTGATGCAGTCGACGTGTGTGATCCGTCTGTGAAGGCGTGCAGAGTGGAGAAGTACAGCCTGCGGTTTGCTTCCGTTCGGGGGAGACGGTCGTAACGGACACGAAGTCGTCGCGCAGGGTGTGTGTCGACCTTGATGGGCAGGTCCACATCAGAAGGATCGAACGATGCCGTGTTGAAGGTCACTGGTTGCTGGTGATGAAACAAAAGAAACATGCGTACTGTGATGTCTAGGTGGATGTGAAGCGGAAGCGCATCGGCAAGGACTTCTAGGGCGGCGGTCCGTGTGGTAGTATACGCCCCCGGGGACGGCGAATAATGAAGATCTTAGCAGCGAGTGTACCGGGCTTTCAGTAGATGGTGTTGGTTGATGTGCCACCATGCAGGCGCTGCTATGAGACTGCTGGAAGGACCACAAGGTGATGTAACTGACGGAGATGAGATCGACTGACTATGGTATGCATGCGGGCAAATCTTGTGAGCGAAACTGCCATCTTTTCAACTGTGAATTTCAAGTGGTTTGTGTGCGCCACACACAAACCACACAAACCACACAAACCCAACAGCCTGATGTTGTTCGCCGAAATAATCAAGCATTTTCGAGCCAGGAGGCGATGAATGCCAGATCCCCATCGCAACCTCACCAAGCCAGAGCGGAGAGTGTTGAGGGGACTGCAGACAAACACACTCATGTGTACAGTCAGGCTCCACCAGTTTTACCCAACGAAGTTCACGAACCCTACGTGCAAGTACTGTGGCGCCGACGGAACCGTGGAGCACATGGGTCTGGCTTTGCAGTCGCACCCCGGGACTCCCGCGCACCCCTCTTCCGGTTCCTCGGATCGGCACTCCTCTTCCCTTGCTTTCAGAGCAGGCACCCCAACAAGCCGCCACAACCAGAAGCATACCCTCTCCATCCTGTCCCGCTCCTATGCCTTGGAGGGTTATCCTGGACAGCTCTCCCCCCCCCCCCCCCCCAAACCCCAGGACCAGCTCCTGTTGGTCGGCAGAGCAGAGCAGAGGCCGCGTCCATGTCACTCGGATTCCCCGAAGCCGGAGTCCGGGCCGCCTCTTCCTATCCTTCTCCTTTTCCAAGGCCAATTAATTTCGTTTCACCATCACCTTCACATGCAGTAACTCTCAAGAAGGGGTTTGGCAACCTGCGGTTTGTGGGCCGCATGCGGCCTGCGGCGGAAATGCCGCCGGCACGACGTCAGAACCTCCCTTCCCTTATGACATCCAGTCTAGTTGTAGGCTGACACGCCAGTTTAACTTCAAATGGGGTTGCACAGAAACAAAGCAAGATCGCTTCCAGTTGGTCCCATCTTTCGTCAAATAACGTCTTCACTTCCTCCCTCCCCCCCCCCCTGCCAGGTTTTCCGTCCGGCCCTTGCCGTATTGGCTTCATGCAACTCTGCTCTCCACCTCAAAGGGTTGCCGACCGCTGCTCTCAAGCATTGCACAGCGGCTTGTCAGAAAAAGTACAGGGACAGTCCGCAAATTCTTAAGGTACTACTTTAAGTTGATTTCATCGCAGTTTGAAAATGACGCCTCTATTTGAAGTGAACGTTGACGTTCTATTCTCGTGCACATACAAAACACTCGGGCGTGTACGAGGCTCGCGTAAATAAAATGTTGGTTGTGGTACGTTAAAGGCGCATTACATGTGACACCGAACAAATTAGCGACATTTCTATTGACTTGCCCCTCAGACTTCGGGATTCAGGAATTAATTCTTCAAGCACGGAGAGGAGAAGAAGAGTCGGGGGCCCTGGAAGGAGGGCACCACCCCTAAGACAATCGCGACACCTCCTTCTTTTCCTAGTAAACGTTTATATCTCTCTCTCCCCTACAGTCCACTGGGGCTCAGGCATGTGGATATAAACTGTTGGCTGCGGTACGGTGCAGCGCATTTCATTCGAAGCAGATAAAATAGTATATCACTCATGCTATTAGCGTGATGGCGCCCAGTATGTACAGAGGACACTTTCAACAACCATTATGAGATCTTCGCTGAGATTTTCTAACGCTAGGGATTGTTCAGCTGGTAACGTTGGGTTTTGGGGGTTCCCCCCAAAATTTTCGTGAGCATTTACTGTGTGGCGAATAGTTATTACCGCCATTCATGCGCCTTTAATAGTAACCCGCACGAAAAGAAAGTATATATAAGGGACACTTTGGATGACCACATTGCTTCGTGCATGGGCTGCCTAGGGTGCATTCAAGGCAAAACAGAAGTATATTGCCGCAACCATTAGTATTCACTGACGCGACGAACGGTCAACCCCTACTATCACCTGTTCTTGAGCTCAATTATCGTCATCATCAGTCTACCATCGGAATCATCATCGACTGACGGCCAGAGGAAGACGACGTCGTTCGCTCTCGGCAAGTGCGCGGACGCTGTTTTAGTGCCCACCAAGTTCGTCGCAATAAAGCCGATTTTGTCGAACTTAAACCACCAAGATGCATCGTCTTATCGGTGACGATATTACAGAGCCTCCAAGTGTTCTTTTAAATCAAAATCCGCATTCGATGGGTTGTTACAATACGAGGCTCAAAAAAAAGGCAGCGGCGGCGCAAAAAAAAAAAAAAAAAAGATGAGCCAAACAAATAATAAAAAAACACTTCAGCGTTCTCATGACAAGCGTGCGGTCACGGATAAGGTGATGGAGCTAGTTAAGGGCAACCGCACGGCCTTGTCGGTATTTGTTTTAACGACGAGTCTCGTATTGCAATCTCGCCATGTCTAAGAATCGCAAGAAGCGCAAGAATCGCTCGTGTATTGATCTTGATACATGTATAATGGTAGAAAGGAAGAGTAGAATGAAAGGAAGGCGCGATGAAAAGGATTCAACTGCCAACGTTCCATACTCAAATACAGTTCGCCAATGGGGTAGTTCGGCTACATTTTTATTCTTATAGGACGACGTTGAGGTCATTTTCGTACTATCGCGTGAGAAATTTGCAAGATTTGATCGCGATTTTCTGCCTTAATGTGTAGACTATTGCTAGATGCAGGTACTGCGTCACATGAGTTTCGATCATATTTTCCTCCGTGTTTGATTTACCGTTTTCTTTCAAGCCAATTGATGGTTCCTATCATGAATGCCAGTGGTGGTGTGTATATTAGGGATGGTCGAAATAAGCAATAGTTTTGAGTTAGATGTTGGCCGATATAGTACCCCTATTGTGATACACCTCTGTTTTTCGGCTGTGCGTTGTGCCAAGAACCGCCACGTGGTGAAGTGCAACACCAGTCAAGTGATCAGCTGGCTGTCTTTATTGCAAAAGAACAACAAAAAACACTTCAAACATTCCTCATTCGAACAATCTATGTGTCTTACTTAAACATTTCAGATTGTGGTTCAGGCTTTTAGAACGGACGATACATCCCTGGAATTCCTTGCGGCGGCCCCCAGAAACCACCTGGCATGGGGCCAGGTCTCCCAAATACCATGCCATTCGGCGCCTGCATTCCCGGGTACATGGGTGAACCCTGTTCTACGCCATTGGTAACCTGAGCTGGCTGTCTGTCCTCAGAAGGTTGATATGCGGGAGGGGAAGGCTGTGTTTCGGCCGCTGCGGGCTGTGTAGCGACGTTAGCGGTCGTTGGCGGCCTGGCTTCAGTTGCCCTACTTTGCCCATTATTTGTCGCGGTCTTTAATAACATATTTGACACTACGGAGCCCCTTGATTGTACGGTTGACCTTAGAGCGCTTGTTGGATGAGTCAAAAGACCACCCAGCTTCCCAATCATCCGAGGAGGATTTGCCGATGGCTTAGGAACTTGTCCCGCCTTAGCCAGACCAGTCGAAATCGGTATTCCACCGGGAGAAGATGCGGGAGGTGCAGTATTTATATTAGAAGTCGTTTTTGCTTTCTGCAAGCTACCTGTTGATCCTGCGGGGGCTTTAGCATTGTTTGAGGCATTTCCTTCCGGAGAGAGTGCGAGTGTACGCAGACGTGGCTCCGATTTCGGTACAGTCTTAGCACTTTTCTTGGCTGTTATCAACGACAGTATTCTAGACGCTGATATATTTTGAAGCGCTGAACGTATTTGTGCGCCCGCTGCCAAGTTAGAAGCTGGGCCAGGCGCAGCTTTCTCTTCAGCTTTCTTTACAGTAGCCGAGGCCGGAGCCGTGCTTGGAACGTTTGAAGTTTTGACGGAAGTGGTGCCAGGGGTTCCCACATTCGAAGCGCCAAGTCGTGAAGCAGTCTCGGTGACTGGCATTGTTTGTGTGCTTGATGTAGAGCTCCTTTGTGCGTTAGCTATCGGGCTGGTTGGTTTAGGTGGCGATGGCCTAGGAGTTTCAATACCCTTTGCTGCTGGTAGTAACGAAGCGCTTCCTTTTAAGCCGGCGAGTGAGTCAGCAGTTGGGGTACGTTTTTCAGCAGTTCCCGCAGTTCCTAAAGTATTTGCCAGTCGGTTAGCTGCAACAACATTTTGTACTGAAGAGGCTAATGATGGTGCGGAGACCAAGGTTGAGCTACCAGTTGGGGTATGTTTTTCACTGCTTGCAGTAGTTCCTAAAGTAGCTGCCGTTGGGTTAGCAGTATTAACATTTCGAACTGAAGGGGCTGATGGAATGCCTGACGTTGCGGAGGCTAATTTTGGAATCGGTGCAAGGGGTGCACCTGGTCTTAAGGAAACATTTACTTTTGAGCTGGGAACTGAGCCAGTCTGCTGGGTACGTTTATCAGTACCTGCTGTAGTTGCTAGAGTGCCTGCCACTCTGCTAGCTGCACTAACATTTGGTACTAGAGGTGCTGATTGAACCCCTAATGTGGCTGATACCCATGTAGAAGTGGGTACGGGGGGAGCAGCCGAAGTAACGGTAGCTTTTTCGGAAGGCTCGTGACGTGCCATTCATGCTCTTGGCGGTTGACACAGATGTTGCCTTGGATGAGTTATCCGTGCTAGACGACATTTGACTCGCTGCACGCGCGCTGGTGCTTGACGGACTTTCCAACGATGTACCTCTTTTGACGCCCAGAGTTTCGCCGTTACTGTGCGCGTTAGCCCTGTTGCCCATCGGACCTCTTGTTTGGGACCCTTGGCTACTGCCATATGACGCTGCAGGTACAGAAGAAGCGGTGCTCGGTGGTGCTGCTATTGATTTAGGCGGTAACTGGTTGCCGGCATGAGCGCTAGAAGGTGTCACAGATGTAGCCGCAGGCTTTAAGGGAGTAGGAACGGTATTGCCGTGCGAGGTTGAGGAGATGCCTGGTGAGGAATTTTTCGTCCCCTTAACAGTTGTGAAGGTCGCCGAGCCATGCGGGGAACGAACCCCAATGCTTGGTGGTATGGCACCTTTGGGTTTCCACTCTAGCGCCGGGTGCGCTCGGCAGGGTTACATGGGAGCCTTGGTGGCTGCCATATGATGCATTCCTACCTTTCGAGGCTGCAGCTACAGCAGGAGCGGGGTTCTGTTGTGGGACTATTGGTTTAGGCGCTAACTGGTTGCCGGAATGAGCGCTTGAAGGTGCCCCGGTTGTAGCAGTGGACGTTGACAGACTAGCTACGGTAGTTACCGGGTGAGGATTGACGAGATGGTTGGTGCGGCAATTTTCGCCCCCGTAATCGCTGTAGAGGTCACCGGCCAACGCGGGGAAGGAGCCCCAATGTTTGACGGTACGCCATTTTGAGTTGCCTCTCTAGATCCGGGTGTTCTCGGCAGGGTTACTTGGGAGCCTTGGTTGCTGCCATACGATGCATTCCCGCCTTTCCTGCTGCAGCTACAGCAAGAGCGGGCTTCTGTGGGGCTGCTGTTGGTTTAGGCGCTAACTGGTTGCTGGAATGAGCGCTTGAAGGTGACCCGGTTGTAGCAGTGGACGTTGAGGGAGTAGCAACGGTATTACCGGTGAGATTGACGAGATGCTTGGTGCAGCAATTTTCGTTCCCGTAACGGTTGCAGAGGAAGCTGAGCCATGCGTGGAAGGAACCCCAGCGGTCGTTGACACTTTAGTCTTGGTTGCCTCTCCCGCGCTGGATGTTCCTGTCGATACGGTGGTGCTATGAGATTTTATTTCAAAGACTTTTTGAAATACTTCTCCATTATTTGTGTTACGCTCTGTCGGTCCAGTGCTCGATAGTACCGTAGGTGGAGATTTTTTTGCGTGTGCTGAAGAGGAGCCAAACCTTGTTTTATGCCTCGAACTGCAGCAGTGGAAGTGGCTGGAATAATAGGGATGGTCGTTGGTCGGTTTGCCAATGGACGGGAAGCTTCCCCGACCACTGGTATACGTGGCACCTGGTTGGGTAAATTTATCTGTCTACCCTTCGTAGAGAGACCATTTCTGCCATCGATCACTGTTGTTTCGACGCGGCCATGGGAAGGTCTTGCAACGGGAGTAACATTATTTTGAGACGATTCTTTGTTGTTATGCGTACTGGTTGCGCTTTTGATTTTCGATAAAAGGGCACCTTCGGTTCTAGCAGGCGTGTTTGTAGTGCTCTTGTTAGAGATCGATGTTCCTACACCAGAGGATTTCGTTGCCTGGCTCGTGCTTTCTTTGGGCAAACTAGGCACTTCCTTCCTTTGTGATGGTGTCGGCAATGGGTTAGGCACGGTGTGTGGCACAGCAGTTGGTGGGACCGGGAGAGTCGAGCCTTTTGCACCAGTGTTCAACAAGGTTTTGGGTTTTGTGGAGTCCAAATTCCTGGAAGGGGATGCAACGCCCTCTTTCTTAGAGTGGTTCCGCGTGGACTGACCTTTGCGGTGGTTTTGTTTCCGCTTATGCTTGAAACGGCGAAAAAAGCCTCTGAAGAACCTTTTCTTAGGTCGAGCCTTCGAAGCGCCAGAGCCTGAGCCCGAGGTCTTGCCGGTGCTGCCTTTTTTGGTTTCTGGCAAACCGGATAGCTGCGAAGTGCCGCCAAGTTTCAAAGGTAGCGCTAAGGATTCCGTGTTAACTGAAGGACCATTCTTTCGCGGCAGACCAGGAAGCTTCGCGTTTTTAGTAGCATCGAGCGCTCCGGCAACCGTGTTTTTGGAAGCAGTAAGCGTTGGGGAGGCGCTGAGTTTTCCGGCTAGCTGAGCACCACCAAGCAACGGTGCTCCGCTGCGAATGGCAGCATGGGATAGCAAAGAACTTCTGCGTAAGGAGGTTTCGGTCATCCCTGCCTTCATCGCACTATGTGAACCAGTAGCTAGTGAGCTGATACTCTGTTTTGTTGCTCCTGCGTCAGCTATTGAGCGCTGTTCTTTTGGAGGAAAGGCAATGCCTCGGTCTGGCAGATTACGTTGCGGGCTTTCCAGTGACACAGGTGGTTTTGAAGAAGTAGTCGGCACTACGCGGGCAGTTCCTGCCGAAAGCAATGGCCTAAGAGCGGGAGAGCTGCTGGTAGGCTGAGGGGCGGGCTCCAGATCTGGTAATGCTTGACTCAGTCAGTTGTAACCTTTCCTTGCACTATGAGAAATACGAGCTAGTAAGTGGTTTCTCTGTTTTGACTTGCCTGCATTAGTTTCAGACGACTGTTGTTTGGGAGAAAGGCAATGCCTGTGTTAGGCGGATTATATTGCCGGGTTTCATGTGAGACTTGATTTTGTGAAGCAGCCGGTACTACCGGGGCAATTGAAACTGGTGACGTTGAAGGCGCGACTGATGGCGGACCGCCGCCAAATCCTTGGGGATGGTTGGCGCTTCTAGGCGAATTTTGAATTGGTGAGCTTGTACGTGCTATCGGAGGATTACCTGTAAGAGGCGGCGGCGGCTTTTTCAAAACTGTTACTGGTCTCGTGCTTCCAGAATGTCGTCTTGAAGAGTTCAAAGCGTTTCCAAACGTTCTTTCCGTTCGGGTTGAGGCCTCCCTCGCTGACACGGCAGCAGCCGTGACTGCTATAGGACTTCCGGTTAAAGGCGATGGTCTGGCGCTAGGCTGGTAGTGAGAAATTGCGGAAACTTTTTGAACACTGGGAACGTTCGCCCGGGCAGTTGCGGCTGAAATAACGGCACGCCCTAGTGTTGTTCTTGACACAGTTGACATTTGAGAGCCTTCTCTGCCAATATTGGCTGCTGCCGCCACGCTTGAAGGCGGAATTGGTTGCGAACCGCCACCCAACTCCACTCCGCCAAGAACAGTCTTGTGGCTAATCCGTCGTTCGTGTAGTTCTTTTGTGGGAATTACGACGTGCTTATTCGCGCGTTGGGAAGTTACCAAGTGGTTGGTTGTTAGTTTGTATTGAAGCTTCCCCTGTAGCAGGCGGTAGCGGTTGCCTAACAAGGGTAAGAGGCACGGTACCAGCCGGCCCTTGTTGCGATGGTTTTAAGGCGCCCACAAGAGGTGTTTTTGTCAGGCTGCCAGGAATATTCTCGGACGGGGAGTGTGGAGGTGGGCTCAAAGGAGCTGTTCCTACTGAAGACGGCGCCATGCTGAGGGGGTTATTGGAGTGTAGCAGGAGAGAAGCCCGCGAACTACCAGGGGGAATCCCGGCAGCTTCTGTTGGAGTGTTTAAAGGCTGCAATACCGTCTTCGGAGCTCCTGACCATAGGGGCGTCTCTTCACGTTTGCTTTCGAACACGCCTGCAGTCGGCGGCAAAAGGGATGGGTGACCACGACTGTAGCTGGTGGTGATTGATGCGACACCGGTGCTAGGCAGGTTGGTAACTGTTCCCTTATTGTGGTTGACTTCAGAGCCGCTGGCACCCGTGTGCACAGGAATAACGCTGGAGCCGCTACTTGGCACCGACGTCCCACCAAAAGCAGCCAACGAAGGTTGACCAGGAAGCGCGTTACGGGATGGAACCTTGTGCAATTTCTTTCAACCGAGAAAAGGCTGCTGCGTAGGGACCATTCAGCTGACTTCCGGCTGAATTTTCTGCCTGCGACGCGGCGCCAGAATGCGGACTTTCGATGGGAGGTGACCGAATGGAAGATGAGGGAAAGTTGAAGGTTTTGAATAAACCCAATATTGCTAATTGCTGGGTGCGGCTGGTGCCATCGTTGGGTGGCTTGCATCAATTACGTTCGCAGTGGTCGGAAACACAGGAAGACTTTCCCTGTCATTACGTTTCGTGCCTAACGAGGGCGAAGGTGGGACTATCGGTGAAGCCCGGCCAAACGGAAGTTCCGCTGGGGTGGCCCCGCCCCCACCGCTAGCTTCTCCAGTGGGTCCATTGTGAGCGACGCTCGCAGAAGGGGTACCAGATGTCGGGACACCTGATATTGTGCCCAACATTAATCCAATTGCATGCTTAATGACATTTCCATTTGAACTAGGAGCTCCTGAAGCAGAACCTGGGCTTATCGAGTCTTTAGGCTTTGGTTGCGATGCGCTAATAAAGGGCGGCAAGGAAGGATGCTCTGAAGGGCCTGAGGAACTCGCCGAGAGTATTGCAGGGACAGCGTGCGCTCTGTCATGTTCAGTGCCTCCCTCTGTCGATGGCGGTAGTACCGGCGGACCCCCGCCAAAACTGACGGCAACCGCTCCAGAACTGCTCGAAACTGTTCCGCCGGGATTATGTGCCGGGTGGTGGTCTGGTTTAGAAACGCTCGTTAAGATGGAGCTAAAAGGATGTTCGTCGTGCTTCTTCTTTTCGGACAACACGGATGCACCGTGCGCGAGGAGTTTTTTAAAAGTGGAACCGACTGCCGCGGCAGTCGCGGTAGCGACAATGCTGCTGGCTGCGCTCGATGTGCTGCTGCTGCTGCCCGACGTTTTTGAGGAACCGCCGCCGAACAATGAGCTGGCTGTTGAAACGATAGGGCCGAATGGGGTGCCGGGTTTCGGTGCTTTCGTTCTGTACGAGCCGGATGCAAATTTGTCGATGGCCGCGATGACCTTGCCGAGAGCTCCCTTGGGCTTGATGTCGTCATCGCTGCCGAACGGCATGCAGCCTCCGTTCTTGCACACTCCTCGTCGGCGAAGTAGGAGCGTCTGCGAATAAATGCGAAGCAGTGTTTTTGTAAATATCGCACAAATTCAGAAATGTGTAGTCGAGCTATTTTATTTTCGTCTGCGGTACGCAAGAAGCGATTCCCAAAGCATGCTACACTCAAATCTGAAGTTCTTGTTTTGCAAGTATTGTAAGGCACAACTACTTTTTGACGGGGATGTAATAAGGATACAAGAGTTGCTTTCAATGCGGAAGCATTAAATTCGTTTATTGAGGAAAAAAGCTAGCGTCGGTGTCGAACAACCGCCTCTAAACCGACGTGACTGTGAAGTGTTTCATAGCACGTTTTTTGTCACATTATTAAAACACAAAAAATAACTGGGCTGCTAGACAGCCCGTGGGCATGCGCAGAGCCACGTGGAAAGCGAAGACCGTATCAAGCACGCGCTGCGCTGGTCACACCCTGCGGTGTTAAAGGCACCAGCAAGTCTGGCCGCTCTGCGACGCAGTAAAAGTTTTAGCGACATCGTGCGTATGGTTGCCCTGTACAGCCTACGGGGCAACGCAGAAACTAAAAATTTTAATCGCAGAAGTGAAAAAGATGGCCGGTAGGAAACTGGAATAACTGCAATTGCGTGGAGCGCAAAACTCGAAGAACTCGAAATGCCCAATCAAACAATAATGGTTACGCATTCATAACTCATAAGAAGAGCTAGGCGTCTTCTGATTTTTTTTTCGGCAGTGTTGAGCTGATCATAGAACGGTCTCCTGGGAAGCTCTACTTTCCACGTGTTCTTTTTTGCTGAGAGGATCAGGGGTAAACTGAATGATAGAAGAAAGGATAATTTAAAGGGTGTGGCACTTCTGTGCTTGAAGTACCGTAGGCTATGACAAAGTGCGCTGAAAGGCTTGGTATGATTGCTTCGCATAAAGCAGTGAAATATATTTCAAAGCTGCAAGCGCGCTCCCTAACGTCACGGAGGCGCATATATACACAGACGGGCTCAGGGTTATGAAGCACCTGAAGCAAGTGAAAAAGACTCCTCTGATCTGCCAGCAGATTCACAGCCTCCACAAGGCCGCACAGCGAAGTATACGCGTAGGTACATTCTGTGCAGGGCCATTGTCAGAATTTTGTGAGCCAATTAACGGACAATCTTTTGCACTCTCCTTCCACAACTGAGTTCACCCCTAGCCGTCTTCCTTGTGATCCATGTTCCCGTCTTTCTGGCCGGAAATCTCTTCTGAGAAGGGACACGCGTGCTTTAATTCCCCCGTGTGTCTTCTCTGTGTCCTTTAAGATCTCCCGGGAGAAGGAAGTTTCTCTCAGGGGGCTTGGGGCTGATGTGGCTCTCACACTTGTCACCTGGAGTTGGGCACCCTACCCAGTAGACCCAGGAGCATGTCCCAAGTGTCCGGCTCCGCTACCTCCATTCAGCCGTACGGCTACAAAGGAAAGTTATAGAGCTTTCTTAGAAACTTCGCAGTTGAAGAAAAATTCGTCCTGGTCCACACCTACAAATCAGCAGGTATTTAGTCTGCATAGATCACCGTATAAGACGCACCTCAACCGCCTGGGGTGGTCATCGATGGCAGGAACTCCGGGTCTTTGATTCTGAGAGAAAGGAAGTTTGAACCAGAGCATGCTAACCTTAAATTTAATCCTCCAGTTTGTCAGCTCAGCACAGGCGTTACTGTGATGGGCCGATAGAAATTACCTCTACGAATGCCAAGGACACTTATCCTTCACAGAAGTGAGTCAGCAGCAGCGCTTTCCAAAGCACGGTAGCAATTGGAGCTGCTCCTAATTTAAAATAACCAGCATAATTATCCTTCTGGTGTCATGAAGGATTTCTCCCATCCGTGGCGATGAATTCGTAAAAAAATACAGTGTAGCGAAATAAACGAAGGATAAAGCGACGGCACAAGTTTGCTTCTACACGAAGCCTAAATTAGCTACAGTGTCACAATGGAGAACTTCTTTGAGTTCATGAATGTTTCAAAGAACACACGCCTGATATCAGACAAGGCACAGAACTTCGTCTTTGCTGCTGAGGACAGCGACATTCTGATAAGCACGCAGCCTAGGCCAGACGGGACGACCTAGTTGCAAAACGTTTTTCAACGACGCTCTACTCGTTTCGCCAGCTGTGACAACCACCGCCGCGGTCGTTGTCGTGAATACGTGGTATTACCCAACCATACAACGACGAACAATGCCGTAGTCATAAGGCACATAACGACTTCATCTTAGTGATCGAGGGGTGACCCGCTACTCATTACGACGCTGCGGGGAGTGATGAGACGTTTCGAGACTCTGGTCACAGCATTACTGTAGAGTCATCGCGCTCCTCACTAACGTGGCAAAACAATCAGGGGCGGAAGCGTTATTCCCCCTTTAAAGGGGACATGAAGCCAAAATACAAGTTGGGTTCTTAAAGAGGACTGATTTTTCATATAACACCGACCGAAATTTAATCGCGAACTTCAAACAAACACGAGGGATATTAAAGAAAACAGACTCCCAGTGTCGACTCCCGACCAGTTTCCGGCGGTTTTCCCATGACGTCACAGAATCTTGTTTCTGCGGTTGGCGGCCGCTGACTTAATTAAGCCGCCGCCAAAAAACAACATGATAACTCTTCGAAGAACTGCATTGGGAGTGTTGGTATAAGTTCATGATTGAAAAAGCGCTTATTCAAAAAGGCTGTGTCTAGCGTTCCGTCCAGACGGAACGGCAGCTGTCACTAAAGTTCCGTCCAGAGGAAACACAACTCGCGTTGAGAGCAGTCTCTCTTGATTTTTACCCAACCGGCCAAACCGCTACCGCTCACTGACTAGCCAGAATCACTGATAATTATTAATCATTATTAGTAATTACAGATGGTCGGACTAACTCTAGCTCTATCCCAACAGATCTCCAAGCTGCCACCCGACGCCCGCTTCACAATATTTCAGCGAGAGCAGTCGGTCTTGATTTTACCTAACCGGCCAAACCGCTTCGCTCACTGACTAGCCAGAGTCACTGTAATTATAATCACTGGTAATAATTACAGGAGATCGGGCGTAACTGGCGATGGCTACGTCGGCCTTGGCTCTCAGTGAGCGGGAGCGGTTCGGCCGCTTGAGTAAAAAACCAAGACCGACCGAAGTGCTCTCCAACCGCTGTGAAAATGTAAAGCGGGCGTGAAGTTTTGCTGTTACAAAATGCAACTACCCCAACACACACAACACACAAACACACACACACACACACGCACACACACAGCACACACCACACCACACCACACCACAACCACCACACAACACACAAAACACGGTGCGAGAATCGAACCACGGACTACAACGGCTGTAGTCAGCGGCAGAACCACTACACCAAATCCCGACGAAAAAGTAATATCTTTTATTGCGTTCGCTGACGAACTTTGCATTTTTAGCGCACGTCACGAACTAACACTTCCTATTCAAAACATAGACGAAACAAGAGACACAAGATGAAGTGCTTCGTCTTGTTGTTAAATCTTTTATTCAAAGAGGGAAGGCCGGAGGCCTCGTGGGGGAGTTGAGAGGGGAGGATTGATGGATCAAAAGGGGTTCGTATGAGTTCATGGTCGTCGGGAGGCGACATAAGTTTTTTAACAGGAGGGTTGTTCATCATGAATGGTCTATTTACTGGGGTAGGCCACCGCTATATAACTCGCGCTAGACCGCTCTTAATGGCAAACTGAATGATAAGGTTGATAGTGTGTTAATCTAATGTGAGGGGATCCATATGGGTTGAGGGATCTGGGTTTGGAGAAGTGAAATTCCGGTATCGAAAAAATTTGGGGCATATCCAGACCAGGTGGTGCAAATCAGCCTTGACGGCTTGCTGACAGGATGGCCGTTTCGGGTTCGTCTTGTGTCTCTTGCAATCGTCTTCGCGTTTGAATAAGCGCTTTTTCAATCATGAACATGATGACTATTTTAATAAGGCGTCTATTCTCGTCTGATAATATCACTTGAATGTTAACGCGCAGTTAACACACTGACAACTATGGTTTTAGTGCTGGCCCACGTTACGTCACTCCTGACCATATTCAGTTTCAGTTTCAGTTCAGTTTCAGTTTATTCTCGTATTGAAAATACAGTGTGTAAAAATACATATACAGAAAGGGGTCCCAGAGTTATAAACTGTAATGGGACCCCTTTTTATTTATTGTACACAACTAAGCATTTAGTAGCAGTCATGAACACGAATAATATGCATAAACGGAAAGCTGCAGTAATAATAATTAACTATGACATGGAAAGAAACTATAATTATGACAAACATGTAGGAATAATAAATACCAGAAAATGAAGTACAAGTACACAAAACATTGGAAAGGAATACATTAGTAAGCAACTACATCAGCGTAAATTGTCTGAGAAAAGAAATGTCCTGAGAGCATGCCTGAACGATGACAAGGATGATGCAGATTTAACATTATAAGGCAAGTTGTTCCAAGCTTTATAGCAGCAAAGCCGACTGTATTTTTCCCATAGTTAGTGCGCACTGAAGGCAGTAAGAAGTTATTTAAACTCTGCAAAACCTAGTTTTTATTGGGGTTAGAGAGGGTATGGCGAGTCAATTATGTGAAGAATACCGGGATCATGAGCCAGGCGGTAGGCAATGAGGCATAGATTGTGGTTTATAAGCTGTGTGATTGAGTACAGATTAAGTTGGCGCAAAAGAGGTGCGACATGTGCGCTGCAAGTGCTGTGTGTAAGTATTCGAATAGCTTGTTTTTGAACCTGCTGTAATGGAGCGATATGGGAGTTGTATGTTAATCCCCAAGATGCTATGCAGTAATTAATATGGCTGTGTATAAAAGCGTAGTACAGCGTGAGGAGTGTTGAAATAGGAAAATATTCCCGTGATTTAATTAGCACTCTAATTCCAGATGCCGTTTTTTTTTCTGAGGGAATTAATATGAACATCGTATTTCAAGAATGGGTCAAGTTGAATACCGAGAAATGAACACTGTTCTGTTGAGAATATTGCAGTGGAATTAATGCGCAAAGGTGGAATATTGCTTCATTCTTTGTGACGCGAGCTAAAAACCATGAATTTAGTTTTGCTTCTATTTATCAGTAGATGGTTTTTGCGGCACCACGTATTAACACTGGTGAGGTCACGATTAAGATTTTGTGTTAGATCGTCTATGCACGTATGCAACGAATATATGGTGGTGTCATCCGCATATAAAATACAATCAGATGCTGGCGTAAGGCTATTAGGAAGATCATTGATAGAAAGCAAAAATAGAAGTGGGCCAAGAATGGAACCCTGGGGAACACCTACGTTAATTGTTTTAGTGGTAGATGATACGCCAGATATAATGATTGTTTGTTGGCGATTTAATAAATAATTGCGAATTAACTTTAGGGGAGGGCCATTATACAATAAGATTCGAGTTTCTGAAAAACAATGTTATGATTAATTGAGTCAAAAGCTTTCGTAAAGTCAATAAAACAGCACCAACAAATTTACCCCTATCAATTTGATTTTTGATCTTGTCAGTTAGTGCAACCAATGCAAGATTAGTGGAATAACCGCTGCGGAAGACAAACTGCCTTGGAGTTAGTAGGTTGAACTTGCAGATATAGTTTGAAAGACGTTTTTCGATCAACTTTTCAAGCACTTTGCTAAAAAATGGGAGAATAGAAATGGGCCGATAATTTCCTACGGATGTTTTATCACCCTATTTGAAGACTGGGGTCACTCTGGTTTTTTTCATTTCGAGTGGAAAAACAGCCGTTTTAAAAACGAAGTTAACAATGTGAGCGAAAACGCCAGATACGATATCAGAAATTGCTTTGATGTGTTGGGCATGAATGTTATCAAGGCCGGGACTACAACATTTAAGTTTAGTTATGACTGATCGAACTTCCACCGAGGTGGTAAGAAAGAGATAAAAGGAGTGCAAAGAACGGCCCAGGCTATTGTCAGGTCTAGTTAAGTTCGCAACTGGAGGAGCAAAAAACGCGTCACTAAAGGCATTAGCAATGTCACTGGGGCTACTTAACAAAGGTCCATTTTGTAATATTTCTGAAATTGAATTGTCAGCAGTGTTACTGTACAAAAACGAGTTAAGTATGCGCCATTGTTTGCCAGTATTATTACCTGCTTCATTTATTTCTTTTTCATAGTATGTACGCCTGGCGCGTTTTAGTAGCGTATTGAGTAAGTTGCAGTATTTCTTGTAGCGTAGCTTGAGTTGGCCGTTAAAACGTTTCTTTTTAGTTTTCCGGTATAGGTTGTCTTTCTTCCTTAGGCTAACTAGTAGGCCCTGTTGCGCGAAATTGGAGATTTGCAATTTATCTCGCGTTTTTTTTCGGTTTAAAAACCACTTGCCTGGCCAAAATGAAGATGAGTGAGTTGCCAAAGGCTAGCTCTTTCCAATTGATGAGAGCTGCCTTTCGTCTTCATAGCCCCTTCCATAATTTGGCCACCCACGCAACTGAGATGCTAAAACTGAGGAAACAGCGGAACTGGTGTTCTTCATTAGATTAGCGCCCATCATACCCATCTTATCGGTAGATCGGATGGTGATGCCGCCGAGCACACGCCGTCTCCCTCAGCCAGAACACCTGCGCGTCAGAGCTTACAGCCATCACTAGGCGCATACGTTTCCAGTGCCTTCATATTTTCATATAGAATGGTTTATAGTGCCCCTGGAAACATGCCTTCACAATAATGCAATTGTGCTTGCAGGTGAAGTCGACTGTAAAGAAATCGATGTAAGCATCGTCTTTGTCAGCTGGCCTTAACACATTTTTTGTTGCCCCATGAAGCGCACTCATAAAGAAAGCCTCTCCCTCCCTTATGTAATCCCCATGGTCCTTTAGGAGAAATACGGAAAAGAAAATGCAATAATACGTCACTCATTTTTGATTGTGATATTACGACGTCAAGTGATAATGCAATAATACTTGAGGGGGCTGCTCCTCCACCCGGCCCTATATAGAGTATGAATGGTGTGATTGCGCTTGCGGTTTTGTGTATAGGTGTGCAACTACACTGTTTCTTTACCAATTCATTCTAAAGAGGAATGAACTAGTATTGTTAGATTGTTCTCACTCGTGCACTGGATGTCGACATTCGTCTAATGGTCTACGCACAAAGATGTATCTTGCAATATGCACACAGTGCGTTTCAGTAAACCCAGCACTTGTTCTGGTAGTGCCACCCCTGCAGTGCACTGCTTAACATAAGGAAAGGGTCAAGTGTTGTGAATGCTAGGAATTCACTTTTGAGAGCAATACTGATCGCGCCTAACTCCTACAAAAGGCCAATTACTCGCCACCTTTGCAGTTCCATTGTGGCCAGTGAAAGGGCAACGAACACATCCCGAGAAAGTCTATAGCTATTTCCACGATCTATGAGAATGTAGCTAATACTGTGTGTCACGACACTGGTTGGTGTTGCGAGCAACACGCAGCGAAACACATTATCAGTACAACTTGATAAGGGAGTATGCCGTACTGGGTGTTCGGAAGGCAGGCGTGCCCATTCTCACCAGTCCGTGCTTCATTGTGTCTGGAACCACGGATGGTTTAGATGAAGTAGTGTACATGCATAAGCTTACAATATTGCTTTCTTTGTATGGATAAGCCAATTGTTCAGGCGGTAATGAAAACCACAGAGTCGTTCTCGTGAAGCATTCGACACCCTATTGAAATTGTACAAAAGCAGCGTGTTCTGGTTTGGTTCATCAGCTACAACCCGTGCAGCATTTTCTTAAAGAAAGGGGGCATGGCCAACCAAAGGCACTTTAGCCTGCTTCTTGCAAAAATCTGGCATAGACACCCCTGAGGGACATCTGCTGCGGAATCTATGCAGCTTAAAACAACGACAGGACAAGGCCATGAGCTGTTTAATTTCGCCGGAGCGCGAGAACGCAGCATTTTCTTTGTTTCCAAGCGGCTCTTTGTTCGGCAGGCTATTCATTGTTCTCGCGTCAGTATTCGGCCCATCCATGCAGTTTCTGCTCGTGTTATATGGTGCCCTTCATGGAAGACTACGAGGAGAGATTTTTGATGTAGGTAAAGAGAAGAATTCTGGCTCTGGCTGTAAATAATTATTTTATAATTATTTAAGGACGCCAGTTTCCTTCGTTCTTCGATGGATCACCATAACTTTGCAGTTCACTAGAAGTTACTGACCGCTTGTAATCGGCGTAATCCATGAAGGTCTCTTGGGGACGTTCCGAAGGAAATAGTCAACACCATTTTATTCTAGAAGGCGGTCATCGGATTTGAGTACATGTTCACTGTCCGCCGTAATGCCCCCCACTCTGCGCTAGTCGACGCCCTGTTCGCCATCAATTGTAACGCCGGAAATTTTTGAAAGTTTTGCAATGAACAGTTGAGGAATAATTGCCGATTGCCCACCACAGAATCAGAATTAGTGTTCTTCCCTTTAAGTCAGACAGGACTAGCAGCAGCCGTACGTTTGGCTTACAGTTATGGGACTTGACACATGGTGAAATGGCGGCATAACAGACATATGGAGTAACCTCATGGCGGAGTCGCCTCATACGACGTTGAACGAGGTAGGGGCATAGGGTCGCAGTGGTGCAGCCGCATCTGATGTTCCTATTCACGGAATCCCCGCGTTTGACGGGTATGTTTGGCTTCCTGAGTTTTATGTTCCGTATACTTACTAAGTTCTACATTCGTGATACCCTTACTGCAACAACTGCACCTAGCCGAAGTCCATGGAACACCCGCTGTTAAAGCTTCCCGCAAAAATTTCTGCCGTCGATCCATGGACACAGAGCGATAGAAAAACAGAACGACGAAGAGCGCGTGGAGAGGGATACGCCAAGCCGAGCGCCAAGATGGGCGCGGCGTTGGTTGCGGTGGCACTGAGCTCGCACCACTACCTCTTCCAGAGGCACCCGTCGTCCAAATGCTCGACTCGTTACAGCACGGCTTGTACGCCTCGCAAAATTTAGTGGGACAGAAATGCAGGGCCTGATAGGCGACAAATAGGGTAAACATGAGAATGACGAGGACGAAATTGTGATAGGGGTGGACAACGGGAGGAGCGATACGCATACAGTGTCGCTGCCAAGCCGAGAAAACGGGACAGCTGTGCGGGTTAGAACGGAAAGTACGGTTGGCGCGGCATGCGAGGGTCTTGGAAAAACGCTGTGTTGTGGGCTTTCAAAGGTGGGGGCAAAGCTTCCGTAACGGGCCGAGCCTGATGTGCACGACAGAGAGGGGAAAGATGCTCACGCATTGTATAAGACGTGACATAGGTAACCCTTTTCTTGTACTGAACACCGTGTCGCAACGGATTTGACTTCTTGCAGACTGTTCGTGCTACCAATGCGTAAGATCATAGCCCATCTGCTATGATTCCCATACCAAAACTTCCAAAATTCCCCATATATTTTATTTCTCGCGTCTGTGTTAAGAAAGGGTCCACTAACAAGTGCACACGCAGATGTAAGAAAGTATAACATTTCAAAACAGAGGTGGGCGTTTATCACGACTACGTCTCAACGCAGCGCTCACAAATTCATACCTGTTTCGACTTGGTGTGAACAAGAACCTTTACTGTGATAACTGTGGATCACCAGAAACAGTTTAAGAAACTACTGTTTAAGTACTCCGCTTACTTCAAGCAAGCAGCCGTTTCGTGAAAGAAGTGGAGTTCCTAAGCCAGGGGCCAGTGACCTAAAAGTACTTCTGGCTTTATGGATCTTCTCTTGATCTCAATGCAAAACACTTTCTGCGTTGTTTGATTATCTAGAAGAGATTGGCATCACTGAAGTGATTTAAAATAACAATGTGATCTTCAGACTGCTTCATCAAAATGCAGACATGAATGGGACGCTCCGGTTTTTCACCGCAGAGCTGTTTAGGCCGACACAAATTTGTTCGGCCTAGGCAGAGAACCTCAAGCGCACGTGAGCGCTTGCCGCGCGGCGATCGCCCGGCTGCGCGTGGGCTCGCGCCACATGAGGAGCTCCCACCCTCGTCGTCATCGTCGTGTAGCGTGCCAGGGGTCCGCTGCGCCGATGACGATGACGACGAATTTGTCAAGCCATTCTTTCAAAATCCATACGTGGGACGGCCACCAGACCAGCTGACGAAGTGTTGGCCTACCGAGGCGAGGCCGCGCTACAAGAGGATTTGCCTAACGCGGCTGCGCCGTCGGAAGACGACGACGAAAGGGATGACGACGACTGGTACCGAATAAAACACTGCGCATACTTTAATGGTTTTTGCTTTACAGGGCCGTCCAAAACGGCTTTGCACTGTTGCGTCCGGCTGCTCCCTCTCTCGCGGGATCCGCTGTGAGTAAGAGGAGAAGCTAAGCCTATCCGCAGCTCCTCTGTTTATTCTCCAGCCTTGCACCACAAGCACAGGCTGTGCCATTTTTTGTTTAAAATTTTTCTTCTATCCTCGTCATTCTGCTGGCCTTTTATCTATCGAGCCTTGTCTTTCATCCATCCCCTTTCCCCCTCAACATAGTTCAATGCCAGGAAAACCACGTGACGTATACGTTTGAGTCATTGCATACTATACAACCATCCAGTGATGCTTTTTAAGCAAGGATTGGTGACGCACTTGGCGCGTTAGAGCCTTACCGAACAAAGAACTCCATCTCTTTCCGTGCTCAGTACGATAGAAGGCAACTCGAGGAAGTTGATCTTGATGCACAGGTAGCGGCACGGGATCACTTTACCGCTCTGAAAGACGAAAGAAACCAAAACATTTTCGCTCTCGTCTGAATGTAAATTTGTGTTTAGATAAATTTGAAGCGTGTTCTGCTCAGGTTTTGTCAGTGAGTAAATGGTTGACTGCCTTTTAGACAAAACACAAGACGCGGATGTGTAACTTTCAAACGCATTAACTGTCGGACCACAATTTCCATCTCCTGATGTCACTTGAATACTAAGGTGATCTCAATGAATAGATTGTTATATATTGACACGAGGCACCGACAGGCGATAACAAACTATGTGGTTATGGGGGATTTGCCCCAGGTTAAACGAACGGGGATTGTGCGAGGAGGTCCCGTGGAAGAAGAGGACGAGGTGTGATGGTTGTGCTTCCCTCAGTGTGTACCAGCGGCATCCAGCCTCTGGCGTTTTGAATATTGGAAATACATTTTTCTACGGCATCCTCGTCTCGCAACATCTTGTGGTGGAGGTGCTGGGTCTTCTGAGAAGACGGAGCTTCTCAGCGGTCGCCAGATTTCGTTCACCGAGCTTCGCTCGGACGACCCAGCGGCTACTGCAGCCATGACAATTCCCGTTCGTTGAACCTGTGGCAAATCCCCCCATAACCACACAGTTTGTTATCGCCTGTCGGTGCCTCGTGTCTTCATAACACCCGATGGTCTGTACCAGTTCAAAGTGATGCCATTCGGCCTTTGCAACGCTCCAACCACATTCGAGCGCATGATGGACTTCGCTGCTCCAGGGCTTCAAGTGGTCCGCCTGCCTCTGTTACCTGAATGACGTTATCGTATTTTATCCCTCATTTACTACCCACGTCGAAACACCCCTCGGAAATTCTAACTCTTTTCCGACGCGCCGGTCTTCAGCTGAATTCCTCCAAATGCCGTTTCGGACGTCAGCAAATCACAATCCTCGGACATCTCGTCGACGCGAAGGGGGGTCGTCCCGACCCTGATAAAGTTCGCGCAGTTCAGAACTTTCCAGCGCCGCGATCGACGAAAGACGTTCGAAGCTTTCTCGGACTTTGTTCGTATTTTAGACGCTTTATCATGAACTTTGCTGATATTGCTAGACCCCTCACCACCCTCTTGAAGAAAAACGTTCCGTTTTCGTGGAGCTCCGAGCACGCCGCCGCTTTTACCAACCTTATCTTCGTACTCACCCACTCTCAGCTTCTGGCTCACTTTGACCCTTATGCACCCACAGAGGTACGCACAGATGCCAGCGGGTACGGAATCGGAGCTGTCTTGGCGCAACGACAGGATGGTCTTGAGCGGTTTATTGCCTATGCCAGCTGCCTCCTGTCCCCCCCAGAGCGCAACTACTCCGGAACGAGAATGCCTCGCCCTCGTTTGGTCTGTCGCCAAGTTTTGCCCTTATCTGCATGGCCGCTCATTCAGAGTCATAACAGACCACTGCGCGCTGTGCTGGCTCTGTTCGCTAAAAGATCCGGTAGGCACGTTAGGTCGATGGGCATTGCGCCTACAGAAATATATACATTCGACGTAAAATACAAATCTGGACGCTTGCACCAAGATGCTGATTGCATGTCTCGCCATCCGGTCGACCCACCAGACGCTGCTGACGATGACGACGCAGTTGTTTTGTGTGCTATATCTGGACTCCTCCACATTCAGGAAGAACAGCGCCGTGACCCAGCATTACGATCGATCATCGACAACATTAACTCTGCGTCACCTGACGCGTCGACGGGAATGTTCGTGCTACCCGATAACATTTTGTATCGCCGCAATACCCGTCCTTTACGGGCCGGCACTTTTGCTCGCTGTCCTTGCGCATTTGCGCTCCACTGTCCTCCAGCTGCTCCACGAAATGCCTACTGCTGGTAACCTCGGCATTTCTCGCACGTATGAACGCGTACGCCAGCGTTTTTTCTGGCCCGGCCTGTACCGTTCCGTCCGCCGCTACGTCAGGTCTTGCGATCAGTCAGTGTCAGCGCCGCAAAACGTCACACGCTACGCCATCACGCGTGCTTTGCCGACTAGCTGTGCTACTGATGTGGCAGATTTCCTTCTTCACGACGTCATTCTCCAGCATGGGGCTCCACGTCAGTTGCTCACCAACCATGGCCGTTGCTTTCTCTCACAAGTCGTTGACGACATCCTCCGATCCTGTTCTACTAAACATAAGATAACTACAGCGTACCATCCCCAGACTAACGGACTTACCGAACGCTTAAATCGGTCCTTGACCGATATGCTTTCCTGCTACGTTTCCGCTGATCACCGCGACTGGGATGTCTCGCTGCCGTACGTGACGTTTGCGTATAATTCGTCGCGGCATAATACGGCTGGGTATTCGCCGTTCTATCTCCTTTATGGCCGTGAGCCCACCCTACCCTGGACACCCTCATGCCTATGTCGGCATACCAGCCCTCAGTGCGATCGGAGTACGCCTGGGACGCTATTTCTCGCTCTGGCCATGCTAGGCATATTGCCGAAACCGGCTTTATTCCTCCCAAGCTGATCAGAAAACGATTTATGACCGAAGACATCGGGTGGCGCACTTCGCTCCGGGATCCCTTGTCCTCCTGTGGAAACCTACCCGCCGTATCGGCCTTTCTGAAAAACTTCTGCCCCGCTACTGAGGCCCCTTTCGCGTCGTGCGCCAAGTTACCACGTAACGCACGAGATCTCCCCTGCGGCGTCGACACCGTCGAGTCACGCTACTTCTAGAGACATTGTACATGTTGTACGATTGAAGCCATATTTTTCGCCCGACACTGTAACCCCATAGCGCCGCGACGGCGCTCGTTCGGCCGGGGAATAATGACACGAGGCACCGACAGGCGATAACAAACTATGTGGTTATGGGGGGCTTTGCCACAGGTTAAACGAACGGGGTTTGTGCGACGAGTTCCCCTAGAAGAAGAGGACGAGGTGTGATGGTTGTGCTTCCGTCAGTGTGTACCAGCGGCACCCAGCCTCTTGCGTTTTGAATATTGCAAATACATTTTTCTACGGCATCCTCGCCTCCTAACAATATCTTCAGTGGAGGAATGTCCAAAACCCCTGAGAGAGCACCGGCTAAGTTGTGCAGCTACAAGGAAGCCTAAAATAAAAAAATAGAAAAAAAAGCATCTAAAAGAGTAAGTAGAAACCGGGATAAAAAGCGACTTGAAAAACATTTTATTGTCTTTTACATGCACCTGGACTGTCTTAAGCCTATAGTCGCACGCTTATATGAATAAAATTACCGTTTAAAGCATAAAATGCTCTACATTGGAGCTACTGCTAGTACCGAAACAGTTTGACCTAGAAAGGCAAATATTTCATAGTGGCAACTTGCGCTTCCTCCAGGAAAGCCTAAACTTTTCGTCTTCGCACAATACGCCTGCAAATGAACGGAGCTTGACTACCATCAAGTGTATCCAGCTGTCTGTCTCGGTGGCAAAAAGTCGCATGATTACATTATAGCATGGCAGGAGAGAGCATGAGTATAGGAAACTTACAATGACATCGGGAGCCAGGCGAGGACAGAGTGCTTGCAGCTGGGGCAGTACAAGTAGCACTATGGAGAGAAACAAAGAATGCTTTCAGAATTGCACAAGAGCGAGCATGAGATTATCGAAATAAAGGTATTTTGTTCGTTATTAAATCTTACACACATGTGCGCGCTACAGCATACAAATGAATCCACTGCATGGACTTAACAAAAACGAACAATAAAAATGCATATAACTTGTCCCAGATATCTCCCCAAACTGCAATTAATTCAATTGCAGAAAAATAACGTTCTGGATTTCAAGTCCAGAACAAAACGAATTACCTGAGTTACATGACAATTGAGCTACCCACATCTTTGCCTCCGTATATGTACGTTTTCAGCTAAATTCCATCAGACCAATGGGGAGATAAGATCTCAGTGTACTTATCCACAAATGTTGAGGAAAACATGACGGAAAGAAAAACTTGGCTGGCGATTACAGCACTCCGAAATCCGAAATTTGTGTGCAGCGCGAACTGCAGACTTCTCAGCCATAGCGCATAGCTTTTGTGTCTCGGGAAGTGATCGCGTGATCAGCGAACGCACGGCAGCGCGCGCTAATCTGCCGTTATCTCGCAGTGTGTTTTGGCCGCCGAGCAAGTTGTTGTAAATCGTGTTTGAACCTCCCGTGCAAATTTGACGTGGTTCGGAGGAGCCACGCAACAAGTAGGAAAGAGATAGTTGCTGTATTCAAATAAAAAGGAGCAACGAGGAGGGCGCCGAATGACCAACGCCCGTGCATCATGCAGCGCGTGCTGGGCATACCACCTTCCCCCTCACACTTTCCTCAGACTTTCCTCCTTCGTTTTCCTTTTGTTCTGGGCGTTTCGTTCGTACGCTAGGTTACAGAGGTGGATGAAGCTGCCAAACCGCAGTAGCGGACGCTTAAGTGCTGCGCACTGAAAAACAAATATTTGGCTGCACCTTTCCGAAAGGTTGTTGCATTTCTGAATGGTAAAACATTCGTAAGCACTGTGACAACTGCATGGACTGCGTTTAGGGCAGAGAAGGCGAGGGAAACTGTCTTCAAATTTTGTTTAACTAGTGAACCCTGATACCGTTTCTGCTAGTAAGAGTTAGCGGCAAATGAAAGCGGAATTTCGGAGCACCATTTTTAGCGTTTTGCGCAGCGGAATTTAGAAATTTTGCGTAGCTGAAATATAATAAACAAGAAGCAACCAAGCAAAAAGAATACTTCACTTAGTGTTTATCTTGTGGCATTGGGGGGGGGGGGGGGGCAAATCAGTAAATAAATTTTGACTGCTTGGTAGTGCACATTAAGATACATGTCCATAATTTCGTAAATTGAATGTCCCTGCTTGTCGCAGGCGGCGCACCTGTGTGTGTAAATTTTGTAGGTGCGAAATTTATTTCGTCGACCTATTCATGTTTTGTGTTTTAACTTCAAGTCTAAAACTTCGGCGCTATTCAAGGATACCTTATTTCACATCTTTCGACCCTCGGTCGAAGCGTACCGTGCCTATCAACAGTACGCTTTCTTAAAGTTATTCAAGAACCTGGCGCATATTTTCTTGCATACAGAACAGAAGTAACATTTGGAAACTTACAGCTCATCGTCTACAAAACAATTGCATCATAACATTTATTTATTTGGAAGGGCCCACGAACAGCACCAGGCTTTTTTAGTTGTGCTCTATACGCCTCGAGCACTGCCTGTAGGGGCGCCACTGAAATTCCCCTAGCGGCCCGTTTCCAAAGCAGTCGCGGGAGTCGCTGGCCCGCTCACCACTGGCGCCTTTGCTTTTGAGGCGTGTTCGCGACTGATATTTTCCGTTTGCATGCGTTGGAAATACATATTTATGTGGAGCAGTCACTCTCTTCACAAATGTGGTGTATTTACGAGAGTGTAAATGCATCTGACACGATCTTACTGTGGTACATTCGGTCCGCATGAGCGCCAGGTGTGTGTCACAAGCCGGCGTCACGAAACCGGCATATATGCATGGAGCTGATTGTAATTCCACTGCCCTGAAACTTACTAACGGTACCTCCGTAAGCAGCATTCGTTCAGATGCTCATGCTACGGCTATACAGTGCAATGTAAATCAGTTTCGTGTGCGTTCATAATCTAGTGGAGCACTCGTACCTGACATCCCTCCAGTTACGCTTCATACATCGAATATTGATCGCTACCCTGAACAAACCAATTTGGCATAAATTTCACTGACATTCTACGCAATAAGTACGATGGCTAATGCAAAATTACGTGCGGGAGTCAGCACAAGGAATTTGCGGCTGGGTCGTCTCGTCACGAGGTGAGCTTTCCCGAAGATTTATCGGTTGCATATATCCTCCGCTTATATCCACGGCCGTGGCTGAACGCTTCTTCGAATCATCATCCTATGACACAGGGAGCCTGCAGAACTTAGCACGAAAGTGAAATCAGAGGGTCTTATCAGATATCACACTCTTCCAAGGACACCTGTAATCGCTTGTGAGCTTCCCTACTGTATACTTAAAAAAATGTGTCCGCCGAGTGATCAACTGTTCGTTAAAGTATAAAAACAAAATATAGGTGAACGCGCAGCTTTTGTGTGATTACTAAAACGGTAATTCCTTGATTTCGCTCCGCATTTGAACATAACGATTATTAAGCTCCCCCCCCTCCTCCACGTCCCTGTCTTGGAAAATATCAGTGCATTTTGCATCTAGTTGGTCTAGTGAGTTCAACCTTGCTTAAGGTCTCTAGGATTTCCGAAGCTGCAGCATGCACTGTGTTTGTTTTTTTCATTCCCGCATGAGCTATTACATTGCTTCCGGACTTGGCAGACCATTTATTTTTCCATGGTTTCATTAACTCTCCTTGGTCCTTGCTATAAGGTGAGAGTGGGCACATATTTAACGGCCCGCAGACTAGGAATATACCTAACATTTTCGCGTGGCCTCTATTTCTATAAAAAAGCACAAGTTATTGTTAGGTATAGGTGATAACCTCCCCGAATGATATTTTTCTGCGACGTATACATTCAAAACAAGGCCGAATTCTTCGTCCGCACTGCAAAACGAAAACAACCTATCACCGTGCCAATATTAGGTCTAAACGAGGCGTCAATAGAATTCGTTTGCGCCTGAGATATTCGGAAATGACAGTGAGGATATGCCGCTGCCGTCGCCGACGCCCGTAAGAGCGGCAAAGAAGCGCGCAGTACCGCCTCCCCGGTTAGCTCTTGTTGGCGTCCGAGCACTCTAATCAGGACGCACCTGTTTTTTTTTTTTTTTTTGAAGTGCCCCAAACGTACTATTTTCTTACAGACATCACCATAACAAGATGTTTAGGGCGCGGAAAGGCAAAAAGTAGTGAAAGCGAAGCAAAGCATTGCATGAGCCCCTATCAGCTGCGCAGCGGACATCCCGTAAGCACCGCGGAGAAGCGGCGGCAGGCGGCGCAGCGATCGCGAAGCTCGAGGCGTATAAAAGTGCAATAAGGCACATACTAAACAATCTATTGGGAATAAGTAATATTGATTAACGTGACGTATAAGACAGCTATTGCGCAGTAAAAATTATAATACAGTGACACACACACAAATAGACAGAAAGAGACACACCCGCACATGTGCACACGCATGCACACGCACTCCCACACACACGCGCATGGGCATGCACATGAACGTTCAAACGCATGCGCCGCGATGCGTCCCACACGCCCACACGCACAATACGTTACAAATCTGTAATGTTGCGATAAAGCGTGCAGTACGGAATAAGGCTGCATGATGATGTTAGTGGGGGTGATGTTCATTAACAGGCGGTCCTAGCCTTGCGTGGTATGCCGGCAATTGCTTACCGATCAGCCCCTTTTTACCGCTATGCGCGGGAAATCACCAGGTGTCACTAAAGCTTGTGTCTATCAGAAACTGGAGGATCAGGAGCATAAAATCTCGCCTTGTGATCCAGTGGCCTTTAGGGAAAATGACATCGTCCAAGAAAGCATGCGGAGTGGCTCTCCTTCGAAGTTCTTTAGACAAAGCTTACCGCTCCGTCGCAAGCTCTCGGAAGTCCACAAAAACCGACATCCCCTGTTACACCACACGTTGGGCACAGAGGTGAAAAGATAACGTGAAAAGATAAGATAAATGAAGCCACGCCTGTGTCCGTGCTGAGTTGGTGCGGATGCGGAGCAGCAGGAATGCTTAAGAAAGTGTACTGTTGGGTGAGTGCGTAGTTAATGTTAAAAATAGCTACAGCGCGAACAGAAACAAGGAGACAGAAAGACGATGGGACCAGCGCCGACTTCCCACTGAATTTAGTAAGAGAAACCTTGCACCTTTTATACGCACTGTTAATGTTAACGCCAGTGAAAAATTAAAAGACAAAATAACAACAACAACAAAGACAGACATAGAAGCCCTGATAGCACACCACCACATCAACACGGTTTCACGAACTCGGTACAAGCTAAACAAAACAAAGTTAAGTCATAGCCAATGTACAGCTCGTAACATCAGCCTCTGCTGGACCAATAAAGATTTATTCTTTCTCGCTCTCTCTCTCTCTCTCTTTCCCTGAAACATTACACTTTAGGCCAATGCATTGAGCCTTACACGGCCATTGATTGAGGTTTTCCTCTGCTCAGTACAGTACGTCGCGTTCTGTTTCAAGCACGAACTATGACGGCAAATACATTATGACGTTGCACAAAAAAACGCGTTGTGACTATCCTCGAACACTTTCTTGACCGACGCATCCCCTTTTCTTAGAGACCTTAATTCAAAATGGCTGAGTGGAAGCACGAGGACTGTCTTTTTTTTCCCAAACCCAAGCGGAAAGACGAAGTTCTTTGTCACAGCATGACCTCACCCTTCAGTGTGGTATGCTTTTCTATATGACGCTTTGGCCAAAATGGTTTGCCCAACTGCGGAGGATTGATTTCTGATGGCTTCGCATTTTCGCGCCACACTCAAGAGGTTGTAGGGCTACGCCCCTAAAAGTTCGGCAGCCCAAATGTCGCGAGATTTCAGAAATTACGGCAAATTGTGCGTATGCTGGGACCAGGACAGTGTTGCTATCGTTATACTATTCGCAGTAAAAGAAGGCGGAAAACTTCTTCGATAAGTATCTCACAATATTGCATACCCCATCGCATTTTTGGGCCTTTTTGTTTGTGAATGCGCTAGTTTCCGATGTCACTGGATGTTTCGTTCCATTGGGGCTGAGATTGGAGACCAACTATTCAAAAGGTTGCATGAGCACTGCCACATGCTTCATTTTTGTATCTTCCAGTAACTACGCTAAACGTAATGTGGGCGTGTACAGGGGGAGGAGCTTGGCGCGTACTAGCGAAACATCTGGTAACCCTACCCCTCGCTGCACAAAGTATGGCCGGACAACCCTCCCCCTGCTGTAGTTAGCGCTCTTATGTGGCATTGTTGTATAGGTCTTCAAACCTTTGTTTATCCTTGATGTGTTTTTTAAATGAAAGCCGATAACTGAAGCAAATAAATGTTTTTGTTATCTTTTTAAGAACTTTGCTTTACTAGAAATAATCGTCATAAGTTTGTGACACTACTGAGCGCATTGTTCTTGTTCATTCTCGGCACTCGTAATGACCTACAACTCCTCTAAAATGTAACAATGATAAAAAGGAAACCACCAGCTTACACTGCCACAAAGCCAATTAATATAGGTTTCATTGCTTTGGTAGCGTGCGCTACGTTTCAATTCCAAGAGCCACGTAATCCGTGAGATAGTTGTGGGAAAAGCAGTTAAATTATTGCGCTTCAATTTGACATGCACAAAGGCTACATTTTTGGAAGTTTGCCGAGCTGAGCATGTGGCGACAGGAACTGCGCAAAGGGTAGCTGGAATGAGTATCCAGCAGCATTAAAAGCATTCGCCGAGCGCATATTTCGGCAATGCAAAAGCGCCACTAAATATTGTAGTCCTAGCTTTCTTCCCCTATGTGAAATTCAAGTAATCTTGGATATCATGGCTAAGCATTCTTGGCAGAATCTTAAACTGTGTTTTTGCAATACTAGACATGTTTTGTCTTTCATCACAGTGCTTTAAGACAACGACAATCACGAAAAAGAAAAGGGTAGTTCAGCATCAAAATAAAACAAAAACGTCTGTGGTCTAAGAACAGCATTGAAGCAAAGCTGGCGTCCCACGTGGATGGTGCAAAAGACCCAATAGGTCCATAGGAAACGTATAGAACCCAATGAATTCAGGCACACTGGCAACCTTTACCTGCTAATGTCAGGGCACTTCTCGCACTGGGGTTCATGGTGTTTCAGTTTTTTTCCAGCTTGCTAGGGCCAACGAGAACACACTCCAAGCTCATAGCAGCTGTTTGCTGCAAAACCTTCAGCCCTGATGTAAGCCAACTGGCAGGATATAGATAGCCGTGTCTGCACGCGCTCTGGAACAGATCGCGTCACTCTCAGATGGATGGAACATTGTCTTCAGGCCGACGAGACCGAAGGAAACATTTTAGTCCTTGCGTCATGGGGTAGGTTGCTCTGGAAGGTTTTTGTGTCCACCGACGCCGCAATTGTAAAAGTGGACGTTCTCAGTGGCTACTACGTCGAAGCCTTCGTTGTTCGCTGTCAAAGGAGAAGATGGTGCACCTTGGGAAATCTACAACTCGTGTGACGCAAATCGTTCGACTTTATGTAAGCGGTAGGGCTTCTACGATGATATCTGAATTTGAGGACAGCATTACAGCAGATCTGTGCACGGAAAGGAGGAATTTCGCTGTGGTCGCTTGCGTGGATCGGAGGGGTTGAATTAGTTATAGACGCGAGTGTATTTAGCGATTTTACTTTGGGTAAGTTGCAGTATTAGCATGAGCAGACTTCCTGTGTAATGCGGACCCTCTCAAACAATCTAGAACTCTGGTTTCTGTGTACTGAGCACCAGCATCCCTTGGTTTGAACATTTTCCACCCAAATCACAGGAGATACTTCTCTCGGGAGCAGCCGGGATATGATATATAGCCGAAATGGGAAACTCATCTAGCTGAAAAAGTAAATGGCCAGAGGAAATTAGTTTTAGTCTATCATGCATGATAACACGGCTGCTCCATTATTCTCACTGGGCGCTGCCATTGTATACACACGTGAACAATAAGTTAAACAAAAGTTTTTCTTGCTTACGGCATATCTACTTTACTTGCGTCTAAAATATACTATGGTGCTAGGCTAATTGATAAATTGCCAAAAAAAGTATGCAATAGAACTGATACACCCACTTCGCTAAGGAACATGAACCCATGCTGCTCGTAATTTAAGATCGGAAGGCAGGCCAAGGGACTTTAGATAGCATTGGCGCCTTAAAAAGCTGAGAACGTATACTGACACCGCTGAAAATTCGTAAATATTTATGACTTTGACTGATTATATTCCTTCGGCGTCTCACTAAAAAAAATCATCGGCCTGGTAGAACCAGCTCCCGCTGTAATCGCAAATAAATTGTGCATGAACGTAAACCACATGATATGGTAGGGAGAACTAGAGAAAAGCTGCCTGCCATGCCAGTGCCGTAGAACGTGAGCATCATTCACTTCATGGTTGAGGCTGCAGTGATTCCATGATGACTGCGCAAACTCCCCCTCTTCTCGCAGGTTTTTTCTCTCGTGTAGTGATTTCCTAGCTAAAAGATCGACGTCTATCAACGGCGCGCATGGGCGTCTCTCTAGGTTTTAGGCCAGACATAAGCGTAACCCAAGAATCACATCTCAGTCGAAAAACGCGATCTCTATCAAGCGATGTGACTGTTCACGTTAGCTGAATGTTGTTCCTATTTTGTAGTATAATTGCCGAGGTTAGAAGCAAGGAATCACAATGCAACCAACTCCCGCTTCCCAGGCCCTATGCCAGTTTTTGCCTCTTACGAGGGACCCTGGAAACGTTTTGAACATGCAAAAGAAATTCTGTCAAGGGTGAGATTACGTCATGAAGAATATCCCACCTAAAAATTGTTCTTGGCGTAAGAGCACCAGTAGAGAGAGAGAGAGAGAGAGAGAGAGAGAGAGAGAGAGAGAGAGAGAGAGTAGAGAGAGAGAGAGAGAGAGAGAGAGAGAGAGAGAGAGAGAGAGAGAGAGGCCTTATGGGACTCAAGGCGGGCTCCAGGCCTGTTTGGGAGCGGCGTGGTCTAATGACTTCCGAAGATCCGGAACTGCCTTCCCAAGTTCGAGTGGGATCGGCTAATGACACGGCGAAGTAGCCAGATGCCATCAGTAAGGCTATAAATATTCCAGATGACGATGGAGGCGACTGTTTAGTAGGCCATCGATAAACTTGCAGGGAAAGGGGGTGAGAGAGCTCTTTGAAAAGTTGAAAACTTTTTTAGTTTACATTAAAGAAATTACTGAGACCGGAGATTGACACTCAAAAGTGTTAAGGGTGTTTATTTATAGCTGCTTTGTAACTGCATCATAAGACAGACAGACGCAAACGTTGTGATACCTTTTCCATCGTTTTCTTTCGGCAGAGTGGCGAGCGCGTTTCGGGGTTAGGCTTTGTAAGCTACAACCAACATTCGGGCACTGCCCAGACGCGTGGTGTGTGCGGTACTATAGTGCTCAGAAAATACTTAGCACTACTCTACGGTATGTTACAGGGAACAAAAAGTATGTGGAGAGTGCTCTTCCACAGCACCGCAAGTACCGCAGCAGGAAAGGCTGAACTACGCACGTGATTCAAAAAAAAAAAAAAAAAGAAAACGACGTCTCTGCTGTAGCGACCCCTTTTCGGGAGCTTCCAGATAGCATTCGTACAGTCAGGGGGTGTGGTCGAAATTCGGGATGCTCCCGGGCTATTCGGGAGAGTTCGCAGGTAGGTATTGCTCAGTATTTTTCTCCACTTTGACAGCGCCAGTATCGACGTGGTTGCGTGGTTCGCTGCTGGTCTTGTCAATGCCCTACCTGTAGTCATTTTAAATGGTCTGCATTGTGGTATTGACTATCGTGTTCAGTGTTTATGCTTCTTTTCTGAAGGTATGTTATCATACACGCTGCCATAAAGCGTTCTCACACGACCGAAAGAGGTACGTGTGCGCTGCGGGCACCGTTCCGTCCAGTGGTCGCCGTTGAGATGAAGCTGTACAATGAGATGCATGACCATATTGAACGAAAAAAGGACGTGATACTTCGTACGTCTTGAAGTACCGAAAACTGAACTTTTGTTGGTGACTGCGTTCGTACGTATATAGGGCCATATTTATCGCATCATCCAGCACATACACCCCTTCTGTGATAAACAATAAAGTGTCCTTTCTCCATAGCTTGCACGGCTAGCGTCGTGAATTGAATTCACAAGAAAGATGTGTAGCTTCGTATGTCGTCCACAGGTCACTCTGTTGGGGCTCGTAGCAACTATGTCATGACGAGGGTATATCGAATGAAAAGAACTAAACGTCAAACTAGGCACACTTCATATCCTGAGATACGCAAACAGCTGTTGGTGGTGTCTTTAATGTTTTCATTCGCAGCATTCTACTAATATCAACGAGTCCATTCTTGGAAACTCAACGGTTGCCTTATCCCGGGGCCTAGAGCATTGATAGTAAGCAGAATATTTTAAGCCAATGTTCTATTTATTCGTACGTTTTAAACTATCGCCTGTGCTAAATACACACGCCGAATGCGCGCGCACACAAAAAACTCCAGGAAATCGGAATAAAGTAGCCAGCATGCAATCACAAGATTTCAAATGACAAAAGTTAGCATAATCGTTATGTAGTCACTTGTTAGCTGTACTTGAGGAGGGAAAATTATTAGAGATATGTAAGCCCCAATTCTTTGCTTGGTATGTAAACGTTTGGACACCTGTTGGAAGTCGTGAGTTCTGTGCTCGCGCAAATAATAATTCACGCGTAAGCAGTACAAACTTGCTTGAAGCGGAATTTACTGCGTGAATGCTGCTGAATTGATGAATTTCAGTATTCAGTTCAAACAGCACTGGAGCGAAGCGGACCACAGCAAAACTCAATACAAACTACCGAAAAGGAGTACGTTTTTTTTTTCGTTTTCTGTGACGTTGCGAAATGTGTTTAATTTAAGAAACACTGCTTACAGGCAATAGCGCTAGATAGTCTTCATCGTCATAAAAAAATTATAGCGGGAGGAGAATGCCCGATATGTGCTTTGCCGGGCCATATGCTCTACGTACTGTGAAAAAAGGAAGTGTCGGTCACGTGCGCTTTAAGACAAATAAAATTAACGAATCAAGTCATAGATGTTTATTGGAGCTATGGACTGCACCCAATGCGGGCGTAAAGTTCGCCCACTCATTACTAGGCTTTCGATACCTTATTTATGACGTCACTGTTGGCGTTGTATAACCCGAAATGTTGAGGTTTGTAGCGCGGGCAACAGCGGGCGACGGTTTTCTGCAGTTGATGTGGTATTTTATTTGCTATCGCAAAAACCCAGGATCCGTAAATTTTTAAATAAAGGAACACTGCCAATATTACTCATGTATTAATTTTCATCCTTATATTTGCGTTATGTCTTGTTCTTGTTCAACAATGTTGACAAGTATGAACATTAACGCAATACTTAGACGTTCAGATTTGGCTGTGGGTATATAAAACTATTGCGCAGTTTGCTTCGCTTTCACCGGGTTGCTGATCGAGTCAGACAGACAGACAGACAGACAGACAGACAGACAGACAGACAGACAGACAGACAGACAGACAGACAGACAGATAGAGAAACCAAAATTTCTGCGTTTAAGTAGCCCAAGAAGGACTACCGTCTTTAATACAGCGCACACACGAACAATAATAAGGGTAAATCGAAGTGAAGTTCCCTGCTTCGCGTAAAGCAAGAGGGACACCGTGCTCCAAGCGAATCAGATCAGATTCCTTTTTATTAGCTTGAGAACTAAAATTCACGAATAACTACTTTGACTACTTTGATTTCGGCGCGCGGAGCCCAGCTTCAGGTTGACTGAGGTATTTCTGTCAAATGTTCGGCTCGCACAGCAGGTCATTAAGCAGTATATTCCCTGCCAAGCGCATGACGAGTCCCGAAGTGACGATGGCTGTAGTCGACGTCATAGAAGCAGGTGACGCTATTGTAGGACGTTTTGCACCGTCATAGAGGTCGAAGGGGAACTGGGCTGGTGCACACTCCTTGAGCGTAATCCCTAAGGGGAGGCCCGTACCACCAGGTACCAGTTCAGAAGACGGCCGCACGACCGTCGACGACGGGGGAGCGGGAGGAGCAGCACATGGTACACTGGGCCTTGTCTTGCAGCCAGCGCCGCACGAGATGGCATCTCCAGAACAAGGCACGGAACAGATGAAGCAGTTCTAGACACCCGAAAGGAGCTGTGGCGGCCTCAGCTTCATTGTCGCGAGGATCCGACGGTTGTTGCACGGGGAATGATGCAGGCACCTTGGCCTCTGCGAGGCAGATCGATGTCCAATGTTGCAGCGAACCTTCCAAGAAAGGCGCAGGCTTCCGGCGGGGCGTGGAGTGGCGCGTGGCGGGCGTGGCGCTGCCTTGTGCCGACACGCTGGCCTCACTGGTTGGTTGTATCACTAGAAAAATCACCCAACCAGTTCAATGCCGTGTCTAGAAGATTATGTCTATAACGAGTTAAGGACGTACCCTCATGAGGGGATGGGCTTGGCTACTGTGCATAGGATGGAGGTGGGTTGTAGACGAATACCATAACTATTTACGGCCCAGCTCACACAAACGTGTGGGTCAACAAATTCGTTTGCTAAAGGGCACCTGTTTCGGTTTTGGTTTCACAGCCCTGGGTAGTTGCTGCGAACGTTTCTGAGATTTTATTGGTTTCCGCAGTTCAATAATTTCGCCACTATGGGGAGAAAAATTACACATTAAAAACGGCGCTCTAGCCGGGGCGACCCCGCTAGACTCCTTCAAGATGCAAACTAATATTTATTCTTGCCTTTCTCGTATTTTCTGGATAAAAGGCGTAAGACACGAAGTGTAGGACTTGAAAAAAAAAAAACGACGATCGGCTGAAAAATTGGCCGCGTGTCTCCTCCTTCCGTTGCAACGTCGACGAAAGAGGATAGTCAACTGGTGCCCCTGGCAAGTAAATGTCTCCATTATCTTTACCGCTCACCTCTCATGCTGTTCCTCTCCCGTCTCGTTCCTCCGAAGATAATACGCTAGAGGTTAGCTCAAGTCATTTGAAATTTACGACATTCCATTGCTCCAAGCCGGGTGCCTCCATGCCAGCGCTGGCATACGGCGGAGACGCGCGTGAACCCTGGCATCCTACTACAACGTTTATAGAACCAGGTTGCCGTACTGCACGAGTGTTCCAAGCGGAACGTGGAAGCTATCAGTGCAACCATTCGTTGCTGTTGTCGCTTGATTTTTTTAACTGCCGCCAGGTAGCGTGGGCAACAGCAGGCACGGTTTTCTGGAGTTGATGTAGTATTTTACTTGCTATCGCAAAAACCAAGCATCCGTAAATTTTTAAATATAGCAACACTGCAAATATTACGCACGTATTGAGTTTTGTCCTTATATTTGTGTGATGTCTTGTTCTTGTTCAACAATACTGACAAATATGAACATTAACACCATACTTAGGTGTTTAGATTTGGCTGTGGGTATGTAGGACTATTCCGCAGTTTGCTTTGCTTTCGCCGGGTTGCTGAATAGAGTCGAAGACAGACAGACTGACATACCGACGGAGCGAAATTTCTGCGTTTGAGTAGCCCAGGAAGGACTATTGTCTTTAATACAGCGCACACGCGAACAATAATGAGGGCAAGTCAAAGCGAAGCACGTTGCTTCGCGTAAAGCAAGAGAGCAAGTCAGTTTCATTTGTATTAGCTTGAGAAATAAAATGCATGAATAACAACTTTAATTTTGGCTCGCCGAGCCCAGCTTCAGGTTGACCTGAGGTATTCCTGTCAAATGTTCGACTCGCACAGCAGTTCACTAAGCACTATGCCTTGCCCAGGGCATAATGAGTCCCGAAGTGACGATGGCTGTAGTCCATAGACCCGCACGGGACCTTTAGGATGCCTGACGGACTTCCAAGCATGACGAAGCGGTTCTTTCACCGCGTGCGGCTAAATGTCGCTTACACGAATTAATTTATTCGAGTCAAGATGAAACAGGCCGCTTCCCCCTTCCTGCACTATTTGTGACGTGCGCGAGGACTTGAACCACGTATTATGTGAGTGTACGCGGTACAGAGCAGCTAGAACGTCCCTTCTAGTGTCCTTGGTCGACCGTTTTCTAGAGGACTACTCTAAGTGACGTGCTAGGCCTTGGTCGAACGCCAAACGAGCATCCTCTGGGCTACAAAAGCTCTATTGTCTTCCTGCGAACCACAGGACTTGATGAGACTCTTTAACAGGACTCTCTTAGTGAGGCGCGTCATCTTCATCACAGTCATTATCATCATCTGTTCATTGATTTCATTTTTTCATACATCTGGTGTAGCAAGCTAGGCGCCTTGGCCAGGCTGACCTCACCAGTATCATTAAAGACTATACTCTCTCTCTCTCTCTCTCTCGATGTCATAGAAGCGGGTGACGCTGTTGTAAGGCGTTTTGCACCGTCATAGAGGTCGAAGGGGAACTGAGCTGGTGCACACTTCGTGGGCGTTGTCCCGAAGGCGAGGGCCGTACCGCCGGGTACCAGTCCAGCATATGGCCCCAGGATCGTCGATGGCGGGGGAGCAGGAGCAGCACATGGTACACCGGGCCTTTTTTGCAGCCAGTGCCACATGATATGGCATCTCCAGAACAAAACACGGAACAAATGACACGCTTCCAGGCACCCGAAAGGAGCTGTGATAGCCTCAGCTTCATTGCAGCGAGGATCCGATGGTTGTTGCACGGGTGCAGATGCAAGCACCTTAGCCTTCGCGAGGCAGATCGATGCCAGATGCTGCTGCGAACCTTCCAAGAAAGGCGTAGCCTTCCGGTGGGGCATGGAGTGGCGCGTGGCGGGCGAGGCGCTGCCTTGCGCCGACACGCTGGCCTCCCTGGTTGGTTGGATCACTAGAACAAGCAGCCAACCAGTGCAATGTCCCGTGTAGAAGATGATGTGGATTCTTTTATTTATTCAGTAATACTGCTAACCCCAATGAAAGGGGTTGTAGCAGAGTGGTTAATACATAGTTACATTTGTACACGTTTGGATGAGAAACACATCAAAACAACATCACAGTACTTCCGTGCAAACAATACAGCGATTTCTCGAGCTCGGCCTCGAGCTGGATAGCGAGTTAGTTGTCAGTATTTCCGTTTTATTTTGGTGAAAACGTCATTTGCGGCCGTTATGCAGTTGAGTGAGTTATTAAAGGCTCTTTCTTACAGAGAGGAAGAGAGACTAAACATGTTTATTTTGAAAACAAATTGTGGCGGAGAAAGTTCTTAGTCCAAGACTGAGTTGTTTCAGCCTCAACAGCCCCCAAAACCAGGAGGCGCTGATCATTGAAGTCGGAGCTGGTCAGAACTCGCTCCCAAAGATTGCAAGAACGCGAGGGAGCGTGCGAATGTAGGGAGGCGGGGTCGAAGCCCCATACCATATAGAGGAGCGTCCCTGGGGCTGAGCGGCATAGAGGGGAAATACGCGGTGTGGTGCAATATATGGCCTTTAGTGGGATTAGGGAAAGTATTTGTCTGGAGAGCACTGAGCTGCCGTTCCTCTTGCTTCATTAGGTGTTGATGTGGTGGCGTGTACGCGACACGTCCTAACTTATAGTACTGTGTTATCTCATTATATTGGATAAACGATATCAGCCCATCCTACTCGCTTCCTGCGGCCCGACGAGATAACCTCGGGGCCAACAGTTGGACGGTTTGTTGGCCGGGATGGCAGATTGGGTGGGTGCCATTATCATCATGATCTGACAGGTGGGCGTTTGCTGCTGATTGGGTGTGTTGTGCTGCGAATTCGCCCCCACGAGAAGTTACAGCAGGCTTGCTGAGACTGCTTTAATCATGACTTCTACTTTAGCTTTCGCTATGGCGAGAGCAACGGCCACTTGCGCCAATTGTAAGAGGTCGTATCTAGGTGGTGCTACGCTAGGGGCTGGGGGGGGGGTGCATATGGTGCTGGACGACCACGGCTGCCGAGGCTCTTATGCCGGGATAGGAAGCTGCGTTCGTGTACGAGGGGGTTGGTGCCTTCGTTTAGCCTTTGAAGATGGTCTTGGCTCTCGATTCTCTGCACCCAGTGTGATGCACGGAGTGCATGTTCCGGAGAGCGATGGAATGTAGAGTTGTTCGGCGATATCGTGAGGGAGAGTTCTGATTTGCAATGGCTGACGCTCTAGATGGGTTGTGCGTCCCAGACAAGAGAGGAGAATCCTCCCTTTGCTCGCGCCTCCCAGCCTCAATCTTTGTTTCGAAAGGTAGACTTGTATAAGCTTGTCGGCCGTGTTGTGCAGCCTTAGCTTTAATATATTGTCGGTGGCCTTGCTGACGGGATGTGTTGGCCTTCCTGATGAGATCCAGTTTTTGGTTGCGGACATGGTGAGAGGCGCATAGAGTATGGCGCATGTAATTCTCGAGATAATGAATGCTTGGACGAGGCGATGGATGCTGGCCTCACGCATTCCCCTTGCACGCCGGATCATGTTTCTGCTGTGGTCCAGGGTTGTTTCACTTTTCATTAGAAGGTAGTTTGCGATCGGTTTCAAATATACACATGATCTTTTGCAAGGAAAGGACTATGTTGTGCCCTCCTGTGGTCCAGGGTATGTTTCAGACTTTTCATTAGAAGGTAGTTTGTACGATCGGTTTCAAATATTACACTATAGATCTTGATATGCAAGGAAAGGACTATGGTGTGGCCCTCCATGTGGATGCGGACAGTGGGTGACCTCTGGTGGAGTCCCGGCCTTGTAAAAACGCTGAGTTGGGATTTTTATGGAGCACATTGGAGGCCACCTGACTTACGCAAATAGATAGCTTGCATGTGTAGAGAAATTTTTATGTTTTTTTAAAACAGCTAGAAGTGTTCTGCTTCAAAATACCGACATACCTGTTGACGCATTTTTGTTAATGGCCAGATGATAGTCGATTTCATCTGGTTACGTTAGTGGCTTCACTTGCTCGCTCACTTCTGTCACGACAAGATGAGAAGGAAGACATGCGGTTGCCACGTGAATCGAGTATAATATTCCCGAAAGACTCTGGCTTGTCAAAGCTCTGATTATTAAAGAAGTAAGGTAAGCATCGAGAGGTGGTTGCCAGAATTCTCAGTAAACTGGCATGCTACTCGGCGGTGGACACAATGGGTTAGGGGAGGGTAGGAAAGGCCCTATACGCCTCGAGCGCGGCCTGTAGGGGCGCCACTGAAATCCACCTAGCGGCCCGTTTCGAAAGCAGGCGCGGGAGTCTCCGTTCCGCTCCCCACTGTCGCCGCTGCTTTTGCGGCATGTTCACGACTGAGATTTATTATGTGCGGGCGTTCGAAATCTATGTTTATGCGGAGCAGTGACTTTGTTCGCAAATGCGGTGTGTTTACGAGAGTGTAAATGTTTCTGACGCGATATTAGTGTGGTATATTCGGTCTGTATAAGCGCCAGGTGTGTGTCACAGGCCAGCGTCGCGGAACCGGTGTATACATGCACCTGATTGTAGTTACACTGCCCTGAATTTACTAGCAGGGTCTCCGTAACCACCGGTTCCTCAGATATTCATGCTATGGGTATACACTACGATGTGAATGACTTTTGTGCGCTCACATATTCAGCGGAACACTGATACTTGACGGCACGCCAGTTACGTTTGCCAATATCATACCTAATATATTGGTCACCACCATTAACAAGCCAGTGTGTGTTAATTTCGGGAATATTGAACGTAAGTACGACGGATAATGCAGAATTATACTCGGGGATCAGCACACGACAAAGAGTCATCTTGTGAGATGAGCGCCCGCAAACATTCATCTGCTACGTATACCCTCTGCGAACAGCGCGCAGACGGGCTTAGAATATAATCGGCGTCCGCGACTAAACGCTTCTTCGAAATGTCGTCACAATGCACAGGGAGCCTGCAGAATAAACCAGAAACTGAAATCAGAGGGCCTTATCACATACCACACTCTTCCAACGACACCTTTCATCGCTTGTGAACTGCCTGCCCTGTATACGTGCAGAAATAGGTCCACCGAACGATCAGCTGTTCGTTGAAGAGCAAAACAAAAGGAAAGTGAACACTACATTTGTGTGTGTAATAACTAAAACTTGTTTGATTTCGCTCCGCATTTGTACACAGCGTCCCCCTCCCCTACCCCCCCCCCCCCTATGTCTCGCGAAATAGCAGTCCATTTCGCGTATAGTTGGTCTGGTGAGCCCTACCTGGCGGCTAAGTTTCGACGAACGTCTTTAGCATGTCAGAAGCTGCACCGTGTTTTTTTATTGCCGTTAGAGCTATTATGTTTCTTCCGCACTTGCACAGCATGTATTTTTCCGTGGTTAAATATTACATTGCCTTGGTTCTTGCTATAAGGCATGTGTGGGCACATATTTAACGACTTACAGGCTTGGAATATACTTAACATTTTTCGCATGGTTTATGTTCTTACAAAAGACATAAGTTATTGTTCGGGATTGGTTAATCACATCCCCGAAACATACGTTTCTGCGACTTGTATATTCGAAACGAAGCCGCATTCATTGTCCACGCTGCAAAATGAAGCCAACCTCTCCCTGTGCCAGTATCAGGTCTAAACGAGGCGACAGTAGAATTCATTTGGGCCTGACGTATTTGCAGGTGACAGGGGTGATATGCTGTAACCGTCGCCGACGCCCGGAAGAGCGCGCAGAACCGCGTCCCCGCGGGTGGCTCTTGCAGGCGATCGCGTGCTCTACGAAGACGCAGCTGCTTTTTAAGTGACCTAAACGTACTCTTTGCTTATAGACGTCATCATAACAAGGTTTTTTCCGGGCGCGGAAAGGAGAAAAGAAGCGAAACAAAACCGAAACCCTGCACGAACCCCTATCAGCCACGCAGCGCACATCCCGTCAACGGCGCGGAGAAGCGGCGGCAGGCGGCGCAGCGATCGCGAAGCTCGAGGCGTATAGTTAGCAGGGCAGAGGAAAGTGGAGAAAAGACTTAAAAAAGCAGACATCGTGGAGTTTGTGGGAACAGTTCGAAGAACATCACGGTCTCAGTAGTATTTTAAATCAGTTCAGTGACGCCGATCTCGTACAGGTATTTAGATAACGCCGCTAGTGCTTTGAGTTGAGCTCAAGGGCAGGGCCATGGGCCGAGGAGTACTGTTAAGCTGATTGGTCCTGGGAGTAGGTGCGCGATCTCCTGCTCGAAACGTCACCTTACGAGCATGTTTGCGGGGTACTCCAACAGCACGTGTTCCCCGGTTTCCGGCGATCCACTGTTATCACAGTAAGGATTCGAAGTTGCACCGAGTCGTAACAGGTGTGTATGTTTTCTCGTAAGAGCTTCATTGAGGCGTAATCGGTGGTATAAACTTTCTAGTCGGCGCGGAAGTCGCCCTGGAAGCTTAACCCTGAGCTCGGGGTCTACGTAGTGCGAAAAGGCATAATGAGGCTCTGAAAGAGACCAGATCCGGTTCCGCCCCATTAAAACAAGGACCTTCGTCATAGCTGAGTTATCATGCTTGGTGAAGAAGACCTGTCTCATTATATGCATTTGGAGGCCCCTGCGAGCTGCGTCATCTGCCTTCTCGTTCCCTGGAACACCACAGTGGCTCGGAAGCCACTTAAATGTCACTTGGTGCCCAGTGTCTTTGGCTAAGTGGTGCAAGGAAGTTATTTGACGAGAGGCGTGTTCGTGAATGCTGAAGCAGTCGTTACGCAGTAGACTTTGGAGGGCTGCCTTGGAATCGGTGAAGATGGTCCATTGCCCCGGCGGTTGGCGGAGAATGTACGGGATGGCTTCCTTGACGGCGTGAAGGTCAGCTCACGTTGATGAAGTTGCCCGCTCAAGGCGGTGAGAGAACATCTGTCCAGTGGACGAGATAAAGATCCCAGAGGAAGTACGATCGAGCGTGTACATTAGCGTTCTGTATAAATTTGGTTTCTGCCTGAGTATAGTCGGATAATGTGGCCGAGTGCCAACTGTAACCAGCCTCTTTGAGGCTTATTCTTTTTAGAGCCAATTCCCGGGATGGTGCATCTAATTTGCACTGGCGAAAATGCCCACGGCGGGAAATAAGACGGCATTGAATTTGGTGCCTGAGAGGGAATGGAAAGATGCAATGTCTTCAATGTTGGACCAAAGCTTGAGTTGCCATTTTCTATCATGCGCGTTGGTGGGCAGATGAGATCAAGAAGTTTGCAGGGATAAATTGGTCACAGTTGGCACAGGACAGGGGTAATTGGAGAATAATGGGAGAGGCCTATTCCCTGCAGTGGGCGTAGATAAGCTGGTGATGATGATGATGATCATGCGCGTTGTTGTATGGGTTTTGGCGTGCATCCGATGTCGCAGATGTATCCGCACAGTTTCTTGGAGCCTAATCACGTCCAAGGGCAGACAGCCAGCTTCAGCGACAGTACCCAAGCACGACGACCCTCTTGGAAGTCCGAGGAAGATACGAAGGCAATTATTTATTGCCGCATCTAGCTGTTTTCGGCTTGTGGGTGACAGACGTTGGAGTACAGGGAGACTGTAGCACAGTACACCGTCGATATAGGCTTTACTGAGTAGTATCATGGAGCGACAGTCACTGCCCCATAGAGCAAGATACCCGACGATCTTTGACATCGCCGATATTTGTGTACAGAGCCTTTTAACCTCCGGAGCCCACGAAAGATTGCAGTCTATTAAGATTCCGAGGAATCTTTGAGTACGTAGGTACTGCAGGGTACGGCCTCCGAGGACTAAGGGATACTGCTTCATGTTCTTGCGAGTAAAAGCCATCGAAACAATTTTTTTGGAGGATAGATGTAGTCCTATGGGCGAAAGGTATGCTGATATGTTCGCGATATCTTTCTGCAGTCTTTGTTGTGTAGTGCGACTTGATCGCGCTGCACTCCAAATGCAGATGTCGTTCGCATAGACTGTAACATGTACGTCTTGCGGGAGGACTCGCTTTAGGTGGATGAGTGTCAGGTTGAACAGGAGAGGGCTCAAGACGGCTTCTTGAGGCACCCCTTTTTGAATAGCGTAGTAGGACGTTGGGCCTTCCGGAGTGCACATGAAGAGTTCTCGCACCTGTAGGTAGCTTGATACCCACAGGTAAAGTTTTCCCCCGAAGCCAAGAGCAGCAAGGGACACTGGGATTGCATCATGAAAAACTGAATCGAATTACGATTTGATGTCCTAGATTCCTAGAATATTGCAGGGGGATGTATCCGTTATGCAATTCGTCTTCTAGAGACGAAACCAGTGAAATTACGTTGTCGATGGATGCTCTGTTCTCGCGAAAACCGTTCATATGTGGTGGAAGCACATACTAAAACCGTCTATATGACATTGGTTAACGTGGTGTAAGGGGCCCTGCATATTTTGTACAGAGTGATTGGAGTGGTGTTAGTATTGCAGGTAATGATCGAATACTTAGAACAACGCCTGGTTTCAGCCATGAGAGACTGAAACTAAAACTACGAATCATCTTAGTGTGGCTGTACAGATGCTGTACTTCGTTGCCTCTTACACTCCACATGATTGCCACGACATGCGAGCGCTGACTGCAGCAGATTGCTTCGGTGTGTCGCGGTTGTTCACCTGGTTTCTAGGCCACACAGGATCGTGTACTTGTCCGTCTACTGTATCGGGGGGATTTTTATTGTGCTGTTGTGCGCAACGCACTTTGCTCACGGATCTTCCGCGAGGCGCAGCTTTGACAACTTGGATGCTTAACCTAAAAAACTCGCAATGGGCTCCGTAAAATACTTTGCGCTAACGTGGCGGCTAAATTCTTTGCTTATTCTTTTCTGTGCCCGCACGCGCCTTCTACAGGTTTGGCACACACGTACAACCGACGTGTTGGATCGGCATCAGTTGAAGGTAAACGAGCGACAGTGATAGTGTAAACAGTGGGAGAACAAAAAATAACAGCATTCTGCCTACAGGAACGCATATCTCTGTTGACAAAAGGCAATATATACTTATCAATGCATCTGAGAATACTCGAGCGCGGGAGAAGGTAGAGCGTTTGTGGTAAAAGTACATACATCAGATACTGGGTGGCTCCTGACTCTTGCCATACCTAGCTCAGAGAAGGGGGTTGCCGACATGGCGGAAGCTGCTTCACCCGATCGCGTGGCTACCAACCAAGTTTGGAGGTGCCATTTCAGAAATAGCAAGCACATCGGTTCAGAGTGTGTTGATTTCACCGGCCACCTATTGGGCAACATGTTTCAACTTGACCAAATTCCAAGCAAAGAATTGATGATGGTACTTGGGATTTTCTGTGGCGCAAGGCCACTGGAACAAAGACCGCCAAGAAAATTACACAAGAGAAAAAGCAAGCAAAAAGTCTTGAGATACTTTATCGGTTGGCGCTCCGGGTAAGGGTCGCCTTGCCTTGGCACACCTGGATAGAGGAGCTGTATCGCTACTGTCGACTGCCTCCTCTCAGGGCGATTATCAAAGAACGCAAAGAAGCGGACGAGGATTGCCGCCTACTATATATATATATATATATATATATATATATATGTCGCAAAGGCCGGGGACTTCATTCTGACGATACGAGCACCCGCACTTTTCTTGCAGAAAACACTACACCACGGATCCAGCCATGGCAAGACTTCTCTTTTACGGGCGGACGTCCTCTTCTGAAGAAGGTCAATTCAACTGACTTGTTTTGGCTCTATCGATCTGTTTTGGCGAATTACCTCAGCATTCCTCATGATATTAGACGTGTTTCAGATAGCCACTGACGCTGCCTGGAGCCCAGCAACCAACACTGCCGCAGTGGCAGCAGTAAGCGACAACGGCGAGTCTACCGAACATGTGTACAGGCTCGAGGAGACACACTCAATAACTGCGCTAGAGTTAGACAGTAAAAAATGAAGGAAGCTCGCACTAACCCGTAAGACTTGAAAGTAGCGAAGCTGTGCGCAACCTTCACGACCATCACCACGGGTTAAGTCACCGATTGCAGTCGATTTCATTCTGCTTCGCTGCCGCAACGATCATCGTTGTTGCTGTAAGTGTGAGCTTCTTCTACTTTTTTGGGAAGTGATAATCATTGGACATCACATTGGAGGGGCATACGCTATGGCGTGTCTTTTTCGTTCCGAGCAAGTGTTTCCACGATTACGGTGAACGCTTGATTTTTTTGGCCACTCTTAGCCAATCTCCCTAAGTGGGCATGTTTGGCTTGACAAACGAGTGCCGGAGACGCTGGGAGGTCGCCGCAAGGCACGCCCACATGTGCCCTCAGAACTTTTTTGGGTTTGCCGGGTGGTCACCGCAATCTCGGCTAATCGCCCTAAGTGGGTACGCGTGCCTTGGAAAACGTGCGCCGGGGACGCTGGGCAGTCACCGCGGGGCACGCGCTCACGAACGATCGGCATTGTCGTGGCAGTTTCTACAGCGGACGCGAAACTTGAACGATTCGCTAAGCAGCTTCGCTCTATCTGCTCGCTTCACTATAAATGTCGTCGAAAGACGATAGTCTTCTGCCGCCCCTGCTACATAAGTTCTCGCCTTTCCCCGGCCCACTCGAAATGCTCTCCCCCCATTTGCGCCGTGGCATGATAAATGTAATGGAGGTTTGTTTACGGAGATTTATTTTTACTGCGTTCAGTCCACTGGCGTGCCATGTGTATGTAACTTAAGGACAGTGAAACGTTTGGTTCACGTGTGGTACATCCTAGAATTTTAGTTTTCAAAGATGAATTACTTCTGAGACATGACTGCATTCTATTGCGTGGAGTTGTCACTGGCTGTGCTTATGTACTATTGATGCGCCGAAGTACAGGCCTTCTTCTCTGCGGTGACGCCGGTGATATTGCACAGTCGTACTGGCATCGGTGGCGCCGTGAGTGGCATCATCCCATTCCTCGTCGTTCGACGCATTGCCAGCCATGCAGAGCATGGCTCTATGAACGCTTAAGTACAAGGCGTACTCCAGTACTCCGACGTACTCTAAGCTGCGCTGAAAGACGTTGTCAAAAGTCGTTCCAAACCGGGTTCCAGATACAAACGGCGGAGCGAACCACCAAAGATAGTGCCACCATAACCTCGTATTCTAAGACGACCGCCCTCTCCAAAGGGAACGGCCGGTATCTCTTATTTACCTATCAGAGTGTCCCTGGGTTTGCATTTATACAGTGGCTAGTATTTAATTTTCTATCACAGCAATCAAACGTCTACGTCATTTTCCATAAGCGAACACTGCAGATATCATCTTTGTAATAATGTTTTGCCTCAGATATTGACGCTTTCTCTTTGTTTAACAATATCGACAACTACGAACATTTTCACCAGATTTAAATGTTTAAAAATGGTTGTGGCTATATAAACGTCGTGTTCAAGATCTCATTAGCTGTGGCCGGCGGCTAAATCGAGGGTGAGACAGACAGACAGGTGAACAGACAGACCAAAATTTCCGCATTCAAGGAGCCCAAGAAAATGCCCTTTATTGGATACTTAGCACTCCGGAAATGATCTTTTTGGGCACTACGAGATCATGCTTTACACGGAGATTGCCAATGTACTCGCAACTCTCACTGGCCCACCCCGGCTCAGGGCCACCGAGCAGAGCATCAAAACCTATTGTGCCAAGCTGGAGCAACAGCAAGCAGCAGCAGAACCTTTCGGTTCAATTACTATGTTTTACGGATCACTCCGCACCCCTTAAACGAGATCGCTCGAAATAAGATGAATAGGCCTGTCTTTACACCGCACGTGCGAGGAAGCGTCCTGTTTCCAGCCTTGCCGGAATCCCGCCAAGTAGAGCGTCGGCAGCATCATATCGAACGATCGGTCGCACTTCACAAGCAAGTACCGCCCTCGACAATTGTCTACCTGCAGGTATGCCTTGAGGTGCACAAGTTTTATGTCTGCTAAGGTAAGAGCAGGCTACTAACTTACTCTGGACGCCTTAGCCAGGCGGCGGCACTAATGTACGGCTGCATTAACTTGCCAACTTCCAGTTTCACCTACGACCGCAGTCGCCTGTACATTATGCCAAAACTATTCTCATCTCCCCACAATTCGCCACCTTGTGTGGGATTGTGATGGTCGCAGCGAAATATGGCAGAAACACCTTCCACAAGGTGTAACCCTCATAGAAGAATGGATGACCCCGGCGATAAATTATAAAGAAAGATTGTTGCTATTACGGCACTTCGCTTGCTGACCACTGGGTCAGCCCCTCCGAATGTTAGGTCTAATAGACTACGCCATGCGATTTAATTCAGATTCTTTCTGTGAAGTATCACTTATAGCTTGGCTACAACATGGTGGCGGCAGCATACGCGCTGAGTCGCTACACAGCTTTTAATTTTCTTTTCTGCCTAAATACAAGACCCTTACACTAAAAAAGTCGTAAAAACTACATCACAAACTTTTTTCTTGTAGAAGCACCGTGAATCATCTCTTGGTCGATGAATCTTTTTCTTGACCTTTGTTAAAGCACCAAGCAGCATTTTCATTCAGGGGTGCGTCATAGAGTTATATGTTGTTGGCGTTAACAAGAACACTGCAGGCCGGAACGTATTCACTCTAAAGCTCTTCCCAATGCTAGATATGCAAGCATTAATTTTTTTGTGAATGTTTTTTCCCCCGTAGGTTGCTCTACAACCAGACGTTATAGAGCGATAGTTCTGCTACTCCAGCTACAAACCCAGAAAACGACTCCTTCTGTTAACTCTATCTTCAGCTCAAGCAAAACAAAACTTCGGTGCCGCCAGCGCCTTTGGATGCTGCGGAGTGAAAACGAAAACCAGCTCAAGGCCAGTCTTGCGTGTCGCCACCGTTAGAGGCGCTGGCTGCATCCAAGTTCCCCTTAGAGTTTCATATATATCCTAGAGGGGAATCTGGCGCGGCAGCCGCGGGCCGTCGCGGGCATCGCCATTACAGAGTACTATAGTACACTGTATAGTATGGTAGTGGCGCTCCCTGAATCCACTTAAAGGGACACTGAAGTGAATTTGTCAAGCTCCCGTGTTTGCTTCCACTGCGTAGACTGAATTAACACACGTTTCATCGTTTATCTGGTTGATAAGTCGGTAATTATTTTATAAAGCCCAAAATAAGAAAAACTACCATACGTGGTCTGCGGCGGCCGCACCAACTAAGGGCTGTGACGTTGGGAGGAGGTGCACCATGATTGGGCGATGTCCAAAATTAGCATTCAAACAAGTTTCGGCTTCGGTTCTGTGAAACAACATGCTTGACATCCGACGTTATTGTTGCATGCGCATTCTCGATATCTCAATAACCGTCACACCGCGCTTCTGCCATGTTGTCGGCTGTAAAATGCCAAAGATAAGCCTCCCAGGACGGCTTGGAATCGTAGCAATGACTAGCCGATGCCTACGCAGTGGATGAACGGCCTCCGCTTCACCACAGACAATCAAATGCCACGCGCTTTTCCCCCATCTTTGGAGCTTGCCTCAGTCATGCCTGTATCGTAAAAAGCATGTTCGCACCAGGCCAAGGGTCTGCTGATTCTGGCCTGTGCCCACTGCCCGCAAGCAGCCGGTGCTTATAGAAACAGCACGCCAACGAAAACTCGCTAGCGCGTCAGTGTCAGCCTGCGCGCGTTCTGCGAACTCACTCGTGGAGCACTGAACGTCACGGCCCAAAAAATAGTGAACTCAGTATAGGCGGTATTCATTGAAAAGTTTAGCTGTTAATTTCTTCGCTTGGCTACACTGAAATGGCCACGGAGAAGGCCATTTCAGTGTTCAGGCCATGAAACAGAGTCGATCCCTAGAGAAGGCAAGCGTGGCAGGGGGCGGCAGAAAGTTAGATGGGCAGATGAAATTAAGAAGGCTGCAGGGGATAAATTGGTAGCAGTTAGCACAGGACCGGGGAATTGGAGATTAATGGGAGAGGCCTTTGCCCTGCAGTGGGTGTAGATAGGCTGGTGGTGATGATGATGATGAATCCAATCCAATTCAAATCCAATCCAATCCAATCTAGTGCTCCTCGCACATGCGCAACACTGTGTACACAGTCGCCATGGGACAAGCCACGGACAAAACGAGGTCCTGGGGTGCTCGCCCCTAAAAGGAGGCAAACACACTAAACTTTCTTACACCCTTTTCGGCCGAAATGGTTTTAAGGATCTTGTCCCACGGTGAGCACCTTTAAAAGGTGTTCTGGTGAAAAAGAGGTGTACGGTTGAAAAAAGGGTGTCCGTGTGAACACCCTAAAAAGGGTGTAAAGTTACTCAACACCCTAAAATAAGGGTGGGGCCAGGGCAGCAGCTACGCGTGGCAATGTGAATCGGCGGAGCGCGCAGCATTCAATACAAACAGTCAATACGCACAAGTTACACTTGGAAAACAAATGAATTGATCAAGAAAACCACCGGGAAGCAAGCAGTGCAGGGACTGCATACTTACTTAGTAATACGGTGCTCTTTTTGCTTTTATATCCAGCAGAGGAAAGCCGCGATCGAGTCGGTGGGCTTGTCGAAAAAAACAAATATTCTAGCGCTAATTTTGGAACTATGAATTTTACTATAAAATATACAAATCAACACGCGGATTTGCAAAAAAAGTTTTAATCACCAGGTAGTTTTTATGTGGCATAACTTATACAGTTTAAATGAATACCAAACATTGTATCCCCGCCCGCCTCAACACCCTTCAAAAAGGGTGTTCATTATTTCAACACCCTTTTTCCCAGAAGGCTGTAGAGCTACAAATTAGGGTATGCGAAACTAAGAAAAAAGGCGTAAAGAAAAAGGGTGTAAGAAAAAGGGTGTAAGAAAAGGCTGCCAGCTAAGAACAAAGGGGAAGAGACCTCCAACTTTGGAGGCATTTTGTACCTGTTTACACGGGTGAACTGATATCATCTTCCAACGAAGCGGGGGGTTGTTTTGTACCTCACGATGTTTAAGCAATATGAATTGCACTAATTTGTTACCAGTGAAGCTGTGTTAGCTTGAGCTAGTTTCGGTGGCGTTAGCAAAAAAAAAAATGCAAAGAAAGAGAAGTGCGGCACGTGTAAAGGGTGCACCACCGCCGAAAGGTTATTATGACAAAGAAGTCGGCTTTCGAGCTTGTTGGAGTGTGAGCACAAGGGGCGTATGCGTATGCAAATTTACTAGTCTTTTTTGGATTCTAAAAAGCAAAAAATGGCGCAGCTTGCAATAGTGGTGTAAGGCTGGAGAAACAGCATAGCTGGGGGTCGACCTAGCTTGTTTCCTCCTTGGATGCCCTGGCAGTGAGGGGGGGGGGCACACTGGAACAGCCTTGCAAAATCCGGTTAAACTTGGCCTCACCCCTCAGCGGTCATCCTAGCTTAGCAAGAACATTGAAAAACATAGCAAACATAATAAAACTTCGCAACACCGTAAGACACTAGGTCGACCCCCCCCTCTTCTGTTCTTTTTTTGCAACTGAACACCTATTTCATACCGTTTCAACAACCTACAGAAAGCCAAGCGTGTTTCAGTCGCTAAACACCCTTTTCTCCACACGACTACAGTCTTTTTAATTTTGAAGGTTCAAGTTGGTGTTTTACGTGCCAAAGCTAAACTTGGGGCATGGGGTGCACCGCATATGGAAACGAGCGATCATTAATTTCATACGAGCAATTATTTTTCTTGCGTTTGAAAAGTTCTTGCTAGTAGAGAAATGTATTAGGGGATGTATTGTTCTTTACAGTTCTATATGCATCCAAGGATGGCCTTGTTCATTGTTCAATGTACAGCTGAACACCTTTTCCACACCTTTTCAACACCCTAAGCAAAACCAAAGGTGTTGAAGTTGAACAACACCCTTTTTTCCCACAAAAAGGGTGTAGAGCTAGGAAAAGGGTGTTGACATTCAAGAAAGAGGGCGTAAAGGCCTCCTAACACCCTTTTCCACTTATGCTACACCCTTTTTGGCTAAAAGGGTGTAAAAAGTTTGGTGTGAACTCCAGCGCTGTCGTCAAGCGCTACCGCGCATGTAAAACGTACTCTGGTGCTATTGCTAAAGATGAAAAAACACCCTGGTTGAGAGACGTCACCACGGCCGCCGCATTCTCTAAAAGTTATTTTGGATAACAGGAAATGTACGTGGCTACGAGTGGGATATGGCCCGTTCGTCACATGGCGTTTCGTCATAGGCCGGTTCATAACAGGTCATTTGGTCACATAGGGTCATTCGTCATAGGCCTGTTCAACAAATGGGAGAGTTCGTCACAGGTGCACGAAACGATTGTCCACCTGCTTTTTTTGTAATCATGTGGGTCTCAGCGAAGTAGGTAGGATGGTTCTACTCAAAAAGAGAAGGGAGGCAGATGTTTTCTTTTTTCTCTCTCTTTTAGGTCGTACATCCGGGAAAGTTCAGCAAAGAATGTAAGCCAGAGTGGGCAAGTAGGGTGACCTGGGTTGATCAAGAATATTGATACGAGTGCGACAAACCTATACATAAATGTGACGCAGGGACGTAGCCTGATAAAGTTCTTGTAAGTTGGGCAACAAAGAACCCGCGACCCCCTCTTCATTGTTGCGAACTTGCGGCCGGCTTAGGCACCCTCCATGGTAACAGGTTCCCTCGTCACAGCCGACTCGTCAAGGAAAAACTGGTCAAACAGGCATCTGGTTCTAAGTGGTGGTAGCACCGACCTTCTCGTTCTCTGAAATTTCGTCTGGAAGTTTCATTTTGGGCGGATGCCTAGAAGGGGGCGGGGAGGGGGTTTAGTGGCTTGAATTTTGACAATTGGTACCACGTTGACACTTCCTGAATTGGTGGGTTGGCCATCCCTTTTGCATTTTTGCAGGTGGTGGTTGATATTATTGTTTTGGTTTAACACGCTGTCTCTTTCTTATCTTACTTCTCCTTCCAAAAAGATGTGTCACACGGGAAGGGAAAGATATAGTACAAAACTTCGTAACTACACATTGCTGAAAAAAGATTGCGAGTCACGTAATTTGTGAGAAAAACGCGTGAAAATTAGATATATAGACACTTTCTTACTCAGCAACCATTATGCAGCATGTACAAACGATAATGAGTAGTGCCGTATCACCACTTATGTCTAAAAACACACCGCAACTTTTTTTCCTTTCCTGTGACGAACGTTTCTAAGCGACCAAATATCCTATGACGAATGATCCTATTTGACCCAACGGCCTATTACGAACCCGCCTATGACGAAACGCCATGTGACGAACGGGCCTACACCCGCTACGAGTGTGCCAATTCCATTCCGAGACGACTTGCAGATCCCGCCACTGCTTCCTCGAGTCTATGAAGAAGAACTGCGTGGTGGAAGTCTACAACGCTGAGGATGACTCTGCATCCACTCCTCACCACAAAGAAGGAGACTACGTCTTCGATGTATATGACGACGAAAACCAGAATCGCAACTATGCAAATAAACGATGATATTATACTTAACTCTGTGTCCGGCAATGCTCACCTAGAACAGCTTTGCCATTTAAGTCTTGATAAGCAAGCTGGCGTGACTTTTTTTTTGAACAAAGCATCCTGGTCTCAGCTCATTCTTAAGGCTGAAATAAAATACAATGTTTTCACTTACGAGTACAACCCACAATTGAAACATAATATTTTACACACACTATATATATGGCTTACTTGGTGCAGGAGCAACTAGTAGCACCGCCTTATTTTGGCATGATGATGTTTTTTTATGCGTCCTTCTCGAGACTTATTTAGAAATGCCGTCTACTTAAAACAAAACTTCATAATATCGGGCTGTTAGCTCATCAGAGTGTTGGCTGCACCTAATTCCGCAGGAAAACTGCGACTTACCCAGCAGCATAACGTTTACAATGCTGTTAGTGCACAGATTTTTTTGCCGAAAAAAGTAGAGGAAAAGTTAATTGGTGCCGCTTCGGGCAACAGTTCTGGCCTGTTCAGTGTGTAGCTCGCTCAGTATGTAACCCGATAATAATGGAACTCGCATACGGGTTTCGTCTAAAACTGTGAAACATGGTTGAGTATATAGCGTGGTATAGGCGGAACAACAAAGAGGCCACATACGGCTGTCTGGTCTCCTGCGCTTAGTCCTGTGTGGACTCTTCTTTGTTGCCCCGTCTATACCGTGCTACTTAACCATGTTTCACAGTTCGAACCAAGTATCCCTTATTTATGCATTGACAAGCATTCTTCTAACACGTTGTCCTTTCTGTGCAAGTTCTTCTCCCACTGCTGCAGCATTTTTTTCGAGCCGCACGCAACGACGGCTGCCCGTCTTTCGTCCACTGATGTCCCGTCTTGCACCCGGGAGCAAAAGAATGACGTTGACGTGGACGATTCGGCAGTGCATTTATCTTAAAAAACGCACTTCTCAGCTCCAAACCGAGATGTAGAGCCGACGCACCGCACGCGTCAAAGCAGTCGAGAAGATCGGCCCTACAGTATGGTAACCGCAGCATCCCTAAATGAAGGCTTTTAGAGTATCGGCACTCTTTTCGCTGATAGATAAGTGCCGCCAGGATTTTTCATTGGTCGGTCGGCACCACGTGATATTTGTCTACATATAGGCGCAGCCATTGTGCTTCTGGCGCCTCTACTCTATCTCTCTCTCTCTCTCTCTCTCTCTCTCTCTGCTTCGCGGACGCTAGAGCGGCCGGTCATAATATGCCCGTCACAACCAGCGGTGGGTTTGTTTGAAGAGATGGCAACACTGCAAGCCAGACACAAAAAGGCCCCCAGACGCTTTTGTGTGCACGAAGTGGCGGTACTCTAAAGCGTAGCTTATTTAGTGACGCTAGTAGCCATCATAACTACGTCCACAACTACCGCCGCGCCACTGCATACATCCGAAACCGGTCTGCACTCGCCGCTTCACGCCGGCGCATGGAGTGCGTCGGCTGCTAAACCCACTTCGCCTTTTCTAGTATACCATACCGCCAATGCATGTAGAGACATTCCTCACCGCTGGCTTAGCTAGCCACAAGGATTCGTTTTTGTTTCGAAGCCAAAATCAACAACCCAGGGTAGCATTTTTTTGTTCAGCTTGCAATGAGCTTCTAAAAAATAATTGACAAATAAACTCTTTATAGCCTAAATTTTATAATAAAAAGAAACTGGAATAATCTTTTACTGTACTTTTTTGCTTTTTTGAAGCCAGATGTAACTTTTCGGCCTGTTTATGAGCCATACCAAGGAAAAGTGAAACGTGCCTCCCCGGCACATGACGAAACGCTCGCTGAAGCGCGGATCCCCTAGACAGCGGCGTCAGATTTCCCTGTAGTATATGTTAGTATGAAACTCTATGAAGTTCATAAGTAATCACAGCGCGAAAGACGGGACAGACAGAAGAATAACCACAGGATAGGCGCTGTTTATTCCTCTGTCTGTTCCGTCTTTTGCGCTGTGATTAGTTAGGAACACCTGCCGATTCGCCCAAATACAACTGCTCTATGAAGTTCCCCGCGCGTTCGCGTCGTGAGCGCCCACGGGACCGAGCAGCGACTGTGTGTTCTGCGGGTGAATTGTAGATGATGTAGTTGCTCTAACAAAAGTGTCGCCAGATGCAGGCATGGAGGAAGAGCGAAACCAAACAAGAAAAAAAGAACTAACGCTGGAAAACTTGGTTTATGCGCGTACAACCGCGGACATTTTTTTTGAGGCTTTCGTTTTCTTTTTTCTGCTTGCAGCAGATCAGTCAACTCACCGTGAAAGGGTAATGGTGGTCATTGCGACATTTGTTATTATTTTGTCACCTTTCCAACTCAACGTATTTTGGTAGTATGGTTAGAGCTGTCCACTTACTGATAGCCCTTAAAAAATAATAAAGGTACCCCTTCGCTAACGGCAAGTCCTGTAGTACCCACCAATTTATTATTGCGTGAGCAATAGACTGAGCATACCGAAAAATGTTTGGGGTCGCTCCACAGAGTCACGTCCATCTGTCAAGACGGAGAATGGTAAAAGAGCCCAGAACGACATAAAGCTGCCTTTGAAGAACGATCGAGGTGCCTTAGCAACGTTGCTGACGTTGCCTATATGACGTCAATTCGAAGCGCGGCGCGCCACCTGTCTGTGCGCCGTCACGATGGGTCTTATGACTCCCGTTCCCGCTTGTACTCGCTGTAGAGCGGAGTGTGCAGGCAGTGAAGAACGGCCATTTATTTTCTGATGACCTGATGGCTATCAGCTGTGCTTTTGTCTTCAACATAACGACTCGTACGTCCCCTATATTTGGGGCAATGAATTGTATATGAACATGAAGTTCACGGTAATTCAAACATTCCTTTTGTGCCATATTTCGTTCTGCTACATAAAACGTTTAAGAGGGGCATTATAAGGACACAAAACCAATATTTAGAATGCGTAAAGCCAGCTTAAATGAAAAATACACTGCATTTGGCACCTGTTCGTAAAATTGCAATTATTCAATAAAAAAGTCATCCTTCCATCAAGTCTCTCACCATTTACAGGATGGCAAGACAATGTTTTCTTCGCATAATGAAGGTAGGGTAGAATTGATTTTTTTGATAACCAACAGCTTCGCTGGTGTTGGAACTCAACATTCACTGCTGTGACTATCACCGCCTTAAAAGACTTTGTGTTCGTATGTCGAAGTTCACGATAGGCCAACAATGAGACACCTGAAAAGGTCAGCAGCAAAATGTGTTAGACTCGTTTATATTACTAGAGAGTCAAGTAACATTGAGAGGAATATAGAATCAACCAACATTATGCGTTCAAGGCTAATTTAAAGCTTGTTTGAGAAAACGTAGTCATATCTACATTCAGTCGTGCAGGCTTCAACTACGCCGAGAGTTGCGTTTTATCTTCAAAGAGAGGCATTGTCAAGCCCCTCCACTTAGGATAATGGGTTAAATTGTGTTGGAACGAAGTTTGAAGTGAAATCACGCTTGGTAATTCATTTCATACTATTTCATCTGTATCGAAAGGGGAAGAAGTTCCTATGTAGAGACACAAAACAAAGCTTTCGAATGCTTTAGTAAGTGAGTGCTGATTTTATTGCGAAAGTGTAAAGCTGTAGGAAGTAACCCAGGGCGGGCATGGATGTAAAAGCATTTCATTTTATTGGTCAATAACTTTTTTTACTTTAGCACAATATTCACTTTATTCGGCTTGAAATTCAACGCTTGTAGGCCACGTGAGTTATCAAACATTATTTGAAGCCGAAACTATTCCCGAATTCTGATTTGCCCCCCCTGATTGGAGCCTCCTAAAGAACTTTGGCCATTTCCTAATCCCAACTGCCCCGAGGGACTTGTATTCAGCCGAGTCCATATGGACTTTCCCCGGGGACCCGACTGCGACCAAATGTACCACCCTCCATACGGGCTACCGAATCTAGGTGACGAAGAAGATGATTGGTACATCGTCCAGATACTCCTGGAGGGAGCGCCCCTTCCAGCTCCACTGCCCCAAGAGCTACCGTAGCTCCACCTCCCGTTGAGAGAACCGGCACGTCTACCAAACTGGCCACTTCCGCTTCCACCCCTTAAAACCCAGACACTAAATGGGTTTCTGCGGCTTGATCTTTCAAGCAATCTAGCTACACGACCGCGCCCCTGGCTTCCAAAACTGAATTCTCCTCCAACCCTGCTAGCCGAAAGGCCGGAGTCACCATAGCCCCCAATACCTCCCAGGCCAGTACGCCAACTGCGGCCACCTCGCCGCAGTCGACGGGAAAAGGGCGAGGTTCCTCTTCCACCCCATCCGGCTCCAAACACACTACCAATTCTTTGTCCTGCGGCCCCTAAGCTTCCTTGTCTCAATCTGCTACCCAGGCTTAATGCACCTTCTTCACCAAAGCCGTTGGTTTGGCCAAATGTTCCTCCTAGGCTTAAACCTCCTGCCAGACCCGACCCGCTTCCTTGACCATAGCCAATTCCTGTACTTCCTTGCCCACGTGTACCTCTCCCTTGGCTTAATAATCCTCCTAGGCCTGATCCGCCTGGTTGACCGAACCTTAACCCTGCACCTCCTTGGCTCCAACTGCGCTCCCTAGGCCCCATCGGCCACCCTGACCGAAACCACCCCCTTGACCGAAACCTCCGTTTCGTCCCCATGATCCTCCTTGGCCCAATCCACCTCCTAGACCCAGCACATCTTGACCCAAGCCTAAGCCTCCTAGGCCCCACCTACCACCTCCTTGACTCAACCTGCTACCCTGACCGAAACCCCCACCGAAACCCCCGTTTTGGCCCCATGAACTTCCTTGTCCCCATCCACCTCCTAAGCCCAGGCCACCTCCTTGGACCAAAGCCTAATCCTAAGCCTCCTTGGTCCCATCTACCGCCTCCTTGGCTCGACCTGCTTCCTTGACCGAAACCCCCACCGAAACCACCCAAACCCCCGTTTTGGCCTCCATAAGCTTCCTTGTCCCCATTCACCTCCTAAGCCCAGGCCGCCTCCTTGACCAAAGCCTATTCCTAAGCCTCCTTGGCTCGACCTGCTACCTTGACCGAAACTACCACTGAAACCACCTGGACCCCCGTTTTGTCCCCACAGTCCTCCTTGCCTTCCTGCTAACCCTTGGCTCAAGCCTCCTATTTGACCAGAACCCCAAATTTGCCCCCATGGTCCTTCTTGACCCAACCCGCCTCCTTGACTCAAACTGCCCCATTGGCCCAAGTCACCACCTGGCCCAAATCCCATGTTTTGGCCCCATGATACCCCCTGGCCTAATAGGCTTCCCAGATTCAAGCCGCTTAATCCACCACCTTGACCAAAACCGCCACTCGGGCTCCACGAATCCCTTCCAAGGCCTCCTTCTCCCCAGCGTCCGTTCCTAGAACGTCGTGAAAAACCGGTATCTATGCCGCTTGTGAGTCGGTCATCGATGTTGACACTGTTGGAAAGGTCGACAGTTCTACCGAAACCATACAATGGCAACGGGATCCACAAGCGTTGCCCATTGCGGTTTACCCAGGCTCCGGTTCTGAGTACGCGCCACGGGCCCCATAAGTAGGCTCGCAGTGGGCTGAGCCAGAAATCAGAGCCGATCGTTCCACCCCACAGACCTCGTCCTTGATTCCGTCCCAGCCAGGACCACACGCGAGAGCCCTCGACCCCGCTGCGTTGAAGCTTACGGCCACTCGGAAATGCACCGAGATGGCCGGGGTGAATGCCCTGGAGACCAAGGAGCGTGAGTTCGAAGCATCCCCTCCTGCGCCCATGGCCAGGAAATTGAAACGGTGATGGTAGCTGGGGCCCAGACGGTCTCTCACGGCGTGGTTGTGACCGAGACCGACTACGTGAAGACCCACGATGTCTCCGAGGTGTCGCGCGAGGTTGCGTCAGAGGTTGCTCCGGAGGCGTGCCCTCAGGCTGCGTCTGAGGTCCCGCTTGAGGCTGGTTTCGAGGTTGACTTCCAGGCTCAGTTTGCCGTCCTGCTTGGGGCTGGGACCCCGAGGCCGACAACCCACCCGTCTGGGAAGGGCTGCTTGGGACCGATGGCCCTGACTGCTCAGTCTGCGATGGCACCGCCCCTGTAAAAAGTGCATAAACCTATGTACCAGGCTAAGGGTATTGTAGCTGGTGCACCTGGTTAGCGTGGTAATACTGATAATCCGGCATGTTCGTATGCGTTAAACTAGAAGAAGAAACCTTATCAATACCGGAGGACAAAAAGATTTCATAACATGAGAAAAAATGAATATTCGCAGTAATAAAAACCTTTAAAAAGTAAAACAAACTATTCTAGAATGTACCCCCGTCTTTATGCCTAGGTTATGCATACCACTTTTACGCCAGCCAGAAAATATTTAGCGTACACCAAATGTCTCGCAACAAGTACACAGTACACTTCTATGATTTCACGCGTTTGTTGCTCTCTACGTTTGAAAAGTATGTCATCAATAAGTTTTCGTCCACGTTCGAATTCTCAGATATTATCACCAAGTGACTGAGTGAAGAGATTTTCCAAATAACTTCAGAATCTCCGAGCGTCGTTGTCTTGCACAACAAAAACGTGGCACGTCAGTTTGGCGAAGTTACTCGACTAAATGAAAACTAAATTTGCTGCGGTCACAACTTGCAATATACTGACGTTTTGTAGGGGTTTTTCTTTGTCTTGCTTAAGTTTAGGTTTTTGTTACAACGTACTGACAATTATTTTGTTCAATTTCATCGGAAATCGCATGTCGTGTGCGTATGTCATGCTCTGCACAAAATATTCAGTATAATTCTGGTGGCTTGGCAATAAGCAATACTTTTTTTGCCAGTAGTAAGGAAGAACTGCAGGCGCATTAAGCTAAATTTGAGAGGTCTTGCGCACAGCCAAAGAAAGCCTGCGCGAAGGACCCTGAACGTAGTGTGGCATAGTGAAAATGACCATTTGGTTTTCTGAACGATCAATCTGCTATTGCCAATGGCGGAACAAATGTTTAAGTAAGGCCCAGAGGGAAACGGTAGATATAATTTACTGAGTCCGCCATTCCGTGGTTTCTTGGAACACACTATTGAAATGATTTGCTGAATCTCTTAATCAAATTGTTTAAACGGAGATTCTATGCAGCACCGTGTTACACTGTATTCACGACAATGCATCTTCTTGCATTTCCCCTGGTGAAATGGGACTAAAAAAATCTTGTTATCGACAGACTCAAGCTACCCAAACATTAAAACTCAAGCTGTGAAGTCACGTTTGAATGCTTAAATGCATGATTTAGCCTGGCCATGGCATTTGCATAAAGGCTTTTTGTAGCAAGCATTTTGGAGGTGGTTACGCTACAAAATTGGTAAAATGTGATTGAACATCGATTTTAGCAGCCACAAGTTTTTAAAGAAAACGCTACAGTCCCTTTAAAATTACTTAGCACGTCCTGCTCATAGTCCTAATGTGCCACAAATACAATAAAACTATAATGTTCAACAGAAAACATAACGGTGCGAAAGGCGGACGAAGGTTTGGGAGACAAGCAGGACAGGACAAGCGCTCACACCCAACTCCTCATTGAAGAGGTCAACCTCACGCACATCTATCGTGCCATTACGCGCACGCGCTCTGAGATTACGCGCAATGGTAGGATATGTGCACGTGTGGTTGATGGCTTCTATGAAGAGTTGCGTGTCAGCGCTTGTTCTGTCCTGCGCGCTTCGCAAGACTTCGACCATATTTTTGGCTGTTATGCATTTCTTAGCTAACCAATTCCCCAAATACATATTCATCTGCAGATCGGCCCCCTAAGCAGGTCCTAAGGAAAAACAGAAACCTCGAAATGCTTGAAAATGATTTCTCACTAGAAGAAGGAAAAATGCAGGGACAGGGTTAATCTTCAATGTTTTTTTTAGCATTTGCCACCACTTAACTGTCACCAGTGGCTGATTTTTTTATGCCTTTACAAACTGCAGCGCCTGTGCTTGAGCAGAGCTGTGCGTATTACGATGCTATGAACATAAATTTTTCAGGCAATAAATATTTAAGTGCTACAACTTTATGTGCTTAGAACTTTTACGGGGACACTTGGTAAAATATGCAGAACTGTCGTTAGTGAAGGGCTCACAAATACACTACGAAAAACTAACTTAAAAAATTGGGCTTTCTCGACCAACTATAGCTCAACATAGTACCCTATTGCGCTTTGTATACTCATCTACGGTCTCTGCCGGAAGGGGACAAACTCTGCTTCCTTTGAGTCGATTAAAGAAAAAAAACTGGTTCATAAAACTTGTGAAAATGTTCATATCACAGCAGTTAAGTAATTACGTAATCGCTAAAGCAAAACGGGATATTGATCATTAACCACAAATAGATATGGAACCATAATTATTTGAGGGATTCCCTTTCGGCGGGTTCCTTCTTGTTAGTCGGGATGATCTATTTAATCGCCACGTAATAACGTGCCCTCAAGTTGCTTCTATTTATAATTATCGGGACTAAGCCAACACAGTTTTTAGTATACGCTTTTTGCTTCGGAAAATATTTTTAGCCAAACGGAATTGTCCGTTGACGCATTTTAACTTGGAAACCCTGAGCACCAGCGTGTAAGCACCAGAAAATGAACGTACCCTTTGTACCACCGTGTACATTGCTGGAGGCAATAAGTATGCCTGGATAGGAAAAAAAGACCAGTATTAACTCTGGAACGCTCCTACGAATGCCAATCCTGTTTTAGTTTTTGCAAACAAGTCTACGAAACTAGAAACTACCAGTAGAGTACTTTCAAGGACTTACAGTCCAGTATGCTATTCTTTGATATGGCAGAACAAAAAGGTTATGATTCTCATAGAGCTATTTGCCAGAATTTGATGGCAGTCGGACATAGCACAGACGTAAATGAGCAAATGGGTGCAACTCGGCGTCGGAGGACATTGAGATAAACTACGTGTTTAAAAAAAACAACAACAAAAAAACGAATACGAACATGCCCCCCTGCGGCACCTCCTGGCAAGAATTTTTATGTTTCACTACAAGAAAAACTGATTAAAGTGTGGGTAATTTCGTAACCTTCAAGCTTGTTCCGCTCGCGTGGTTTTCATCACGCTGCAAGCTCGAAAGTCTCCTAATCCATTTTAAGTTTCTGCCTATCACATACAAGTATTCGTCGGCCGGAAATTATACGCTTGACCACTCACGTTGCAGTAATGGGGAAAATACGCGTTCCCTACAATTCTTACTAAACCTTGCGACCAAGGCGCGGCAGGCGTAAATTGTTATCTAGAAATTATGCTATCAAACAAGATATTTCACTTAATATTTATGGTTCATCGCAAAGTGGCTAGATAAGTCCAAATTCATCCGCTAAAACATAAGCCAAAGTCGGGATGGTGGGAACAGTAGTAAATTCACACGTGGCATCGGGCGTCAAACGAGAGATTCAAGAACGACTTTTTATCAACCCTGATTACCAGCAAGGAAATATTTTCACAACGACAAATATTTTTATTTTGAAATAAACATATAGCTTCGCTATACATGAAAATTTTTAATTTACAGGATAACCTAACCGGGCTTGGTTTCACTTTTTGTGACAACCTAACATTTTCAAATAAAACAATTTTTCCTGGTTGCGCATTTTGTTTTATATTTACAAGTTTTCGTTTCCAGAGGATGCAATATATTGTGAATACTGGGATTTAAGCTCCCAAAAAGCGGTCGCAAATAAATTCAGCAAAAAAGTTTGACTGAGATCGTCGTACAAAAGGCGAGAAAAGGAAAAGTCTCACCTAGAATCAAAACCGCAACACGTGCTGGCTCCAGAAGAGCCATGTTGACACCGCGGCCTAAACTGGCGCTGTGCCCGCCTGGATGGCTTATTCCTTGGCTGCTGAACACGAACTATATCCGTGACACAATAAAACAAACATTTTTGACAGACGAATATATGTTTTCCACAGAAACGGCTTTTGTGTTGAGCCCTTATGACGTCCTACCACATCTCTCGTCGACCCTGAGAGAAAAAAATAGACAGCCTATTGTTTCAACGACATGCCGCTGGTCATCCTAGAAGGCAACAAGAAAGAATTATACATAAGTGTATTGTTTCAAGAGCTTCACAAGTTTGGGTTCTCTGCCGGTAGCAAGGCGAGGGCGCCTTGGAAATTCACCGCTGTAGTTGAATCAAACTTCGGGGAACGTCTCCATTCCGCAGCTTGATAAAATTTTGAACGATGTAAAATATTCCTAGAGCACAAAAAAATATGGGAACGGGTTAGAAGGCAAACGAACTTTTACACTCAACTTTCCTGATCTTTTTGTACGTAACCACAGGTCTGGTACGAACTTAAACAAGGGATACACCGTTATATTCGACTGAATAAACGAAGCTTTCGAGTAGGGTAATGTGAGTTTTAACGGTGTACCTGCAGCGGAAAAAACTGTGCAGGACGTATTGCATACAATTTAGCTTGCCACACGCCAAAAACAAAACAAAAAAAAAAAACAAATATCCCGGGCCTTTTTACTGACGAGATACCTGGAGAGGGGTATTCTTGGCGCCTCGGCGTTTTTCCCCACGGAGATGCAGCCGTAGCGTGAAACCTGGGGAGGGGCAAAAATGCAGCGTATAAGTGTATTCTTGGCGCCTTGGCGTTTTTGCCCGCAGAGATGAAACTGTCGGGGGTAGAGGTATACAACTTTGCTGTAAGTCTCGTGCCTTTGAAGGACGAAGCGTTCTAGCGTGAGGCGTTACCTTCTAGCGCGAGGCCTTGGAAAACGAGTGTCCCGTTGTTTTAGTACCATGTCTACATAATACGACGACGTGAGACGACGACGATATGAGACGCCGACAGCCCGGGCCCCTATGTGGCATCGCCGATAAAAAAAAAGCATGCCAGTAAATACTGGCATGATGTGTCGCACAGACTTTGGAGTCGCAACGCAGCTGTTCCACGTATTTCATCATCATCATCCCCACCGCCACTACCACCACCATCACCATTATCATCATCATCATCGTCGTCGTCACCGGCCTGTCTACACCCCCTGTAGTACAATGGCCTCTCCCATAGATCTCCAATTATCCCGGTCCTTTGCTAACTGCGGCCAATTTATACCCGCATACTTCTTGATCTCATCGGCCCATCTAACTTTCTTCCGCCCCCTGACACGCTTGCCTTTGCCACGTTTGGGAATTACGTTGTCGTTGGTCTACTAAAGATCCTTGTCTATCTCCACAACGTGATACGGCCCGCAGCGACAGATGTTTACGTATGGCTGTGAAATGTTGATATTTCTTCGAATGTAATTTAAAACGAGATAAATTCTCACAGCGTCAACCTCAGGGCTGTTGGCCTGGGGCACATTTTACCCTCCGGATATTCTAGTATGATATTCACCTTTACCTGTTCGGTTAGTTGCCTGCGTCGATATGTGTCATGCCTATCGTTGCCCTGCTGAGACCAATAAGGACGCAGGTACGATCCCGCCGCGCTGGCTGCCTTTCAGATGGAGGCGAAAAGCGAAAGCGCCGGTGTGTCGAAATTTCCGCTCACGCTGAAGATCTCCAGGTTGTCTAAATTTATTCGGAGCCCTCCACTACGGTGCGCCTCAAAGCCCATGTGTAGCTTCGGCGCCTTCTTTTACTTATTTTTTCATTTATTCAACTCTTGAGGCATGCCAGTTGGGCGAAATTTCTATCAAAAAAGTGTGAAAAACGTATCAGTGATAGCTGTCAGCGGTTTTGTTATAGGGGTAATACAGCGGGGGTACTTCTTCTCAGCGTGTGGTGGTTACCGTATGGATGTCACCCTGACTCCTGAAGCCAAGACCATCGGATAACCCGTCCGAGGCCTTGCCAATTCGACCAGCGGGGTGGCTGTTTTATTCACCCATTGTTAAGAAATCGATGTAAATGTAACTGTATGCTACATTTAGAGATGCTAACCAGCGGCTCCGAAACGTAGCAGCGCACCAGCTTGGTTTTTGAGGTAATAGGAATAGTCAATGTGTTTTCAGGACAGAGCCTTTAAATTCCCGCATCGAGGGGAAGAATGTGCGAAGCGAGTTGAATGCGCGGTTCGGTAATGTTCGCGAAAGAGAGACTAGAAAGGCCAGACCTATTGGTGTTGTCGTTGTGCTTGATTTAGAGCGGTTTTTGATTTCGGTAACTCCTTTAAGCAGGAAGCCCTTCTAGATTCTTGGCCAATCTCCCACGTGGGTATGTGCCATGTCAGCGCCAGGCAGCGCGCACTCATCTCCCCCCGTTGCCAGGCAGACGAGGAGATTCCGCCAACCCCCCACGTGGGTAGGCCATGTCAGCGGCCAGGCTGCGCGCGCCTTCCACGTGCGCGGAATAGGTTTCGGGTCGCTTAAGAAGTGCATTGCACTTAAAAGGACAGTGCCTTTGTATAGCCTACTGTGGCAGATAACTCAAAGGATGTAGCGGCTGTCCGCCGCCTCCGCCCTAGCGCGCAGGTGCCATAGTAAGAAAAGAAAGAAGTGAACAAAGCGGACCGAGTGCTCATGAGAGCTAAATAAAGCAAAAGAAGAAGAAGAAGCAAGTTCATCTGTCGAGAAACCGAACGCCGGGGTTGTGAAGAAGCATGCTTGCATCGGTATTCACCACTGACCACAACGGCCTTCACCCTGGGACTGGCCGCAATTCAGCCCGCCGATCCATCACTGTACGAAATTGGTAGGTTTCTTCGAAGTCATTTACCGTATGTGTCTCCTGATAAAAAGGAAGCCAAAATAGACCACCAAGCTTGTGACGTATTCAGTGGGAGGGTAAGGATACCACACTAGGACTGTAGGTAGCCGCTTCCATGCACTTGGGATATCCGTTGTCGAGTTTTACAACTTTTCTCATGCTTCGTTGTTAGTCTGCATATAGTTTGCAACGTCAGGTACGCTGTGTGCACGAGCCTCTTTCGGCGGAAGAGTTTAAGACGTTACAGCATCCTGTGCAGGTGTTGCTAACCAGTCGCTTTCGTTCAAGTCACAAGTTAAGGAGACTCCTTAGGAAACAGCGCAAAACACTTTGACGGAGAGAGGGCAAACAGACAGATTCCTTTCTCTGTCCAAGATAACTCTTATTTATATATTTTTCGCGCTTTGTATGTTGTGTTTCTGAAAAAAATACTCTAGTGCCCCCGCAGGTACTGAATATTATGTCATGTGTACCCAACTAGCCCAAAGTCAAGCTTTAGTACGTTAGAGTTTTTCTTACATAATCCAAGACTGTGAAGAATGTCAATGGAATGGACACAGAAAATTTGGCGGCCCTTTTTGGCCGGGAATGAGATCATTTTTTTATTATGCTCGCCAAAGCATTGTTGTTACTTGTCTCTCAAAACGTTGTTACTCGTCTCCAAACAGACACGCCATTTCGCGGAATGTTTAACCTGGTAACGAGGTCGTCGTGGAGCGTACTTTCGTATACTATTCTGAGGCTGCATCCACGATTACCTCATCAAGCGCCAAAGGTTCCTTTGGGAAACCATCTTGCTGGCAATTACCTAAGTGTAGGTGTGGACCGCTTCTTGGTAATTACGTCTCACTAGGGCTATTCTATAAACAACTCGTTAAAACGTTTTGCGAAGTCTTTTTGTAGAATAAATGGGCGATATGTTTGTAAGACCGCCTTCCTGATCGTTATTGAAAGGTGCAATCAGTTTTTTATCACACACGACAAGGAACGTAAATGGCTTTCGCATGCATGGTTTATGGGTAAAAACCTTGGTTGTTTAAAAGTGATGGGTTTGTTGTCTGCTTACTCTCCCGCATTTGAGACGTTTTTTTTTTCAAATATTGAGAACAAATCCTTCAGGACCACCAGGCGGTAAATGCTCCTGCCACTTTTGCTCCCTGTGTCGCTTGTCTTCCTTCATTTCGCCATGCAGTGTCCCTAAACAACTTCTGCAACAACAAGGAGAACAAACTGGTGCTGGAGAACAGCTCGTCTCCCCGATCGGCCGGCATCGCGACGGCGACCCAGCTCCGTGACCGTCGGGGCTCCATTGGCTGCGGCTACGAGTTCGAGGCCAAGGAGAGCATGGGCCTCATCGTGTCCGTTGTGGACATGAACCTGCGCGCTGGCGTCCTCAACGAGTCCTGCACAGACTATATAACCGTAAGGGTGGTGTTAAGCATGTGCAGTTCTTTATACTACGGCCCCTCGATACTGTTTCGGTGCTAACAACTGACATCTGGGCCATGTTACGGCTGCACTTTAATGGCGCTGCATAGTTCGTGTAAAACATCTTCTGACAGAGGAAGGAATCGGTAATGTCAGAGGGTTCTTCAGCGATCTCCTATTAGTTGTGGACGTGATAAAATGAGAATAATAGCGTGGCCGTTATTTTCTTCGAGTGGTTAGTTAGGAGTGTTTGATGCCAACGTGCCGCACTAAGGTTACCAAAACATTCTTACCCAATTTATACCCGTGGTAATAAAAATTACCTTATTGTCTAAATTTTGTTTGGCAACACGGTTTTTGTGTTCATCGAATCAGGAAAAAAGAAATTTATTGCTAATAAATTTTAACGTAAGTCCACGCGGATTGTATCCTGCACCTATGAACAAATGTGCAGATTGAACGATTGTAGAGACCACCTATCACTTCGGTGTTTTTTGTGTGTCGTTTTAAAATGCAGCAATATGAACACGGAGGAGCAGCTGCCTTGGCGATGCGCATTTTTTGGGGCTTAGGAAAAAACTCTGCTCGCTGGATTTGTTTAGAAGTGTTGTCCATACGCATTCAGTTCAAATACCCGCAACTGGTGGTTACTCTGCCTCTTTTCGTTTCCTCCGTCAGTTTTCTACCAGAAAAATTCGTTGTTTTGATAGTTCATAAAGGGAACATCATCACATCATCATTTCCTAAAATACCCCTCGAGGGGTATTACAGAAGGGGTGGGTTGACAATATAATTTTTCATTTGCCTCGAGTTTTTCGTTGTGAAAGATAAGTAGACAACTGGTCGAAAAATGTTGATGGGCAATAATTGGGACTACGTCGTGAGGAAGGTTATTCCAGTCGCTTGTACTCCGTAAAGAGAAAGACCTTGAAAAATGGTCGTTTTAATACGTGGTCGGGCGACTTGAAGTGGATGACTAGTGCGGTAAGATAGGCGGGCTGGTGGTATAATGTAGGGATGACAAAGAGGGCTGTGAAAGAATTTGTGAAAAAGGCAGAGGCTGGAAATACGGCGGCGGGTGTTAAGGTTTTAAAGAGGCGATTCTTTTTTATGATAAACTGGTATTATAAGAATACCCAAAAAGGAATAAACCTAATTGCATGGTTTTGAAACGCCTCGAGTGAGTCAATTAGATATGCTTGGTGTGGGCTCCAGATTGCAGACGCATATTCCAATTTAGACCGGATAAGTGTCTTGTACGCCTGAAGTTTCACATTCTTTGGGGCATGCTGAAGGTGACGTTTCAGAAAACCTGAAGATTTGTTTGCAGGTGACATAACGTTAGTAAGGTGCATGCGGCAGTTAAGAGCGTTGCATAGGGTGACAGTGAGATACTTATATGAATGCACTTGTTCGAGGGCGACGTTATCAATTACGTACGGGAACAGAAAAGGGTTATGGCGGCGGTGAAATGAGACTGTTCTGCAATTTTTTAGGATTAAGTTTCATAAGCTCGCGGTCACACCATTCTTGTACGTGGTTAAGGTCACCTTGGATAGCGCTTTATCAGTGGGTTTAGTGATTGAACGATAGATTACACAGTCGTCAGCAAACAAACGGATTCTGGAGGAGACCGCAACGTTCCGAAGACTGACTGTTGTATTTTCTTTTCTTATTGACGTAGTGTGTGCTGATGTAGCTGCCAGGGAAGATGTCGGGCGGGCATTCGCCGAGTTGGGTACCGTGTTGTAGTAAAAACGTTCGCACGACCGAACTAACTTTGGCATACATTGCGGACGGTCGGCGTTCAGACAAACTGCATTCGCCTAAGAAAAATTAGTTACGTTCTTTTCTGAAAAGCTTTCTGTAGGCCTATGTTGTCACAGAAACAAACGTCCGACGTCCACCAAAAACAATCGGCGGAAAGCTGTCCAGTCTGTGACATCGTTGGAAAGCAGCGAAAAAATGGCTTCAGCGCAAGATGAAGGAAGTCGTATTTTGAGAATAACGAGGATTCGTCATCAAAACTGTGGACAGTTGACAGTGATCGATTGGTTTGCCCGAGATTGGGCGCCCATTGCCAGCTGCCATGACGGTGCTTCGTCATGGCCGCCAGGTTAATGCCGGTGTCCGATTGCAGTGCTTTTCCTGTGGTCGAGAATTGGGGTTGTAGCCTGTAGCCTTCAATTTATTTTTATTTTCAAAAAAACTTGAACTGGATGGACTGTTAAAGCCAGGAATTTTTTTTAACTGCGATGGCAGTCGCCTTAGTGTTGTGGGGCCCGATGTCCGTCTTGCGTAGTCCGACCCTCTTAAGACACCGTACTTCCATTCATAATTGTTTTCCATACTTCTCTGCCCTCGGAGAAGGACGGTGTAGAGGGAGGTGACTGTCAGCCTTCTCATTTCTGTGAAAATTAAGTTATGCAGAGTCACTGCATGACGTTTCGCACTGCAGTATCCCAATAATCGCACCGCAGATTATTCCTTCGTTAACGACGGCAGATGATGAATTACGGGACGACAAGTAGCCTCCTCTTGTTCTCACTTTGTTGTCCTGTTTCTGTAGGCTTAAACATTTCAGAAAACTATCTACTCCCCTGTAAATTGCGGCAGCGCATTCCCGGTGTAAATTTCTCCCACGTGAAGTGCTTATATTGAAAACTGGTGACTTTTCGTTTCTCGTTAGCTCCAATGGCCTGCCTCTATTGCTTTCTGTTTCACGCAGTTCGTGACAGACTACAACCTGGGGGCGGACAAAGAAAAGCGCTGCGGCAGAGTCACGGGAGCTGACCACTACCACTTCGCCACGCCACGCTCGGTGTCACTCAAGCTGTTTGCCAAAAGTCCCCTGTCGCACTTTTTCGACGGATACATCCTTGGCGTAGTGGCCACCAGCTACGTTGAACGTGAGTCATATTATTGCGTGAGGAACAGCTTGGGCATTTAATCAAAATTTGTCATTCCGTCAACAAAGCAACGTCCCTCCGTCAATTGAGCGGGCACATAAGAGCACAAAACAAAAATAGAGCGGAGGGCGCACGCGGAGAGAAGTGCTTTCAAAATTGGAGACGGGATGTCGCAAAGACGACGTCACTCCAAACGCGTTTCTTGTTGCTCTTCCAGCGCCCATTCGCACTGGCTAGTCTACCCGCGGGCTTCCGGCTTCGTTTCTCGGGGAAATGGCAGGTACTGGTGGTGGCGATGGAGATCGAGCATGTTTTTGCGCGTCTCGATCGTTTCGCTGTGCTTATCGCTTGGTAGCAGCTGGCGCATGAACTTTAAAACTTGCTTAATTAGAGTACGTTCAATAGCTCAAAGCAAAAACATATGGATCAATCAGTGCATACTGGAGGTACACCTTATTACAGCGCTCTCTGGAAGGAGGCAATACTGTTAGGTATTATGCGCACATTATCCAGATAATACTAATAAATGTAAAGTGTAAGCGGGAAAAATCTCTTTTAAACACAGACACTAAACAAAAGACTGAAGACAGTAACACCACTATAGACACTCAACATAAAATACACAGACACTAAAGACCATTAACGAGAACATCCAGAGGAAAGGTAAGCACTTCTTATGAGTTTTGAATGCAAAAGTATTGATGCCCAGCAGAACGCCGCATGTATGCTTGCGTCACTGCCAAAGAATTAGTAAATCAGCGGTTAGCTACGGACGCCCGTTGTCATGGCTGGTGTATGGTCCCATTGAGTGGATATGTGAGAGTTTTGGCTGGTTATGTTTACGTCGAGCCAAATGGGAATTGGTGAATTGGCTTGAATTTCTTACGACCGTTGCCATCGTTATAGGCCAGTACACTCGAGTGGGTTGATGGAAGGCCTGCCTGAGAGTCAAAGTGAGGTTACCTTAACGTTGTGCCTAACTACATGCCAAGCGACGTCAAATGGTTTGTACATGGAGCAGTGTGTACCGGTTTACGAGGTTAGTGCTCAAAGCGTAACGTTAGGCCTAACGTCAGACCGGTACAGACGCGCGCTCGCACGGCTCCTGTGCCATCTATTAACGCATGGCCTCACGAACGCAGGCTTCAGTGTAGGTTGCTTGGTGCTACTAGTAACGTCAGGCCGGCACATACCCACGTTCTCATTGCGAAGCAAAGAAGCGAGGTGCGGGAATGCACTTTGCTGCTCTCCTAGCGACCACGTCTGTAATTAGCATTCTGAAAATACTCAAGTAGTACATGTACCGTAACACACGTTTCTAAGTCGAAGGCACGGGGCATGAACAAGACAGAAGGGTAAGCGGTGCTTTTTCGGGCGGCCAGATAACTTCACAAGCGCTCAGCCTGGATGAAGTTATTGGCATCTGTCGTGGGAGAAGAAACTGCGCGACCGTTGCCAGCCATCGAAGAGCTCTGCTGCCAACGGCATTTCACTTCGCCGCCCCGGAATGAATTGCCGCCTCTATAATTTCGTCCATCAGGTGCCGCTACCCTCTCCTTTGCCGTCACAGCTATGAAGCTTCGTAGTCGGTGTTGGGTTTCACTGGGACGTTATCCAGTCGTTTGCCCGTGCCCGGCGGACTGGGCCGTTTCCCTTCCTTTATATTCTTGCTGCGTAGCCAAAGCTCACGGCCTTTGACTAGGTACACCATAAATTAGCTTCCACCGTGAAGGCATTGTTACGCAAAGCATTGCGCGCTGGACTCTCATTCAGGAACTCCAAGCTTCAATTGCTATCTTGTGCCAAATTTACGTAATTTCTTCCAACTCAATTACTTTACGTATATTGATTTTGCGCAATTGGCTATAGTCACGAGGGTTTGGGAGTAGTTTCTCTGCTACAGACGTGGAAAGGCGGTTTTTTGCTCAACGGGAAGTTTCTTACTATTGTACGTCAATCGATCTGTGCCTGGATTACAAAATGAGTTTAACAAAGTTAGAAATGTATCATCGCTGGGTGCATCATTTCTGATGAACCTATCGAAACGGGATAGGTATTACCGCTGTAGGCCATTCCATCACCGCCTTCATAAGGCAACTCTAATGGTTCTGGGAATTAATGCAACAAGTATTTGGACCGATAGCCAAAGACTACTGTTTGGTCCACAACAGAAATGCGTTATTCAATTGCAAATCAAGGCAAATCGCGGTAAAGCAAAATAAATTAACTTATTATACATAGAAATATACGTGTTGATTGTGCTAGTTAAGTATTTTATACGTCAATTTAAAATGTGTGCATGTTTATTTTCAATTGAAAACACAGTCCACACTTTTGCAACAAAGAACTCAATCAACCTTTCACCATACACATTTTTACAAACAGGAAGATTGAAATTTCTGTTTGTAGCCTGTCTCGTCGTACGAGCCGGTAGAGAAGGCAAAGTTAAGGGCTGAGGAGAGTGGCAGGTTACTGCGCTACTGACCAAAAGGGCAATTCTGTATTCATGTAGAGATCTAAATTAGAGCACACGAAGGTCGTCAAGTAATGTGCTACTGGGGTGGTCAAAGGGGAATATCTTATTATTTTTTAACGCTCATTTTTCTAGTCGTTGAGGAGACTTTAAAGAGTTCACATATGTCACCCCCCACGTTTCGTTACAGTAACGTATATGGTAGTAGAATAATGAGAAGTATAGGCGATAGATGTTAAGTGGAATGTGTTGACGGGCCTTCATTAGTGTGTAGCAACCAAGGGCAAGTTTCCTACATACGCTATCAATTTGTTTCCTCTAGTGCAGGTCTTGACCAAAAATAACTCCTGAGTAATTATTAAAACACACATTTTCGATTCTACGATTTTCTATAGCTAAACTAAATTTCTCACAATCGAGGTGTTTTCATATTGAATGAAACATTTGAAAAATTAAGTTTTGATTCATTAGTATTAATAGATAATTTCTTATACAAAATCTACTTTGAAAGGGCTGATAAATCCGCCATGATATTATTTTGAAGGGTTGGCAAAGCTCAACCAACTTCAACTAAAACAGTCTCGCCTGCGTACAACACAACTTCTCAAAAAGCAACGAAATCAGGAAGGTCATTTATGTATATAGAGACTAAAGTTGGCCCCATCACCGAGCCTTGAAGTGGTCCACAGGCGATTGCTTTATACGAAGAAGGACAAGTATACGAATTTCTACTGTCTGTTTTCTGGAGGATAAATTGCTTTGAAAGAACTTATTTGAGCCATTCAAGAATCCGCATGTTTCCAACTTCTTCAACAAGAATGTGTGGCACACCGTATCAAATGATTTCCTAATATCTATAAAGATTCCTACTGCGATTTTGTCTTCATAAAGGGCGAAGTTAAGGACCTGGAATAGTGTCGGAATGGCTGTGGCTATGTGTAACGAAACCGTGCCGCTGAGGGCAGATTATGTGGTTTGCATGAATAAATAGGTTTATCTGAACTGAGATAAACTTTCCAAAGAGGATGATAATTATGCCTAGTAGGAATATCGGTCGGTAACTGTAACGAGCATTTGAATCCCCTGATTAAAACACCGGTCCAACCTTCGCAAGTTTTAGTATACCTGGGTAACAATAGGATCCAGAGGCATCGGTATGTGACACAGGGGGTGGAGATTACGTCATTGTTGTATTTTAAAACCTTTGTATCAATGTCATCATGGCCAATTGCTTTGTAAATTGGCAATACACTAACCACTAACAAAATTTCTCCTTCTGTATGGGGAAAAAATAAACGTCATTACTGAAGTTTCGTGGTAAATCTGAATGTCAGGATGGAAGGAAGTTAGTTTGGCAATTAGCAATACTAGTGAAATAATTCTTTAAGTTATTTGTTACTTCTACCGTGAAATAATAATGAAAAATACATTTTACTTGATCCGTACCTGTTACTTCTTTTATGGTTTTCTACATGCCCGAGCTTAGAATTTCCCTTTCGCTCGCTTATAAGTTTTGTGTATACTGCTTCTTTGTTTTCTTCATAACGGCAACAAATATATTTCTGTAGTATTTGTATCGACTGGGATAATAATTGTTTGTTTTATCTGGTTTTACCCTGTGGTAGTAGGTATCTTTTTGCTCAAAGATTGAGAGTATGAACTTAGTCATCATCATCATCATCACCAGCCTATCTACGCCTACTGCAGGGCAAAGGCCTCTTCTATTATTCCCAATTACCCCGGTCCTGTGCCAACTGTGACCAATTCATCCCCGCAAACTTCTTGATCTCATCTGCCCATCTAACTTTCTGCCGCACCGTGCAACGCTTGCTTTTTCTAAGGATCCACTCCGTTACCCTTAATGACCAACGGTTATCTTGCCTTCGCATAACATGCCCTGCCCACGTCCATTTCTTCTTCTTAATTTCTACTAATATATCCTTAACACGCGTTCGTTCCCTTACCCACTCCGCTCTCTTCTTGTCCCTTAATGTTACACCTATCATCTTCTGCTCCATTGCCCACTGGGTCGTTCTCAATTTAAGTTGAACCCTCTTAGTGAGCCTCCAAGTTTCTGCCCCGTTGGTGAGTACCGGTAAGATGCAGCTGTCATACACTTTCTTCTTCAGCGACAACGGTAGGCTGCTATTCATTATCTGAGAATGTCTGCCATATGCACCCCACCCCATTCTGATCCTTCTAATTATCTCTGCCTCATGGTTGGGATCTGGGGTCACAACTTGGCCTAAGTAGATATATTCGCTTACCACTTCAACTACCTCGACCCTTTCCCAAACTGCTGTGCTGTGCCGAGGTGATTGATCATTACTTCTGTTTTCTGCATATTAATTTTCAGCCCCACGGTTCTACTCTGTTCGTCCAGTGCGGAAAGCATGCTTTGCAATTCGTCCCCCGAGTTACTTAGCAAGGCAACGTCATCAGCAAATCTGAGATGACTGAGGTATTCTCCATTAACCCTTACTCCCACCTGTTCCCAATCCAACGTTCTGAATACTTCTTGTAAACATGCTGTGAATAACATTGGAGAGATTGTGTCTCCTTGCCTGACGCCCTTCCTTATAGGTATTTTACTGGTCTCCTTATGGAGGATGATGGTAGCTGTGGACCCATTGTAGATATCCTCTAGTATTCTTACATAATGCTCATCTACCCTCTGGTTCCGTAATGCCTGAAGAACTGCTGAGGTTTCGACCGAGTCAAATGTTTTCTCATAATCTATGAGGGCTATATATAGTGGTTCAGAATACTCAGCGCACTTCTTATCACCTGATTGATCGTGTGAATATGATCCATTGCTATATAACCTTTACGGAACCCTGCTTGTTCTTTAGATTGACTGAAATCTAGGGTTGCAGAAATTCTGTTCGCGATTACCTTCGGAAGTACCTTGTAGACGACTGACAGTAAGCTGATCGGCCTGTAATATTTCAAGTCCTTCATGTCACCTTTCTTATGTATTAGGAGAGAGAGAGAGAGATAAAACATCTTTATTGTCAGGATAATGTTCGCATTCTTCCAAGATTCCGGTACACTTGCGGTTATTAGGTGTTGCGTATGCAGGTTTGCCAGTTTTTCAAGTACAATTTCTCCGCCATCCTTCAAGAGGTGTGGTGTTATCTGATCCTGACCAGGTGCTTTGCCCCCTTTTATTTCTTTCGAAGCCTTCCTTACTTCTTCGGTCGTTACTGGTGGGATATCTATCTCCTCTGAACTACTTTCTCGTTCGGCATTATCCTGGAAGTCCCGAATGGCCTTAATCCCCCAGGGTCAAAGAACATGATTATATTGACGACACGATAATTCCCGCTTGGATCTGTTAACTGCATTCTGTATACAACGAATGAAATTTTCCCATGCTATGTGACTACGTTATCATGTAGGGTTTCGAAATTAATCATTTAGGAAGGCTACTAACATGTCCGTATTCAACACGGTGTACTCAGACTGCACGTTTTTCAGAAGGATATAAGTACGTCCGGATACAAGTAACTAGGGGATATAAGTAAGACCGCGTAATTTGCAATTTTATTTAAATTGACGCTAGGCCGATTGCGTGCCTTGCACGCACCATGACACCACGGCAACGTATTTCACTACCACGGCAACGCAGCGTTCAACTTTGCTTGTTTTTTCAGGCGCCATAAACAATCATTCTTGCTTCAAATGATGAATGGTTTGATAGTGCCCGGGTTGATCCCCCAATGCAAAAACGATGGTTTGCATTTTACAATGTATGCGTGGTTTAAGCTGCCATTTGTTTTGTTATTTTTTTAAAAAGATAAAAGAACGTCAAGCTAGGGATTACAGGTTTGGGTGAAAAAGTAAAGCGTAATGTGAAGCACCACATAAACTACTGTGAACATCAGCCCATTCTCTGTCGGTTTTTCGGATGTACCTAAATATTTAGGAATGCATTTCACTCGGCCGACCCCATTCTCGGCCGCTCGCAAGAAAACAAATCAGTAGAAACTATTTATCATGATGGTGAGCCTATTTCAGGGCGTCCGTTAGCAAATCTATTCAATGATTTTTTTGTGAATCAATTTGCAGGCTCAAAATCATGCCAAAACGATGCGCATGTCGCAGGGGAAAGTTCGTGTCCAAATTCTGTATTTTTAAATCCCAGAGATGAAGGCGAAGTAATCACGAAAATTCTCAATTTAAATAACAGCAGCGTCTGTGATGCAGAAAATATGCAAATTAAGCCGATTAAATATGTTGTAGATGTTATAGCTTTGCCGTTAACTCGCATATTTAACTTAATTTTGGCTAGTGGAACATTTCCAAAACGCATGCAAATTGCGAAAGTGGTGCTAGTGTTTAAAGGCGGTGATAGCAATGTCTTAAAAAATTATCGACCAATATCGATATTACCAGTTTTTTCCAAGGCCATTGAAAAGATTATATATTGTAGGCTGTCTAATTATCTCTCCAAATATAGCTTGCTTCATTGTTTTCAACACGGTTTTCGCAGGCACTTTTCAACAGAGACTGCATTACTCAAGCAAAAAGAAATTATATTAAAAAATTTTTCCAACAGCTCGTTAACACTGGTGATTTACGTCGACTTGTCTAAAGCTTTTGATTCTTTGAGCCATAAAATTCTACTAAATAAACTGCACTGTCTTGGAATTCGCGGTACCGCTTATGACCTTATTGCTTCCTACTTAAATCACCGGCAACAATATACATCCATAGGTAAATTTTCATCTGATCGTAGATGCATTAAAACGGGAGTACCCCAAGGGAGCATACTCGGCCCCCTATTATTTTCATTGTACGTAAATGATTTGCACCGCATTGCGACACGTCCTGAGGTTTTCCTCATATGCTATGCGGACGACACTACTCTTTTAATTGCAGGAAAAATGACAGCCGATATCGAAAATATCTGTCAAGAAATGTTACCAACTTTTTTTGAGTGGACCAATAACAATTGTCTCCGAATTAATACCGACAAAACGAAAGCTATACTTTTTAAGCCTAAAAATAAAATTGCACCACTACCCAAAATAGCGCTCGGCACAGAACCGATTGCTATAGTTGAGACCATGAAAGTTCTAGGAGTACAGTTTTCAAGTAACTTGGGACATTCATGTCAATGAAATCCACAAAAAATTGTGCAAAATAACCGGGATACTAAATAGAACCCGCCACATATTGCCTGAAGGCATAAAGCTTTTAATCTATAATTCCTTGTTTCTTCCAAACCTAACTTATGCCCAGCTAGTTTGGGGCACAACAACAAAAACGAATTTGAATAAGTTGCTCCTATTACAAAAGAAAGCCATCAGAATCATGGCAAATGCTTCGTTTGCCTCTCACACGAAAGAACTGTTTGATAACTATAAAATCATTAATATTAATCGCTTATATGATTTTAGACTAACGCAAATATATACAAATGCAGTTAAAAACAATAACCCATTTTATGCTGAATTATCCGAATTAAGAAGAAATCCTATTATGTACAACACGCGCTTCACTAATGCCTGGCACACTCCCACTCCCAAAAACAATTATGGCTTGCAGTCATTGACAGTTAACCTTCTAATTCTTTTAAATAAAATGAATGCGGCAGAAATAGATATATCACGCCTCTCTAAACGAAACTTACGGGAAATATTTCTTTAATTCTATTTAATATGTTTTACTGTTTCATTTGAATTTGTATACTTTACTTCCTGTGTTTCTGTGGTGTTGTAATACGCAAACATTGAATGTTCTGTTAAACGCTTGTGTTGCTCACATGTAATATTTTTCCCTCATGCTTGCTCAATGTAAATATACGTATGACGTGTTTTTGACTGTTTCCGCCATCAGATTTCACGCTTTTTTAAACTATTTCTTTGATTTTTTATTGTATAAATCTACACTGATATTTTTCTTGAACTGTAACAGATTCTTGAAGTGTAACTGAAATCGTATCTTCTTCAAGGGCAGTGTGTTGACCCGAGAGACTCGTGCCCCTGGTTGCTGTCCAATGTGGGGACAGTCGTCCCGTCAAGCTGCCTTTCAGTGCAGCTTTTTGCGACTGCCCCTCCTTGTACACTCAAGGAAAATAAAGTTTGAATTTGAATTTGAATTTGATAACGGAAGTAACAATGTACATTAGTGAGGAGTAACAGTATCGTTGCATGGAATGTGAACTATGTGGAGACATATCTTTGACAAAAATCAATTTTGATATTATCGATTTGAGCTTGAAGGCTGCATTTCTGCAGTTCTTAAAAAACGCGCGATGCAGTGATAGAAATTCTTTTGAACACCGACTTTTTTTCACAGCGGAAGATGGTTCTTGCGGACCAAATGAGTTCATGTGTTCATCTGGCGATCGCTGCATCTACAGAGGCTACAGGTGCGACAAAGTCAACAACTGTGGAGACAACAGCGACGAAGACGCGTTTGGAAACTCGATGTGCTGTAAGTTGGAATAGTTTTGGCAGAGGTTTAGTTACAACCATTCCCTCACAATTCATTTGAAATCTTTAGCGCCGGGAATTAGGACGCAAGGCATTAAGAATGTAGCACAGTGGATGCTTGCCATGCAGTGGGCTCATGCAGATCCTTTCATGACGACAGAGACACAGTTGTATGGGAACACGAATCTGTACCAAAACCAACTTTTCTACGTACCAAACTACATTTTACATAAAATTCAACAATCTCGCATCAAACCATTAATCTTGTAGGTGGGATTTCGCCAACGAATGTTTACGCTTGGTGTGATTTCGCTTAAAGAATGTTTACGGGAAATGCTAGGCAGTATAAACAACTAGCTTCAATGCCCTTGCTGTTTGTACTGCGCGTCCGTCGCGTTGTTTATTGTTTGTTTTCTAAGGTCTGTTAGCGTTCTGAGGATCATTTAGTTGTTTCATTGGGGGCCAGATTATTTCCTCCGAGGCTGACTTATTGTTGTATGAAAAAAGTCTGATATTCAGTACCTGCAGATGTCAAGAAGTTTTCTCACCCATCAACGCACCTAAGTAGCGTGAACTCAGTTTCCTAAGAAAAGAGTTTTAACGTTGGTTCTAAAACCGTTTTAGAAATTGTTGTAAAATTGTTGCACTGCTGAAAATTTTGGACCTCAATCTGTAGGCCTCAGTTTATTATGCCAGATGCAATTTACGTCTCGATGCTTGCAGGCCGCACTGTTTTTATTACGATGTTTTTCAGTGAATAGAATTGTTCCTGTCACAATGCCATGGTAAATCGCACACATTGAGCAGAAATAAAGTTGTACGTTCGGTGTTACGAGCCACCGGATTATGCTTAGAGGGTTGTCAGCAACATTGATAGACAAGCGGTTGCTAAAGGCGTCAGTTTTCTATGCGTTCATTTTTGTCCCCCTCTCAACTATTTGTGCGAAGGTGCACTTTTATAATTGCAAAAAATAGCGAAAAGTGAAGCACAGGTCTTCGAGCTTTTTCGATTTTTTATATTTTGTTTGAAGTGGCTATAACTTTACGGCTACAATTATAAAGAACGCCGGGCAATAGCCACGATATAGCTCGAGTCATGAAATTTAGGCACGCAAACGACGCCCGGACCGAGAAAAAGACAAAAAGTGATTTAGATTTTTGAATTGGATGAGTTATCTAATGGTCGTAGCGCCCGAGAAGCTCGCTGAGATGCTTTGTGACTCCCTATTTCAGTTGTTGACTCATTTACGAAGCATTTCAGATCTTACAAGAAGCTTAAAAAGTGTTGCAGGTGTCTTTAACAGCGTAACTGTCTGAAGCGAAACAGAAGAGGTCTTGGCGAGGTAATATTTGTGGCTGCATTACACATTTTAATTCCTGCATATCGATATTTGACTATTAAGCGTAAGTGTAGAACTTTGGTTCATCGCAAAAAGTGAAAGAATAGCACATACCATGCGTCGTTCCCGTCCACTGTAACAACAACCTTATTGACGTTAGACTGATTTGCAATGCGGTTTTTGCTGTTTCAGACACAGTGTTGTTAGTTTGCCAATTTTCTGAGTTAAAAACAATGTTTTGTTCACGTACAGGTTGCACAGGTTACATATCCAAGAGACCCGCTAAATTTTCCTCTGCGTACTTACCAGTATGTCGCCATAACCGACATAAGCAATTTGGCCGGGAAGGGATTTATACAGACATGGCGTTTTTGAAGGCACTTTTTTTGTTAAAAATGCGTGTTATACGTGCGGAAAACAGCTAGAGAATTAGCTACGAGTTCATGGCTTCCATCTTGTAAAGAAATGGCGGAATTTTACCACTTACTGCAGAGGTCTCCTTGCAACGGAACTGCTAAAGAACGTTCCCTTGTCTTGGTATAGCGAGAGTGCTTCAGAGCGGGCCGGCGCCTCCCCAAAGAACACAAGAATGTTCGAATACGCTGCTAAGCGCAGTGTGACAGATTCCATCATAATAGATTGACAGCAAATTGTCGCTAAAATTATGTACAGATGTGCATAAATACAGTGGATGCGTGGTCAATTTGACGGTAATTTACATGGGTTACACTAGGGAGCCTTGTGATGCTTTCTTCGTGTCTGCTTGGTGTTGAAATGAAGTGAAGAGAACGAAGACGACGATAAACCAGACACGCTCTGCGGGTACTTTTCTAACAATCCGAGAGCACGATCATCACCATCGTCTTGCGGGGTCACAGTCCCACATGGCCACTCTGTTCTCCTTCCACCATCGCCCCTTTCGCCGACCGCTGTCCCTGGCAGCTTCCCATTGGCCGGCTCGTGAATGTGGGGTGAGTGACCCCTCAAAACGATGGTGATGATGGTGCTCTAGATTGTTTGAAACGTGCCCGCAGACGGTGTCTGGTTCATCGTCTTCTTCTTTCTCTTCACTTCATTTGCCCCACATGAGCATTTTTCCGCGAACGATGCTTGCACCACTCGCACAGTTCTAAATGGCCTTAACAACACTGTCCGCAGTCCACAACAAACCAAGGTATCAGCGTAATTACTACAATGGTCACAGCACGCAAAAGTCGTATACACTGAAAATACAAAATACAAGCCGGCAGGAAGTTTGTACCTTTTCCGGCAATGACTGCAGTGCCATCCCTGCCGTTTGTATATGTGGGCGTGGCACGGCTAGTGATTACTTCTACTTTTACAAGCTCCCATCGCGGGAGGGAACTCATAGGAGCTCTCAGAGAAAGATACACAGAAACGTTTTTGCCTACCGGTGGTCTTCTTTTGTAAGCTGTGGGGCCTTAGCTTTGCCCTTGTTGCCGCTCTGCATATCTTTTTCTTTGTTGCTAACTGTCGGCTCCTGGGCCGATTGGACGTGCTACTTCGCTTATGCGGCGGTTGCTGTTTCCCGACCCTTCCGGGGGAATCTAGCTGAAAGTATGGGGTTGTGGAACCTCCTGTCTCCAATCGGGGCACTTTCTTGTGCTGGGCTGCGTTGCTGAGGCAGGATGTCATGCACAGCTGTGTCACGGTCATCACTACCCGCAGGTTCAACGAACTCGCGAACAATCAAAGGAGTTGCCTCCATCTGCGTTCGTTTTGGGGTTTCTCCCCCGCCCTCTGAATCAAGCTGGACCTGAAGTTTAGCGGGCCGTAACAGCAGCTGCGAAGTTTATTTCTCAATATTTTCCCGCGCTCGCACGTGCTTATCACGCTCTTTCTGTATTGCGGTAATCTCGTTTTTTATCTGGGCTAGCTCTTTCCGCACTTGCTCCTCACGAGTCTTCTGTGGTGCTCTAGGGCTTACTCCTCGCGCCAGTAACTCTGCGCTTCAAGCACCCACTGTTAGCTCGTCGCTGCTTAACCCCAAGCTCAAATAGCTCTGCCACGTCCACGTCGCTTTTTAAGGGTATACACAAACTAGTCTCGTCCTGCCGCGGACGCCAATTGCTGTCAGGTTCGGACAATAAATAATAACAGTTGAACATCGTTATAACGAACACTGATATAGTGAATTGTCGTCTATAATGACGAAATACAAACTTTGGTTGGTCACGCCCTATTTCAAAGACACTCAATCATTTATAGCGAAACTGAAACCGTTGGTGACGCGCGATATCGGTTGTAACGAAAAATATTCACCAGGAGGCTAAGAAGCTACTCGGAAAAAACCCCTTAGTCCGAAACGGTAGAAGTATAAAGGCGCTTTTGTTCGTGCACACCGGAAAACTTCATCCTGCTCAGTGATGTGAGTAGCCACCTCCGAAGATTACATCCTTCATCATGTACATCAGGACGCAGGCCTGTTTTACAAAGTGAACTTTGTTCTTTTGATGAATTTTTGCGTACTGATGTTCCGGTTCATTGAGCTGGAGATGCAACAAGGAGAAATGTAAGGGTCACCTTGTTTACAGTGGGTTCGAAGCCTTAAAATGCATGTTTGTATGAAGTATTTTTGCGTGAGCCAGATTGTCGATTTGGTATAGCCGATTTTTACCTCCACTGTTACAACGAATATCCGTTATAAAGAACTAATTTGCTGTTCCGATATTACTTCGTTATAACGAGGTTCGACTGTATAACTAACTCTGGAAACATGACTGTCTGTTTATGTTACCCGAAACCCAAACAAAATACACACAACAAACAGAGAGAAATTTAGAAATGGTGACAGCATGCTCAGCCACGAATAAATTGTCACAAAGTTCAAATGACGTGAAAAGTCTCAGCATGTGCCTCTCACTTTCACAAGTCCGTCATACCGCTGGTCGAACGCGCACAGTCGTGACGTGATGGCAGCGATCGACCAGGTCACAAGTCGGGGTCCACGCTGGCACGGCGTGCTCCGTGCCCTCGTTCATGTTTAGAACGTCACTCCTTGTCGCGCCGCCTTTGGAGACCGCCCGACCAGACGGCTGCAGATGTTTGAGAAGACGGCCTAGCGGTTTCCGTTGTGAGCGACCACTGAGACGGGCCACGGGTCCAGGCGCCCGACCGGTATACGTCTCGGTCACACTCCCACACGGCCTATCTCTAATCCGCCTACAACGATCGTACCTTTCGCCGACCGCTGTCGCTGGCAGCTCCCAATTGGCCGGCCCGTGAATGTGGGGTGTGTTACCCAGCAAGACGATGGTGATGATGGTGCTCGCGGTTGTTTGAAACGTACCCGCAGAGCGTGTCTGGTTTATCGCCGTCTTCTTTCTCTTCACTTCATGAGAGTGTTTCTCGCGTTTTCGATCCGGTGTTCGCGTTAGTCACTGTAACATGCTGCACGAAGCGGACGTCACGCAATATCCGTGCGTAAAGCTGCTCGTAATTGTTCATCCAGGCGTCCATATTACTGAGTCACGCGCCAGAGCTCGCAACCCTGTCAGGTGAAAAAAAGCAGCGATAAGGTTGTGGTTTCCCCGAGTTACTGTTATTTACATGAACACGGCATGATAACCCCTTCTTGACACCAAAATATTTGCTACAGCATTCCGCCTCTGAAGCGCCCCAAAAAACAAGTTTACTGCAGGCGTGTTGACCTAGATTTCGTTTTTTAGGCTTTCTTCTCTATTCTGCATCCGCAGTCGATTATGTTCTCAAAAGCGTGCGCCCGTCTGTAGTTACCACTGAAATTCGGGCCTGCTTCCTGCTTTATGTACTGGCAATAAAAAAGCAGCGGCGTGGAAGCTGCCTTTCGGGGCGCGCATTACCGTCATAGTAGGTCGAACTGGATGCCGTCAATGTAAAATTTACATGACTCAGCAGAGACAATTGCATGATTTACTGTAGTCATTCAAATCTCCGTGCTAAGTCACGACAGGAAAGCGGCAGTGGTTTCGTTGGACGGTGCTGTTTCTGGCTTGTAGGTTTTGAAGTGGTCGTTTTGAAGTGGTAGGTTTTAAAGTGGTCATTTCTGCGTGATTTTTTCTTACAGTGATGCCGCTGAGCTCGCTCATACTGATCATCTTGGGTCTCGCTGACTTGGTTATCACGTGGATCATGGTATTTTACTGCTGCGTGCGGTCAGCCTTGACCAGAAAAAAGGTAATGTACCTCGCAGCTGCGATCATATTTCACAGACAGTGTGAACGTTCAAGTTCCAGTTACCATCCCTTTTTGAATAAGGATATAATGTAAAACTATATTTCAAGGCGTGATTGGCTTAAGATAGGCTCGTTGAAGAACGAAGGCAGTCTTGAAAGCTTCGAACCCCTGCTGTCTCCGGGCATCAAAATACTGCGCTGTGCACCAAAATGTTTGCCACATCTCCTCACCCCCGTTTTTTAGCACGAAAGTGTTTTATTCCCAGATACCCGAAGATTTCGCTGACGTCATATCCGTCCCCGAAGTGACGCCCGTACAACAAAACAAGCGCCCTGTAAAAAGTGCCCCCTTCACACAAGTCTTCTTGCGGGGAAGCAACCTTTACTAGTAAAGAGTACGTTATACTTAGGGTTGTTCGTTTTCAGGTTTTATATTTTCACACGAAAGTATTTTATGCCGCGATACCCCACGATTTCATTGACGTCATATGCGTCACAGAAATGACGCCAGTGCACCTTTGCCGAAGCGACCCGCCAGCAGGACGACGCTCGCCAAGAACACCCACAACAAAGCCGCCGAACAGCAAATCATGCTCCGCTGCAGATTTCACTGCACATTTCGCTTTCGTGTTTAACGGATTCCTGACAGAGGAATCAACCATAGTTTTTTCTTCTAATAAACGTTTCTCTTTTTCTGTCCCCGCCAATTTCCCCCACCATTATAATAATCACTGCCGTCGTTGTTTTTGTCGTCATTGTCCTCATTCTGATATTTTGCCCGCAGCCGAACGAAGGTATGGCCCACTGATACGGAGGCTTCGTTGCCCAGTAATGCAACAGGGTGCCGAGATCTTGTGAGAGTACCGTGCGCAGCACAGATACATAGTATAATTGTGCTTGGCTTAACCTTCCACTAAGGTTCACTCATGTCGCATTTCAAATCGACTATCAGTTCAAGGCTGCTGTGAGGAAAGTCATTGTTAGATTTATTTCTTCCAAACGCATTTAAATGAAACCGCGTTCCTCCCCATATGATGTTCAATGAAGACCGTGCTTTATTCAAGACGGCACTTTTTTGCATATAGTGCAATGATCTGGCTTGTACAATGTTGTAAACCTTCTTCCTGTACTTCCACATTGTGTTATCTGTCAGGTACTCTTTCTAACACTCTGAAGGCGTTTAGAGTATTTAGTTAACTACTCTAGTGTAGCATAACGTGGCACCCTTTGTTATTTACGTCGGATCAGGCAGTACTCCAGACCTCGAAATATTGTTACGCAGCGGAAGCACATAGAACAGGAGTCATTTTGGTTAGGAACGATGTATTTACAATTCTGGCATGGCACCTCAAGCAATGTTTGTGTGCTACTCACTGCATTGTCATCGTCGGTGAAAGATGCCCCTGGCGCTACGTGCCACTTTTCAGTTCCAAATAGTATTTTTTATTCGTTCGTGCTAGGGCGCCTTCTATAAAAGACTGTTGATTAAGTCATAAGGCTTCTATAAGTTTCAAATCTTTGCACAAATGAGCGTTCTTTCCATTAGTTATTGGGCTGAGCCAATTAGGTGATCTTTCAAGGATATTGGCAAGAAGGTAAGACACAATGTTTCCAACAATTAGCGAATGTTTTACACACTAATATACATCTGCCGGCCATTATCTGAAAGAGCCTTCTGAATGAACACTATACAGTAATTATTGAAGGGCTAAATGCTTTCTTACAGTTCAGTTCTGCACCGAGACCTTCAAGAAGACAAGTGCATAACTTTCTAACTTTATATCTCTGTTTGACTTTCGTCTCGTATGCTGAAGGACGGCCAACTGCTTCGCTATCAGATATAACCTGACATTTTTTCCGATTTGCTGTTTAATACGAAGTCCTAGCTCTTCTTATATCCAGTTACAGAACCGCTCTTTCTGGACGCGCTGAAGGCAACCGTGGAGTTTACAATTTCCAGCTGAAGTAAATGCTTCCGGCATACTTGAATTTCATGCTTCACGAATACTGCAGCGTTCCGATGCCATCAGAGAAACTAAATTTCTAAGAGATATTGTTTCCCTGCCTGAAGGTCTTCCCATTTGGGCCTTAATTCCGCATTCTTGATATCTACAATCCTCATATGGAGCCATTCTTTGCAGGTGCCTATGAATTTTAGAACTTCGACTCACTCGTCTGTCAATGCTTCCATGATTGAGGCGATTTTCGCTTACTGAATTGAAGATTATGCATAATGTAGACATAAAATGTACAGATGCTGTTGTACTGCACCGATGCCTACATTACTTTGTAGGTGCCATGAGAGTGATTCACTTCCGAGTAGTTTCCTTAATACGGCGAGCTGCAACTTAAATGGTGGGCATCTGGTGTGCAGCTCTTGTGGTTAGTTGTAACGTTGTATCACCCTCACTCTAAGTGAGAATTAGGGCGCTATTTTTGCAGATGTGTAGTACTTTAAGACCCTAAGCGTTATGAGTTGACCTTCCTACTCCGATATATCCTCAGTCGTTCAGCGATTGGAGTTAGTTCATCTACTTCTGCTCCTTTTTTTGTTCAGATTTCCTTCTCATTTTGACTCGTTTCTTCTTCAGAGCGAGTTCCGGCTAACAAATTAGCAATGCCAGAAATGTTCTATGATCTCGCGTTGGTAGTGTGACACTGCGCATAGACTGTTTTTCCTACTTTCATATATTATCTCATGCATAATGTTTTTTCGATGCCTTTTACGTGCTTCAGGGCATGAACCCGACCTCTACCTTTTTAACCAGTGCTCTTACGCTTGCCCTTTCAAATGTTTGCTCACTTCTTGCCATGTTTTACACACGAACATGGGGAACCTTGCTTCTATTCGCCAACTAGGACATGTTCTGACCCTATGTTTTCAACCAAGAGCTTGATAACTTAATTATTTTAGCATTTATGATTGGAGTCTCACTTTTAGCTTGAGTAATAATGTCTTCTTACGCCCTCCTGCTACAACAACAGCTGTTTATTACAGAGGTTTTAGCTAGGCTGCCCTTCGCGAAGTCACTGCAATCGTTGTTGTTTCGGGAATTTGTGTAGTTTTATTCTTCGCATTCCCACCCCTTTCACTGTGCCCTAATCTACACTTCTCTGTTCCTTAGTATCGGGCAGTTAGTATGAAGCTATTAGGCTTCGCAGTTTTTTTTTTCCACTTTGATGAGGCGCACGGTGGTACTAAAATCTTTGGATAATTTTCCGTCATACCACCACCACTACCACTACCACCACCATCATCATCACCATCATCCTGGTTGTGTCCACAGCAGGAAGAAAGCATCTCCCAAAGATATCCAGCCACGTTTATTCAGTGCTAGCTAAGTCCATGTTTTACCACCGAGCTTTCGCAGCTCATCTCCCCATCCAGTTCTCGGCGGACCCATATTGCGTGTACTGTCTACTGGCACCCACTCTGTTAAACAGATGGTCCACCTGTTGTGCCCGATGCGCATGACGTGACCCGCCAATGCCCATCTCCTTCGCTTAATTTGAGCTAGAATGTCTTCTACCTTAGGCTGTTCTCTAATTCACGCGTCTGTTTTCTTGTCTCTGAGCGTCACCCCTAGAATACCTCTTTCCATAGCCCGTTGTGCTGATATAAGCTCCTTTTCAAGTCGTTTAGTGATACTCAAAGTTTAGGCCCCGTAAGTTATTTTACAAAGCGCGAAAGAAGAAAAACTGCAATGCGCGGTTTGCGGCGGCCGCACAAACTAAGCTGTGACGTTGAGAGGAGGGGGCGCCGTGATTGGACGATGCCCAAGGTTAGCAATCAACAGTTTTCGGTTTCGGTTTCGGTCTATAAAACAACATGTTGACATTCGATGGCGTCGTAGGATGGGCATTCTCAATATTCCAGTTATCGTAGTACCGCGCTTCTGCCATGTTGTCGGCTGTAAAATGCATAAAATAAGCCTCAAAGGACGGCTTGGAATAGTAGCATTCACTATCTGAGGCCTACGCAGTGCATGAACGCCCCTCCGCGTCCCCGCAGACGCTCAAATGCATGCGCTTTTCCCCCATATTTGGAGCTTGCCTCGCTCATGCCTGTATCGTAAAAAGCGTGTTCGCACCAGGCCAAGGGCCTGTTGATTCTGGGCTGTGCCCACTGCCCGCAAGCAGTCGGTGCTTATGGCAACAGCACGCCAACGAGAACTCGCTAGCGCCCCAGTGCCAGCCTGCGCGAGTTCTGTGGGACTAGTTCGTGGAGCAATGAAACGTTGCGGCCCAAAAAAGGTGAACTCAGTATAGAAAACATCGGCGAAAAACGAAAAAGTTTAACCTCATAAAAAAAAAAAATATGTACCCGCGGCGATTCGAACTTGTGACAGGCAAAACACTTAGGTTGCCATACCTACCGCACCAGAACGACTAGGCCACGGAGGGCCGCTGGCGGCGTTAGAAAATATAAGGCATATAATGTATAACCAGTTTACACTTTATTTCGTTTTAGTATTTCAAGCGTTTAGGTGACTATCTGTTGTATTGCGCTCGTGCAGTAAGCGTCCGCCCGAGTTTCCACAATAGCTCACGTCTAGCAATTGCATTTCGTAGACGGGAAAGCGTTCGCAGATGCGTAGTCGTGCTGCTGACCGCTCTGCTTGTTCTCCCAGCGCAAAAAAGTGCTTCCCGCACCCTAGTTTTACGCTGTACGGTAAAAATATCAGTTGATTTTATTTCCTTAGTGCCTATATTGACCTCGCTCAGTCTTCTCCCCCTTCAAGAGGCCTTATATTTTCCTACTGGCGTACCAGTCAGCGAAGCGTCGCATGTGCGCTTGTGCAGCGCTTGTGTGAAGCGACCTTGACTTGGAGCTAGGATACAGTGTACAAACTAACGAAGTAAATAAAGGCGCATTCTTCCCTTCCCAAACGTGTTGTGGCTTAGTTTCAACTGATCGAGCGAATTGGACGACCCGTCGGCGGCCGGCGGACTAAACGGTGGGCCGACTGACTCGGTCGCGGAAGGTCGGCGAGCCGTGCAGTAGCGCAGCCAATTGTCAGCTCCTCTCCTGCTGACGTCACACTAAAACGCCACAGAAAAAGGGCGAGCGCAAAGAGAGGAGGACAGCATTTTCGAATTGATTTTTTCTACTAAATAAATTCTCGTAAACGCGCACAGAGTGGTCGAATCAGGGCCCAGGGACTCCGGACTACAGTTTGCGCTCGTAATCCCGCATTGTTTACAAATAACTTCAGTGTCCCTTTAATACGGCGAGCTGCAACTAAAATGGTGGGCATCTGGTGTGCAGCTCTTGTGGTTATGTTGTAACGTTGTATCACCTTCACTCTAAGTGAGAATTAGGGCGCTATTTTTGCAGATGTGTAGTACTAAGACCCTAAGCGTTATGAGTTGACCTTCCTACTCCGATATATCCTCAGTCGTTCAGCGATTGGAGTTAGTTCGTCTACTTCTGCTCCTTTTTTTGTTCAGATTTCCTTCTCATTTTGACTCGTTTTTTCTTCAGAGCGAGTTCCGGCTAACAAATTAGCAATGCCAGAAATGTTCTATGATCTCGCGTTGGTAGTGTGACACTGCGCATAGACTGTTTTTCCTACTTTCATATATTATCTCATGCATAATGTTTTTTCGATGCCTTTTTACGTGCTTCAGGGCATGAACCCGACCTCTACCTTTTAACCAGTGCTCTTACGTTTGCCCTTTCAAATGTTTGCTCACTTCTTGCCATGTTTTACACACGAACATGGGGAACCTTGCTTCTATTCGCCAACTAGGACATGTTCTGACCCTATGTTTTCAACCAAGAGCTTGATAACTTAATTATTTTAGCATTTATGATTGGAGTCTCACTTTTAGCTTGAGTAATAATGTCTTCTTACGCCCTCCTGCTACAACAACAGCTGTTTATTACAGAGGTTTTAGCTAGGCTGCCCTTCGCGAAGTCACTGCAATCGTTGTTGTTTCGGGAATTTGTGTAGTTTTATTCTTCGCATTCCCACCCCTTTCACTGTGCCCTAATCTACACTTCTCTGTTCCTTAGTATCGGGCAGTTAGTATGAAGCTATTAGGCTTCGCAGTTTTTTTTTTCCACTTTGATGAGGCGCACGGTGGTACTAAAATCTTTGGATAATTTTCCGTCATACCACCACCACTACCACTACCACCACCATCATCATCACCATCATCCTGGTTGTGTCCACAGCAGGAAGAAAGCATCTCCCAAAGATATCCAGCCACGTTTATTCAGTGCTAGCTAAGTCCATGTTTTACCACCGAGCTTTCGCAGCTCATCTCCCCATCCAGTTCTCGGCGGACCCATATTGCGTGTACTGTCTACTGGCACCCACTCTGTTAAACAGATGGTCCACCTGTTGTGCCCGATGCGCATGACGTGACCCGCCAATGCCCATCTCCTTCGCTTAATTTGAGCTAGAATGTCTTCTACCTTAGCTGTTCTCTAATTCACGCGTCTGTTTTCTTGTCTCTGAGCGTCACCCCTAGAATACCTCTTTCCATAGCCCGTTGTGCTGATATAAGCTCCTTTTCAAGTCGTTTAGTGATACTCAAAGTTTAGGCCCCGTAAGTTATTTTTGGAAGAACGTATTGAATAAATACTATTCTTTTGAGGGACAGAGGAAGCTTACTAGTTATGATATCTGAATATTTACGGAAAGCAGCCCACCCCATGCTAATTCTGCGGGTAATTCCCTTGTAATGGTTTGGATCAGCACATGTGATTTTCCCAAGATAGACGTAATCCCGTACTGTTTCTAAGACTTCGTTTCCTACGTTAGGCACGTGTTTTGGCATGCTGATTGAAAGTTAGGTTCGATTTTTTGCGTTAATTTTTACGCCTGCTGCCAGACTTTCCGAGCTGAATTGGCAAAGCATGCGCTGCGAATCCCTGAAACTTAGGTGGCCTTAGGTGGCCTTACGATGCCTTAGGTGGCTGAGATATTCCACATTATTTATCACCCTTGTTTTGCTTCACTTACGGTTTCTGAACACATGCTCCCGACAGGCTATAAATAATCGGGTAGTTATTGTGCCCCCTGACGCACACCTTTTTGTATAGGAAATTTACAAGTTCTGTATGTTTACCGTGCATACGTCGTATGCAGGGTGTTACAGGGAAGACATTACGTAATTTAAAAAAGATAGGCTTTTGGAGGCGGCTAAATTGTTTTTCTTGCGCGAAGTGGTCAGAGGCCGTGGCTGACGCAATAAAGCGGGTTTAATAGGCTATTTACCGAAATAATTACCCAAAATTTGTTATTACTTTTTTATTATTCTAGTTAGGTGATTGATTGTGATGACGAAATTATAGAGGATCATCAAGCAAGCCTATACCCATCATTAGATTTGCGAAATTGTATTTGTGTGCAGAGCTACAGCTCTCAGAACCTCAGCTCTCCAGATGAGCGGAACGGCTCCGTGCGGCACCTTAGCGCCGCAAAGCCACGCCCACACGCTCATGTCCCTAGGAGCTGTACACGTCACACGCCCGCCACTCTTTATCTTTGGCTGTATCTTCGGACGCATACGGCAGCCCCATCGCAACACTTTCCGCTCGCGCCGATGATAAAGCGAAGATAAATACAAACAGGCTTATGATGATGATGATGATGAGTCCACGGACTTTATAGCATCCACCGTCTCCAGTTCACGTCCCAGCGGCGTAATAATAGTTTGCATTCTTACATCAGCGCCACCATCGCCTTTTGTTGACCAGATTTTTGGCGACTCCACTTGGCTACATCACGAGCCGACATCACGAGCCTTATAGATTCTGGTTAAGTGGTCTGGAGTTCGGCGAAAGGCTATGGTTTCAAGTCTGAGTTCGGCATGGGCCCACGGCATTGAGCCCGGGTCCGCAGATAAGCGCTTCGGGCCGCCCGGCCTGGCCCGGGATTTCGGATCAGGCCGGACTCGTGCAGTGCTCTAGCGAAGCCAGTGGATCTTCCAGGCTGACGCTGGTACGGGGTCGCTTGCGGTCGAGTACGCGTGCGCCCGTGAGCGCTGTTGGTGGGGCTAGTGGTGCAGAGTCGCTGGTGCCTGGAGGGATTCACGAACAGTGGGCACCTGCGGTGCGCCGCCGCTGGTGCGCCGCCCTCGTGCGACCTATGCGGTGCTGTAGGGGCACTCGAGAGTGTTGTCGCACCGTGCACACCTTTCGTCTGCTCTCCACCAGGCTCACGTTCACTTCCCCTCGTTTTCTTGCGTTTTCAGGTCACCTCAAACTCCCGACTGCCTTCTTATGGACCGTCTCCTGGTGTTCCTTTTCCTTCTTCTACCTTTCCTTGCCTCGCTTCGGCTGCTTCATTTTTCATTCAATCTGTCCCGGCACCTCAAAATTACTTTATTTTCTCTTGCTCCTGTATATATCTTCATTGCCTCTACAATCCGCCTTTTTTCATTGCGCTGTGGCGGCCTCTGGTGGCGCCGCCGAAAAGCGATATGGCAGGGGCGCAAGAGTGCAAGTTGGATGCCACTGCAGCGGAAGGTGCATCAGGGCTGCGTTGCTACTGTTTATTTGTTTCACATGAATTGTATTGGCAAGCTGAAGCTGCAAAAAGAATAACTATGCTGGAAGACGTACGTTTTCAACGTGGGAAACATCCTAACAAGCGTGCGACGCTCGTTTTTTTTGCAGTAGTTCCGCAAGTGTCAGTACCGGAGGGTGGCTACCTGAGGCTGTGGAAGTGATGTTCTCACAGCATTTTTTTCTAGCGCCTAAAAGAGATGGGAGGGGGACATTAGTATCTGTAAGGCAGCAGCATAATCGCAGGCCCTTATTGTGCCCTTTATACAAGTCATTGCTTGAAGCTGGTGTATCAGCGATGCAAAATATTATACGTGGCTGCAGATTTGTTCAATTCCACCGTTCATTTTCTTCTGTTTCTTATCATAACGAGTATAAATGCATGTGCAGATTACTTTTGTAAGCGTTTTGACCGAAGAAAGCGAAGTCCAAATCAACCGAAGTCCCGACTAGAGCCACTAGATGTAGCTTATTTAGTGGCTCTAGTCCCGACGTAACTCAGAAAATTGCTTTTTGGGGTGCATTTTTACTCGTAAGCGCACTTGTTCATCGTAGTCGCAGGATTACATTTTCTTCTTTAGAGGAACTGTCAGTTTGAAAAGTTAGTATTTATTCGTTCATTCCTTTTATACAGCGGCAATATCACGGGCGAGTAAAGTGGTGCACGCAACTACGGCAACTTTCGGGCGGTCGGTGGTGTGTTCGAATCGTCGTCGGAGTAATATGACAAGGCGATTTCTGGATTTGGCGTGCCAGCAGGTTATCGTCACTGGCGGTGTGAATGCCTGGTGTGACTGCGACGGGACGCACAATGGGGCGTTCATGCACGGTGCCGCGGCGGGCAGCTCCTGATTTGTTCACTTTCGTTTCGGGGTTGGCGTGCGTCGATAGAAACAAAAATTTCACCCTTAATGTTATGGTTTGGCCGACAGTTGCATTTGTAAGCCGTACTGCATTTTGCATGGGGCCGAACCCGGCCGCATGCTTTCACTACACGGGCTCAGTTACAGCCTCAGACAGCAGTGGAATCACCGCGGAGCAGACCAGCCGACCCCTGCCACGGCCGGACTGAAGGAGCGGCGAGCGCACGCCGCTCGTCCAGACCGGCCGTGCCCCTGCCAGACTGTTTCCGGGCTCCTCCGCCAGGGCCATGCGCATGCGCAGTAGCGTTGTGAAAGAGGCGGATTCCCATTGTGATTCCTAACAGTTATCAAAATAAAAGACAAGTGCGAGACCACGCTGCTATACTCGGGGACGAACTTAAGAACAACAACGAAGTTGAACCTGCGCCTGATCACCACAGTCGGCTGTTACTCCGCGCGGCACAAAAAGTGCCTTACATCGAGTATTCTGAACGTAGTACGAGTAGTTTCCGCGATTTCTCGCACTTAATCTGCTTTTGAATTTCTGCAGTGGCTACTAAAAGACTAGGTGTGAAAACGAAGACGATGTTGCACATGAAACACAATCTCGTTTCAAAACGCGTGCGCGCGTTAACATCCGGGTCCATCGCGCTGGCGGAGTGACACACTGCATGAGCTCTTGTCGTTCTTAATTTTTGCCCGAGTAAAGGCAACGCAGAGCCACGTGGAAAGGGGGAGCGTTGCAGCTCTAGCCGTGGGCGCCATGGCATATCAAGCACGGGTGCCGCTGACCTTTCGCAACTGCGAGTCACAACTACTCCCAACGCCAAGCTGGAATGAGCTCTCAACGGAGTTCAATTGCACAATAATGCTTTCGCATTCACTACTCATAAAGAGTACTAAGCTGTCCTGGGATTTCAGTTTGTAATTAGATGACAGTGTGAGGGCCGCAGTTCTGGAAATCCCTTTTTGGCACTCCTGGCCAGTGCGCGCCGGGGATCACGGAAATCAGCACAGTCAACATACCATAGTAACGAACTCTTGTTAGAACTTACATTTACAGTTCACATCATAGAGCCTCTTTCTTGTTAGAACTGCTCTCACAACCTCTCGCGCGTGTGTAGTTTTTCCTGATATGTCCATATGTGCGCCCTTGAAGAGAGTTGTGGGCACCTTTTTGCTCGTTGGGAACCTCTGCCATGGCTGCATGTATCACCGCGCCTATAAGCCGGCATGACAACGCTGTTTTAAAGACGACAGTCTTTCTTGGGCTATTTAAATCGAGAAATTTGGGGCTGTCTGTATGTCTGTCCGTCTGTCAGTCTGTGACTCGATTCAGCCACCCGGCCAAACTGAAACATAAGCTGCGCAATAGTTTTATGTACCCACAGCCAAATCTATCATCTAAGTCCAGTGTTAATGCTCATACTTGTCAGCGTTGTTGAACAGGAACTAGACATTACGGAAATATAAGGCAGCAAATCATTACATGGGTGTTATTTCCAGTGTTCCTTTATTAAAAGAAGTTCATGGATGCTTGGTTTTTGTGATAGCAAATGAAATATACTACATCAACTACAGAAAAAAATTCACTCCGTCGCCGTCTGCTGCCGCGCTACTATAGCTTCTGTAGGAATTTTAAGAAATCGAACGGCAACAGTAACGAAAGTTTCCACTAGATAGGTCCCGCGTTCCGCTTGGAACGCTCGTCGTGTAGGGCAGCGTGGTTCCGTAAACGTTGGAGTATAGGGCGCCTCGATTCACTCGCGTCTCCGCGGTACGGCAGCGCTGCCATCAAGGCACCTGACCTGGAGCAGTGGAACGCGGTAAATTTAAACTGACTTGAGCAAGCCTCTAGCGTGTTATCTCGGGAGGAGCGAGGCGGGAGAGGAACAGCATGAGAGCTGAGCGGGAAAGAGAAGGGAGGCGTTCACTTGACAATGGCACCGGTCGACTGTCGTCTTTCGTCGACGTTTGCAACGGAAGGAGCAGATACGCAGCCATTTTTTATCATTGAACATGCTGCACCAGCACAGTTGTAGTCGGTGCCATCGGGAATGCTTAGAGAGAAAAATAGTACTGGGCGACCATATCCGTCCCAAACTTTCGTCATTTCGTGCATTGTCAAAGTGCTGGTGATAGGCGAGGTAGACTAAAAATATCTTGAAACATAACTTACTCTAAAAATAAAATCTTTGTGCTAGTATGCAAGCTTTATTGGTTTTTGCAGGGATTGTGCTTGCGAAGAATTTTCAGCGCCGTGGGATGTCGATGTCCCTATAGAGGCCTTGTTCGTATTGGCATTTGAGCCAGCATTTGAAATATCGGGCGTTTTTACTTTACCGTAATTTTCTTTGGTTTTCCGTCATTTTCCCCTGGTAGCTGTAAATTCCAAAACGTACGCAAGCATTGCGTGCAGATTTTTGCTGAGAGCGACGCTTATTAAAGCGAAAGCTTTCTTAGTATGACCGATGGTGTTCCGCCAGAAAACTTTTGCATTTCCTCATAGACGAGTACCGCCAGGACAGGTCGGATAAGATCTCTGGACCCACGGCGCGTGCGGGAAACAGAGCTTCTATTGTGTCCAAACGGTTACTGGAAAACCGCGAAAAATGAATGGTTCTATACAAGGCAATACAAGCAACGATATTGAAGAAGGAGTACAACAGTATACTCTTAGTTCATAAACGTCGTATCGATGTACATTTATGTCGTTCGTAGGTGCGTTTGCTTAGCAAGCGAAAAATCGTCACATGAGTTCGTTCTTCGTTTGCGATTGGGACCTTTCAAGGTTTGACGATAGATTGGACGCAATTTCATCTAAGGTTCGACCCACTGTTAGCTTGCGCGATTCCCTCAATTTTCTTTAGGAAACGATGGTTATTTTTAATGATGAAATATATATGTTCTGCAAATGAGGAGAGCAGATAATTTCAAGCTTCCATAATAGTTTCTAGTTATAAAAATATTAAACACTTTTGGAAAGAGAAAGACGTGGTTGTCTAGGGTATACCGATTGCATTGAAATGGCATACTTTTGCTCTATAGGTCACTAAAAGTCCGCACATTAACAGGTCAGGTGTGGATTATAAAAATTTCTGTTTACAAACGAACTCTCGTGGTAACAGTGTAAACTGGTATGCGACGCAGTCTATGCACGACGACCGTTGGGCTGTGGCGGCCCCTCCCGGCATAGGCCAAGATTTAAGCGATGCCTCGGACGAGAGTGGGAGCGACGACAGTGACAAGTCGACGGAGGCGGACGACGACGACAGCTCGTCCAAGGTGGAAGGGGAGGCCAAGAGACGGCGCAAGAGTGGAGTCCGGGACGAAACTATGATGTCGTCGCCCCCCAGCTGATGGCCTCTTCCCTCCTTGTGATCCTCTTCACCTATTTCTTCCCCATGCTCTGCTGCATGATTCACTGTGCTTCGTTGCCCTATTTTCTAACCGGTTTTTATTTTTGGAGTTTTTGTGAGACAGAGCTTTTTAATAACGTAATGTATGCTACCTAAATCGGTTTACTCGAATCCCACTTTTCCATTATTATGAGCTTTCTCGAAAAAAATAACCTTGAGCGCGAAATGCTGCATACTGTTTGGACAGTTTGTTTTCCTTTGCTCAATGAAGTATAAGTTGATATCGCGCAATTATTTCGTAATTTTTAAATTTTTCCTGACAGGGAAGATTAAGTTTTTTAAAATGTCACAGCAAGGTGCATTATTATTTGAATTTTCGCCTGCGTATTTTATATAATTTGTATTGTACACACATTATTAACTCTATTTTTCGTTTTTGTTATAAGTACTTTCACTGGCCTTCTTTGTATCTATTCAGATAAGAAAACTTTTCTTCATAATGAACGAGTCACCGATAGAAATCTCCATCTAAAGCTTTTTACGTCATTTTACGCACACGTCATTTGTGTGTTTGGCTGATGCGTAGTAACTACATCAGCAAGCCGCCTCATAAAGACTGCATTCAATAAAAGGTCACAATCTTTAGCTTTCTTACAAACGTCATCCACTATTTCTCCATTGTGTAGATGTTCAGGTATAATGTGTTAAGTTTAACCCTGATTTTTATACCCAGTAATGCTCAGTGGCAAACTTGTGTGTTCTTACAAGAATGGGCAGAGAGTGTTATGATATTGTTAACGCTGGCATTATTTCATTCTGTTGACGCTTTTAAAATTGCCCAGAAGTAGGAACGTTAGACCGTAAAGATGTATTGTGTACTGTTTATTAGGGAATAATTGTTATAGACTAGTGTCGAGGTACTGATTTCTTGTCTTGTCTTCGTGTTATCAGGTGTTATGTTTGACTGTGCCATATCGATCGCGAAACCACTTTGGAGTCAGCTTCAATAACCGCGGAAGCAGGGATTCTTGTTACTGCAGCTACACTGCTCCGTCGAAGGGGATCTCCCTGCTCTGTGCTTTCCGGAATCTAGAAGGCTGCTTTAGGTAGGCCGTGTAGTAAAGAAATCAGCCGCTCTGGCTCTGTCACGGCTGCACCGGTCTGCATTGCATTATGATACAACACCGTGGGCGTACTAAAACGTAGAAACTACGTTTGCGATAGTCTTACGTAATCCGTTATGATGGATGTAGCAGTATTAATAATACAGCGAGGATTATGTTGGGTAAAGTCGCGTCCGATGTATACGCGATAGAGTAGTAGTAGTATCTACAGATTTTAGTGCCCTTACTCATGTAATGATTGCCCTAGGATTTACTCCAAACAATCGATTTGGAGATGGAATTTGCTACGAAGTCATGAGGATGTGTCGACCGAGCAGTGAATGAACTCAAATTTCAGAACAAAAACTATGGGAGCAGCGTTTCAGTGCCGGAGATAACTTCATATATGAGCGAAGCACGTTTTGGTGACGCCACTAGACGTGTTCGGGGACGTCGTTATTTTGGCGAATTTTTCTCGTTGCAAAAAGTTTCTTGGCACATATTTTTTATCACCGGGGGTGATAAGCGGCGTTTAGCGGCAGCGTATTTTCTGAAAATTGTATACTATTTAGGCTTGAAGGGTTTTTACCATTATTCTGAAGCATAATAATCTTAAGGAGTAAGCGTGACATTGTTTTTAGCAAAGCAGACGAAACGATGCACCCTGGTTGAAGTACCTGCATGTACTAGAAGGTGCAAACCTGTACAAACCGTAGAAGCACATAGTCAGAGACTGTTATCAGTCAGAATATATCGCGTTTGTATTTCAAATTTTCGGCCCATTATACAAAACATTGGAGCGGAAGTAGTTGTTGTCAATTTCCTAGATTTCGCGAGAATTGCACTGAAGGCCTTAAGAGGAGGTGGGCTTTGAATGACGGTTTCACTTGCTAGGAACATGGTAGAGAGCAGCGTGTTCCTTTATTTACCTGGGAAAGCTTCGAATCTGTCGCTGTTTTTTGGAGGATGCAACAATTAACTCATTCATGGTAGCTATCGGTGTGCAGAAGAACTGAAAAGTAGTGCTTCTTTGGCACTTTTCTGTTGCACAGTAAAGAAATTGAATGCCCGCAAAGTATTGGAAGTGTTTTGCGCATTGACGACTTCGAAGATGGAAACTAGCTGAAAAGAATTGAGGGCAAGAAATGGCTGGTTCGAAGAAGCATCTTACGCAAGACTAATGGCGCCAGATGTAAAGACCTTTATACGCCCTTCGAACTTTGACTTCCAGCACAGTTTGAAAATTAGCACCAGTGTTTTATAGTCATGAGAATTTCATCCCGACCAGATTCTTAAGATTCGAGAAAGAGAAAAAGCGCGTGCACGTGGAATGTCGAGAATTAACTCTGTACAGATTCGACACTGACGCCCCAAGAACTCTACCTTTTGCTTGAGGAATTCGAGCAGTCTGCCAGATAATATATGGATACGGGGCCGGTACCATGGCTATCATTGTTAAGTCCTTTTGAAGTCCCAAATGCAGGTTGCTACGTAGATCTGAATATGCGGTATGGCAAAATGTCGCAAAAAACTATATCTTGGAGGTATATGAATGATTTGCTTCAAACGAGACCAATAAAAAATTGCCTATGGTGCGTGCTCTTCACGAAAATGAGCATATGTATTCGTTTTGCTCCTTGACCAACGCCCGAGAAGATTTGTGAGCATTATTTCTTGTTCGCCTTAAGGATACAGCTTCATTCTAGTTCTTATGTCTCCATTTTTTAGAAATGGTCTTCCCCTGCCATAGATTCACTCAGAGTCCATAACGTCGGATCCGAAATACTCCCTAGTAATGTTCAGGCAGTTTCTCGGTCAACATTTTATACAACCGCGTAAAATTTCAAACTAATTGAAAGTTACAAGCCATTGGTACAGACGTTCTAATCACAGGGTGGCTGCGAGTTTAGTAGTTACGGCGGGTCTGATGTACCTGTTTATTAGTTTTAAGCTTTCCCGCGGAAAAACACTGAATGTAAGGTTCTATGGTTTCTATAAAAGCAGTTTGATAACTGAAAATGCAAACGTGTCTACTGTCCTAAAGGAGCGGGCTTCGTATCAGCTTGTTGAATGTTTCAATCATTAACAGAAAAAACTTGGTTGTTGTTCTACCCTTTTTGCTAAGAAAAATTTGACACCCCCCAAATTGCAGCTGTACGGGTAGAAATGAAACTATACAGCTTTCTCAAAAATTCGCAGTTGAAGAAAAAATCGACCTCGTCGAGGATTGGAACGCGGGACCACCGCCTATTAGAGCAGACGCTTTACCACCTGAGCTAACCAGGAGACTAGCGGTTTGTAGCGTCAAATTTTCAGGTTTTGTGACATTTTTCTTCACAGAAACGGATTTCAACATGGAAATTTCCCCTATACCTGGTAGATTAACATCCGTCCTTCACTTCGAGTTGTTTATCAATTCGCTGTCGTGCAACAAACGGTTATTCCGCTGGTTAGCTTAGTTGGTAGAGCGACTGTCGTAGATAGGGGGTGGTTGGGGGTTCCAATCCTGAACAAGGTCGAATTTTTCTCCAACTGTGAAGTTTTAAAAAAGCTGTCCAGCTTTTCTTGTAGGCGTAAGGCTTCAATTCACGTGCATGCCATATTTGTCTTCCCACAAGCTTACTCCAGCTTTGGAATATTTCCTAAATGTGGTCTATCCTCTTACCTTTTATTTATTCATACATATCTTGCACCTAAAACGGAACAGCCGTGGTTGTGTTGCTGTTATGTTTTTTATACGAATATACACTTACCTGCGGTCTATACAATCGGCTGTGGTATCCTGAACCTACCTGGGCCACCATTCTTCTCCTGCACGTGTTTATCTACGAAACCCTTAAAATATTAAATTATCAGTACCAGTTCAAGTGATCCGGGACCTTACGGACCTTCTGCGGCCCACATATCCTTGAACTGTGATCCTTTTTTGTGCTATTCCCGCCCTCGCTTTCCCTTTTTTTTCCAAAAGGGCATTCCTACCTCCTCAGACAATAAAGCCAATCTCTCTGTTTCACACTGTGTACATAAACTTACTAACATGAATAGACAATAAACAGCGGCGATAAACACAAGCTCGCAAAAAGCTTGAATGACGGCGCTTAACTCTGATTCCCAGCGTTGCTTGGAGCAAGAACCCAAACCACATTTTCTTCTCCCGCGCTTTGTGGTTCTTTGCACATTTAATGACACGTGTTCACAGAAGAAGGCACGGGGCCTTCAAAACGTGAAAAAGAGAGGGCAGCACGTACTTTTGAGCGGTAAAAAGCAGGCTTGTTTATGCGCGTCGGCTCACGTCGCACCCGGCGGCTCGATGTGCTCGTGACAGGTAAGCCGAATTGTGCAATTTCGTTGTTATTACAAACGATAGCAATGAAAACTAAGTGTATGGGCTCCACTTGAACCGTGCAATCAGTGTATAGATGCTGATCAAGTTAGAGCTGACATATAGAGCAGCAAGTGCCTGGTATTGCTCAGGAGCAACACCTCATTGTGCCCGTCCTAATAAACATAATTTCTGACTTCATATTTCTGATGTGTGGTGTCTTTTCAGACCATGAAAATGTTTTCGTGATTTTTAGCAAAAATTAAAGTTTTAGAGAGAGAGAATGAGTGTGTGAGAGAGAGCGAGAGAGAGAGAGAGAGAGATAGAGAGAGAGAGAGATAATTTTTATTAGGAACAATGGGTAACATCAAAGCGTTAATCTCTGTATGCCAACTCTCTAAAACATTTGAGAAATAAAGGCTACGATGCGCAAATTGCTTTATCTGATGATATTCAAATAGCAGCCGCTAGTTTTACAATGTGTACTAAACAGCCAGACGTAATTTTGCCGCTTAATTATCTTTATTCTGCCAGAAAACGTAGCCATCTTGTGAGTGTCTGCTACGAAATGAAAGACAAAATATAATAGCTAATTACGGTTCGTTTTACACACGACCAGAAATACGATAAGACTAAACGAACTCCCTCGTACGGCTTCGTTTAGATTAACCACAAGTGCCAGAGAAGCTCAACTTTATTGCTATTCTATCACATTTGAAGTCAGCATGACTATTAAAAGAAGTCAACACTGCGATATTTCGTTCTTTGACAGGCACAAGCAAGACACTTCCTGTAGGCACTTAGCGCACCTACTGTTTCGCTTGGAGCACTTCTGTTCTCTTAAGCAGCCACTAAAGGAACAACGCGGTTTGACTGCAGTAGCCCTAGGGTCAAGTCACGTGTTTGGACGTGAACAGCGTCGAGCCCCAGCAATGGCAATGTTTTTTCCGGATTACAAGTGTTTTCTTCTTGCGCTTTCTAAGGCGAAAAAAATGCTCCTTTAACTCAGATTTTTTCAATTGGTTTCGTATATCATCATCATCATCATCTTTATTTCTGCGTGCCCACCAACAGCCAATGGCCTTAAGCGGTGGTGCGCAGGATGAAACACAAAATTTGATGCACACACAAACAATTTAAATATGTTGCCTGAAACGAGGAAAAATGAATGGAACGAGAAAGAAAGAAAAATGCGATCACTGCACTTCAAAGCAGCGTGTAACAAATGCAAATAGGAGTGGTCTAACAAGCTTTTAGTAAGTTTAGGTGCGGGGCGCGCCATATAAACACGTTTATTTAACGTTATTCATCGCACTGGAAATGCTGGGCTTTTACCACTCTTGGAACGAATATCGCTGCAACGCATGCTGTTCCGTTGTGCGGTCACTGAGAGTCTTCCGGGTAACAGGCGTGGTGGCCGTTTTGTTGTGGCTGCCTGTCCATAGGTTGAGGCTGTCTGAGGCTATCCTGATGAGTTACCATGGATGGCTTGATATCCTTAAGCGATGCACATCCTGTGAGGAAGAAAAAAATTCTGGCTACATTCCAGAAATATTTTCTTTCTAAACAAAATAAATGGCAGCGGGATGCGAACATGTTTTCAGAAGTGATGTGTTGCGGAAAAATTTCGCTACATTCTCAGGTATTAAGAAAAGTCTACCCACCCAAAACAAAGGCAAAGCCTCACACTTGTAAAAACACGCGCTCATCGAGAAATTAGAAAATTTTATTGGAAGGCACAAAAGCAGGTTGTCTTTGGGTCCCAAAAGGCGACAGTTTTTTTTCCTGTTTGGTTTCACATTTAACGGCAGTATTGATAAGCTTATGTTTTAATGTTTTTAGGGATAAGGCTTAGGGAATCACGTTACAAAAATTTTAAATTCGGCGTTCGCAGGGCCTAAAAGCAAGTAAGATCATGAATATTCCACTTTCCACATATATACCTTCGTAATCTACCGGAGAAGTTGCAAGTAGCTCATGAATAGAGTTACATGTTCTTGGTGTTTATATTACTTCGGACACCTACCAACCATCACTAGTTACGCGAACGTTGTGGGGCCTGCAGACAAGAACGTCAACAGCTCCCGCCACCTCACCTCGAAATTTTCTGAACCGCGGCGACCATACTCAGTGGTTTAAAGACCAATTTCGGCTCCTTACGTCAGCTGCTTCTACATCTTCCCAACCGAATACAACAGCACATGCAACTTGGGCCCCACCCTGGCACTCTGTACCTTCTGGTATTGGAATGCCAACAATCTACGTCCACCACTTTTAACACCCGTCCCACGTACGAGCAGTGGGTGGACTGGCCGTCCAGCTCTGACCTCACGATCCAGCGCATGCTGATAGAGGGGACGTGAGCAGCCAGGCAGGACCAGGACGTCCTGGACTAGAGGACACGGCCAACAGGGCATGGGCCCTTACCATTACGCACTGATGAGCTCATGAATACAGATGTTTATTCTGTCTCTTCCCTCCCTCTCTCTTTCTCAGTTTCGGGGATCACTTTTGTGCGGTATTTTTCCGGCCTTCAACTGGCACTCATGAACGTAATATAAGCGTCTGAAAGAGATCGGCGCTTGCTGGGCTTGAGATATGAATGACTGTAAATCTGACAATGTTTTCAGTTGTAATTAGTGCAGAAAATATACCGTAACTGACATCAGAAAGCTGCATTGAACGCATGTCATACTGCTTTGCCCATGGAATTCACTAAATTAAAAAAAAAGAAAACAGTTGATTGCAACTTGTTGTTAAACCAGCGATAATTAATCACTTGACGTAAACAATGGACGTATTCAGTGACTGTGAACTCTTTGCCAAAGGATAATGTTTTTCGGGACGCATAAAATGCGAGTCAGCAACAGCGGGTTTCTTGTTTCCCACTGGAGGTGGAGGTGACCAAAAATAGAGGGATGTATTTGACTAGACTGCTTTTCCTAGCATGTTCGCTCTAGTGCTGCCAAGACAATCCTTCTCAGAAGGAAGATTTTGAAGGTTTTATTCGAAAAGGAGGAGCTCATTCTCGGTAAAATTACTGCAGCGAAGAGGAGGCTGATTTCACCGGAGGTGCAGTTTCCCATGCATGGTAACAAGTACTCGTCAGGGACTCTTTAAAGCTTTGGCGAGCCCTCACATGAACAAATCACCCTTCCGCAGTTCATAACTTCCTCATAACACGTACGTAGCATACAGGGGGCAAGTTATTTCTGCATCCTCGTACGCATCTGAACAGGTGTTTTGCACCTGGCATTGGAAATATAAGCGTAGGAATCATCCGACTCGAGCAGCTAATGCGAAGCTTGCTTTAAGGGCTCGAAATAATTTATTGCCTCAGTGGCGAAAGCGAAGTCCACTCACCATTTTCTTTTTAACTGAACTATTTCGACTGTGGTAAACTGATCCTCAGCGTTTTCTGCTTCTGATACTGATGGGGCATCAATGAGTGTACTATGAACAGGTGCGTGGGGCGTGGGTGGAATTTTGTCCATTTTGAAGGGCTTGGCGGGGTTTTATAAGACAAGAATTATGAACTCCCTTGACTAAGCAGTTGTTTTCTGCAAATAGGATGGGGTGCATCACAGCGAGACCAATTATCTAACGTTGCTTTGGTGGCTAAATCCGCAGAGTTATCTCCTGTACTAACTGCGTGTGAAAAAGTAAAAAGTTCATACACATATGAAATGGTAAAATAAAATTGGTCGCCAATCCGCCCTGGTAAAGTGGATGTCCAGCAAAGCTGTCGTAAACCACTAAAATGTGGATGAAGGAGGGTATAAAAGTGTTTCGCGTCGTCTCTGCGGGCTTGTCGCTTGCGCTCGGCTAGTGTCACTAGACAAGGGTACACCGTATGCGACGGTTCTTGGGCACCGCCATTTTGTTATTTGTAGCGTTTTAGTCGGTCGGCTTGTAGTCTTGTCGTCCCTGCTCTACGGCTGCGCGCCACTGACGTCGTTCCAAATGCGGATAAAAATAACGCGTGTAACAGCATTTCAGAAGGAGAAGTGTGTCCTAAGTTGCTTTTAAATGCAGAGCATTTCAGTAACTCACGATGTCACCCGCGTTGACGTCCGTAGTCCGCACGCTCACTGCGCATGCGCGTCGAGTCGAGGCGATAGCGAACTCTCTCGCGAGGGGCATCGGATTGGATTCGAACACTCTCTCGCGAGGGGCATTGGATTGGATTCGATTGGATTGGGTTGGATTGGATTGGATTAAAGTGGATTGTGTTGGATTGTGTTGCGTCATAGCCGCGGCACGTTGCGTCATAGCCGCGGCAGACGGGCTGGGGCCGGCGCATGTGCAGTACTCTCTCTTCCGCGGTTTCCTCTCCTTCGGGCGCGCTGCGCATATAACCGGTGTGCCGTTCTCCGGCGAAGCAACATCCGCGCTTGGCTCAAACACCTAGAGTCCACGCCGCTTTACAAGTACGCCAACGTCGTCGACTGGGACTGGCTTACGCAGTCCCCTCAACGTATATAAGCGGCGGAGCGCGCGTTCGGAATTCAGTCAAGGGCGTCTTTGCTTGGCTTTCGCTTGACGTGACGCTTTGCTTGACTCGAGTAGATGCGACGCATTTACTCGAGTTCCCCCCGTGGGAAGATGCGGGCGGTTTTTTTTGCTGCATCTTCGGTAGTGTTGTTAACAAACGTCCCGGTCAAGGTTAATGGCGAGGCCCTACATGCGGCAATCTCGCAGCACTGATAAACGCTAAAATTGCCGTTGTTGCGGACTTCCTGGCCTCAGTGGCGGTACTATATACCCTCTCTACTGACCTACGCTTGGCTTCTCTAGCTTCAAATGCTCGGTCCTACCTAGCCTGACGCATGCGCTCGGTGCTTGGGCAAGAACTGCTCTATTTATACTCTGTTACAACTTAAGAACGGCAACGGAAGTTGCCGCTGTGCCTCATCCCCGCAGCCGGATGTTGCTCCGCGCGCTGCAAGTAGTGCAATACTGGAATATTTTGAACATGGCACGAGCATTTTCAGGGAATTTTTGTACTTAATATGCTTATAAAGTACTGCAGCGATGACAAATAAACTACGCGAGAAAAGGCAGACGATATCACGCATTCATAGAAATCTCCTTTCAAAACACGCGCGCCCGTTGAGATGCGGGTCCGCCGCTTAGGCGGAGTGATACCGTACGTGAGCTATTGCCGTTTTTACCTTGTTCCCGAGTATAGTGACACTAGCCAACCTAGCCGTCAAAGATAACCTGCAAACAAAATATTTACCAGGAACACAGAGGAGGGGGGTCCCATTGTTCACAGGCGCCTTATCGTCTATAATGCGGTTTCGATTCTTGCCTTGTGGGTTCCTGAAACGAATTCTGAGCTCTACGCTGTATGTTTGATTAGCCTCACGCATGCGCTCAGCGTCTTAGGCCTTGGCGCCTTGAATTTCTTGCCCACGGAGGTGAAACCGTTGGGAGGTAGAGGTATACTGCTTTGCTGTAAAAACAATATTTGTGAGCTGATAAGCATTGAAGAGATTGCAAGCCAGTATGGCGTCAGCCGGGGAAGTTGGTGGTGCGCCACGAATGCCGCATGGTACAATGTCGTACGCCGCCGATTCCGAAATCAGGCTCAACGTTTCCCTTAAACAGGAATATTATGGGTAATATTGCATCCCAAAATAAGGTTTCTGCAAAGACGCCTCAGTGTTTGTTAAAGGCGCATTCGCATCAAAACTACACGACACAGGAAAAACAGGCTGAGCGATCGCACTGAAAAAGCAAATGTGAATAAAAGCACACTTACCCATGAGAGCCAAAGCTCGCTCCAGCTCATTTTTGAAGATACTGAGCACTTTTACTCACGCCATTTTTACCCTGTCAGAAAGAAAGACAATAGGTAGTTGCTAGTGCTTCGATCCATTTTTTATGATTTTCAAGAAGGTGGCCAAATCCACTAAGAAAGGCGTCGTTAGTGGCAAGAAACATTGACAGTTCCTCACAGAGTAGCTGGAAGTAAGTGCACGCACTGCTACTGCGTTACCCGAAAAGGCCAAGGCGTTGTGCTGTTTTGGGTCACGCTACAGGTTCGATACCACGCATTAGCGGGTGACTTCCGATATGGACGGAGCAGAGGCACAACAAAAACTACGGGGATGCTTAGAACTTTCCCAGAATGTGAAGGCCTAGTTCGACGTTTTGTAAGCCTACTATTGACCTTTTTGTAGAAACTTCATGTTGCTTTTAACGGGCAGCGGCTGCAGTTTAATCATAGCCGCTTCGTCCCGGCGGTAGTTACGAGGAGCGGCTTTTAAGTGCAGAGCCCCTTAGGGGTTTCCCTTGTCGTAGCTAGCTCGCTGTACACAATGCGGAGCCACACGGCGTTCCGTCGTATCGGCTGTCGTCGCGGCGTAACCCAGAGGCTTCAAAAGCCAAGCGGTTTATATAGTCACAAGGGTTCGAAACTCCTGAACTGCTGGCGCTTGTCATACATCTCCACGTTTTTTAGCGCAAAGAAAACTGTAGGTATACGTGAGCCAAAATATACTTAATTAACCGGCAGCGCCCGTGTTCATTTAGTTAGAAACGCTCGTTTGGGTTTGTTTTTACGACAGTAAGCGAAAAAAAGTGCAGTGCAACGCCAGCACGTTCGGGAGGAAAAGCAAGCACAAAAGGAACAGAACTCCCGCTGGAGCAGTTTCAGGCAGGGGGCGCGCGAGCACTGAGAAGGCGGAAAATTTGAACTGCATTGGGTGGTAGCAGTGAGCGGATAACGGCGCTACATTCCGTCATATCTAATCACTGCTCTGTATTTCCAACAGCTTTCACGTTGAGTGGAACGGCTTTAATTTTTCGTGCTGCTTTGCCCTCTTCGCCGTAGTGTACTTTCTAGATCTTCACGGTGTGCGACTAGCGCTCGATGTGTAGCCAACAAGAGCAGTTTCAAATGATGCTCTGACCCCCTGCAGCCACGTATACAAAGCACGTTCAGAACGTTCTAAAATATGTTGCCCTTTCAAGAACCCTTCACCGGTGGCTGCTGGTTCCCTTTACCAGCACGAGCTACCCGTCTGGGGTTACAATTTTTGTGTGATTCGGTGTACCTCGAAAAGATTTTCTGTGCCCCACGCGTTCGATGAAACATAGAGATTCAAGTGCTGCCACGAACACCACGCCACCATAGGCTGCAAAGAAAAGCGATAGCTGCATATGGTCAGCTACCAGAAAATTTGTCTCTCGGTCATTGCATGGATGAGTGTCATAAACGATGCACATTCCTATGCCTGAATTCAGAGGATACGTATCCCACGAAGCTTCTACCTCCAGCGCAATGGTTTGAAATGAAAACCGCAAAGAATTGCTTCCCAGTGTGACCTCACTAGGATAACGCGAGGGTGAGTGTGAAGTGATTACGGTACTAGTGCGTGCTTAGTCATGCATTTTGAGTGGTGAGACGGGCAGTGAATGCTTTGTAACAAACATAAAAGGCTCGAAGCGAAAAACACCGCCCACACTGTAGCTTCGCTATAGGGCTTGGCTAATGGCTGCGCTGTGTCTCGCGATCGGTACTGATGGATTGGCTTATAATCTAACGTAAAGCTCTTTGGAGACAAACGGTTGCCTGTCCCGAAATATTCACCAATGTTTGATGTAGTTATTGCTTTGACCAAGGCTTGGCTCCCGGCAGAACTACCCCGACGTTTGTCCCATGGCATCACATTTTGGGGCCTTAGTTCTGCGACTGCTGGGGCGCCTGTTGGCGTTTTTGTGTGTTATCTATGCAGACACTGCTGCTTATGGTGATAAGCAACCATTCAATGTTTTAGGACCGCATGTTTTAACACACGAAGAGCTTCCTCGGTGTATTTCCGCGGCGCCTCGGTGCTAGCGCACCGGGTCGAGCAAGTAGCGAAACAGTCGGCAAACCTGCTCGGAACCGGCGTAGGGCTGCTGGTATGGCGACTGTCTTTTTCATAGGCTGCTCTCTCATGAAGCGAGAAAGAAAGTGTCTATAGAGATTAGATTGATGGCAGCACCGCCTGGGCAAGTGGGCATGGAGGGACGACCAACTGAGCGAGTTGGTAACTATTCATAGTGAAAAATTGTTCGAAAACACATACATTTCAGAAAAGGAAACGGACAATACTGGGGCAGACTATCCATGAATAGCTTCCGGAGAAGCCAGAGTAGAACACCGGGTTCTTAGATAGAACAAAGTGAAACAAGGCTGCCACGCTACACACCGCATACAAGAATATCGAACAATACTATTGCGGAAAATACGAAATGCGAAATATTAAGTCTAAATGTCTACATATACATTGTACAATTTCACATACAATTACAACGTTTTTAATTGCATAGCATTTCATAGTTCGGATCTCCCCCGCGAACCGAGGAAAGGGCCGCAATTTGTGCCTGTCCGGGGTTAGCAATAAGCCTAACAGTTCTACGTTAGTGCATGTCAAAGAACCTTTGCGGCTTCGTGGTTCTCTCGAAGAACAAGGCGAGCACGATTTCTTCTGTTTCTAGCTGCCTTCCCGAGTGTGAGCGACGACAACAGTAATGTTATTGCCGTCCAGCGTGAGACGCGAGTTCAAGTCCACTAACAATGTTCGGATTTGGTGTAGAGGTTGCGCCTCAGATTATTGCACTAATGTGCCGTGTTCGATTCTCCCCGGTCTTGATTTTTTTTTTGCGTGGTTGTGCCAGCGTTTTGTAACACCGTTTCGGAACGGCCCATCATCTGTAATCATTGAGAGTGATTATTAATCAAATGTTACTCTGGCTACCCAATCAGCGGAAGCGGTTTGAGCGGTTGGACGACGCGCCCAAAGCGGACGACGCGTCTCTAAAGGCCGAACCACATGGAGCGTTTTTTCACGCGATTCGCGCGCGTCGGCGTTGCGCGTGCGTTTTTTCAACGCCCGCGTCGATGATTCCGCGCCCGCGGCAGCATCTGCCCCTTGGCTACTAGTACACTCGACCTTGGATAGAAATTGACGCGCATCGCGCGCGTAGCCTGGCGACTTGTGCCAATTCATGGCGGCGGTTTCGAAGCGCCGGAGACAGCCGGCTGGATCCACCGGGGATGTTTAGGCTTACCACCCAAGCAGATATTGAATGAGCGCTTTCACTAGCGGCGCGGATGATGTTCTATAGTACCGTTTTCACCCACGTTATAAGCTCCTTTACCGCACAAGCAACTTCGTGCGTGCCTTGAGCGGCATTTTAGAGACCGCTTAGAAGCGGTCGCTCGAGCTCCCGACACCACTTAGCTGCCGAAGCCGCCGCCATGTTCCCGCCACTGGCCGCCGCGGCGCGCGCAGCGTGCGGGGGTGCGGGTGGTTGGAGCGCGCCTGTGGAGTGCGCGGTGAGTTTTCGCGAGCCGAAAACGCTCCATGCGGTTCACGCTTACTCCGTCAAACGGAACTCTAAGCCACTACCTCTACCCCGCCCGCTTCACCAGCGAGAGCAGTCTTTCTTGATATTTACCCAGCCGAACGAACCGCTTCCGCCTAATCGACTAGCCAGAATAACCGCTCCTTAGTAATCACCATTACGAACTACAAGATGATCGGAACTCTGGCGATGGATACGTCGGCCTTGGCTCTAGTGAGCGGTAGCGGAGCGGCCGGTTGAGTGCAAAATCAACTACCCACTGCTCTCACCACGTCAATTGTGAAGAGGGCGCGAAGTTAGCTGTTACAAAACGCTGGCACAACCGCGCAAAAAAAAAAAATCGAGTCTGAGGGGAATCGAACCCGGTACATTAGTGCAATTATCCGAGGCGTAACCTCTACACCAAACCCGAAGATCCGGGCACACCGTCTAATCAGCCGGTTTTGCTTTCGTCTGGACGGAACTGTACAAATTTCACGCTGGCTCCGTCTGGCACGGAACGCTAAGCTCTCAGTTGTATTCCGTCTGGACGGAAGGATAACCAGCAGCACTCCGTTCCGTCTGGGCGGAACTTAGCCCTTGTATATCGTTCCGTCTGGACGGAACGCTAGCCACAGCCATATTTTTAAGGTACACTAATCTAGGTCGTACTCATGGCACACAAGTAAACAAAGTCTAGGGGCAAATTGTAACAAATGTAGGGCATTTTAAATCTGGGTTTGAATTCATTCTGCCGAGTTACCATTTATACTCTCTTAATCCTGTAAAAGCCCCCGTAAGGATTAACAAACAATTCCTTCGTTATGTAATTCAAAGCGCATCGCTTGACTTAATCATCCACCTATATTCCTGGCATGCGTATAAAAAATTTACTTTGTGTTTTAATGCTCTACGAGTGGGTAATCTTTTGTTTGCGAACTCTGACAATTTCTCGCAACTTTTTCAGTGGAGAAGTACACTAGAGCTACGCTCATACAGAACACCTTTAAGTAATCAGGGAAATGTAGAGGCCTCGATGGTCGGCTATTAGCCCTGCTATAAAATAAGCGCGGTACCAAATATCAGGTGACACAAAGAGAAAAAAGAACGTAAAATAATAATTTATGAAATGTTTATCCTCACGACGATGTTCTAATCAGTCTAGCTTCGGTTTTTTGTTGGGAGAGGCAGAGTGTGTGAGAGAGAGCTTCAATGAATACTGAATAGGTTCGCCCCCCAATCCGCGGGGCTTGCTACTTCAGGTGGGGTGAACATAGCGCGTGCTTTGTACTAGTAAGTGCACTACAATCTGGCTAAATAAATATTGAAGGGAGAGTAAAATTATTCCGTCAGCAACTTCGTAGCACAAGTACGGTTATTGCTGAAAATTGTTGCTTAGAATGAACCGAAATGTTTAAATGACGTGGTCTTTTTAAAGTAAATTTCTCAAACGCCAGGCCTATCCCCATACCTTACCTCCCTTACGAGCAGTGGGTGGCCTGTCTGAGAAGTCCGGACCCTGGGAGGCAGCACATACTGGTGAAGAACTGAACTGCTAGCCAGCCAAGGCCAGGGCATCCCGTACTAGGGACGCCGCCCACCGTGCGAGTGCCTGAACAGCAGCACCAGCGCTCGTCAAATAAACATTTATGTCTCCTCTTTCCTACCCCCTTTTTATAAGGTGAAGCGAATTCGGTGAAGAAATAAAAACATTTGTTATGCAGTGGAGATAAAACCAAAGATAATGATAGAAGAGGTTATAAAACAGCAATAATAATAAAAAAAACGTTGGGCGGAGAAGGAAGAACGACAAGATATTAACTAAGAAAATAGCCGAAAAAAAACCTTACATCATAAGCCAAGCCCCAAAGTATTGGACGGCCAACGAAGACTGCTCGAGCTCCAAGCGCCAGAGCCTTGACAACATCCGTGCCCGTGCGAACTCCACCGTCAATGTACACTTCGCAGCGGCCGCGCACGGCTTTTACAATGCCCGGAAGGACCTCGATCTGCATAAGTCACACAAAGAGTAAAGGGAAGATGAGATACAACTGATATGCGAAAACAGGAACTTCAGAGAACAGTAGATTCATTGTGTGGTACAAGGGGGACTCACCTGATTAAATTCGTATGGTACTTACGAATTCATAACCGACGGGCTTAAACGTATCGTGTACCGAGTACAAAAAGTTGTACAAATTCATAGAAAGTTTCCTAATTGCCTAGTTCGCTTCTTTTAAAGATATAAATGAAGAATAAACAAGAAACGCAGTGTGGTTTATCCAGTTTTCACTGGATGGCGCTAGCTGTCAACAAGCAATAGTTTTGTTTTTGTTTCAGTACAGAAGGGACATATCTCCAAAATAAGCAAAGTAGGCCGTTGTGAACGTTGATATGGATTTGTAAAGCCTTTTTTATTGGCGCGCGATGGTTTTCGAGTCCATGGGTCATGAAGTGGTAAGTGCCATAGGTATGTTAACAGGTGAGACACCTTAACGCGCCGAAGCTGCACCCCGGCTGTGGGTGTAGCTTCTAGTAGGGTGTAGGGCTCCTAATTAATGTTCACCACCTGGGGATTTTTAGCATGCGCTAGAATCTCGACACACTGGCGTTTTCACTTTCCGCCTCAGTCAGCGAAGCCAACCGCGGCAGTGATCGAACCCGCGTCCTTGGGCTCGGCAGCACAACTCCTCATCCACAGCGCCGACGCGGCGGGTGTTAAGCGAACAGTGCTACTGAGAAGGGGACGCGCTATTTTGATATCAGTCAGTGTGAATGCTGCAGTTTAAGCTTTGGCGAGAAACTTGTGTACCTGAGTATGAAAGTCGCAAAATTTGTTTGAAATAAATTTTTCATGGCACAAATTGGTGAAATATTTTCAAAATAAAATAGCAGCTGCATGTGTGCGCTTTGAAGCCTCGTTATCGCTGCTAATCAACGGTCTTCACCCCACAAACGGCACGCTATGTTACTAGGAGATATCCTAATCAGCAACATGTCCTATGGGAATGTCCTCACACCATTCCCAGCATTCCTCACTTACACACACCAACGCAGCTGCCATATCCCATTGACCCAACCTGGCTGACTCTAGCCTCTACCTTCGAGGAGCAGCTAGCTCTAGTGCAATACACCAAAAACGCACTAGAGCTGAGTTCCCCATTCACTGAAGACGACCTGTAATTGGGTTGTCTGAACCGCCTTTGGTTCTAAATAAAGTTTTCTCTCTCTCTCTCTCTCTCTCTCTCTCTCTCTCTCCTCTCTCTCTATGTTACTAGAGGTGGTTTATTTGCATTGTAGCAATTAAAATGTTGACAATTCCTTTGTGTACCAAAATGTTAGCTGGCCGGGTGTAAAAGGGGGGATGGTAATATTTCGGCCAGTCTTACAGGAATTGTATTCGAAGTGTACACCCACATGTCACGTGAATGTGCCTTGTGGAGTGTTTTTCAGAGTGGAGGCAAAGAAAACGCTGAGCTATTGTTTGGCCAATGTACAAGGCAAGACTCCAGATAAGCTGTTGTTGAAGCTGTCGTCTGCGCGCTAGCAGGTGGCCAGTTGTGGCACACGAAGTCCTGAATTTGATGGGTGGCCTTGAGGATTCTTCTGTCACTTCTAGGCAGTAGCAATGGCCCAAGTACACAATGCTGTATTTCGGGCAGATTTGGGTGGACTAAAGTAACCCTTATAAAACGTGCTTTCAGCTTTTTAGTGCGGCTTTACAAGCATAAACCCATGGTAATTTGAGGGTACGGCAGTCTTCATTACAGTTTGTACATTTGAAAACTTTAGTATATTGCTAGAGGAACTTCGTATTTAGGAAAACGTTTTTACTTTAGGATGTATCCCGTTTCTCGGTCGACAAAGTGGTACCTACCATAAAGAAATTTCATCAATCATTAAAAGATTCGGATCTGATTATATGATAACTTAATGAATGCGACCTTCATTTATAGATAATCGCAGCAGTTCAATTGCAAAATTACAGTAGCCGTCGTACCAGTCCAACTCTCGCTATGCGTCTTTTCCTTTTTTCTTTTTACTTTAGATGAGCAATCGCAACTCGGGCTGCCTTGAAACACAATTTGGTATCAGTGTATCGCTTGTTTTAACTAAAGTGGAGATTGGTCACGGAGGACCTTTTGCTAAGGTTTTGCGTTCGTGATGATGAAGACGACAAGAGGATGGACATTAAACATTCCTACGAATGCTGCCCTACAAGCGTTACAGCGAAGGTTGCATAAAGGACGTCGTGAAGGCGTTGGACAAACATTTCTTCGGTGGCAGTTGCGAGTGTGCCACTTTTGTCGATAGCTGGCTTTTGATATAAAAGTCATGGCACTGGCCTTCAAGTACCTTTATAAAAGCGGCTGAGCCATTCATTTGGTCGGAACTTAAACATTTTTCACACAGGAGTGCAGTGACCATGCCGCTTAGGTTAAAGAGGAGGCCATGATTTTGAATCGCAAAAGCTACTAGAGAAGGCGAGGTACCCCGTTAATGGCTGTAAAATCCCTTTAGAAAATCACGCGTGGATTGAGGCAGTTAAGTTTACATATAGTGAACTAGAATATACTGTAAATTTACATAAGACGCTGCATCAGTCACGTGTCCATCAACATCAGGGTGGTTAACATCAATATTTAAGTCATGACCATCAGGTGAAGATAGGGAGGCGGGTTTTATTTATATGCATGACAGTATTAGACAGTGGCCTAACGTTTCTTGATCGAGTTTGTGGAGACAGTTTCGGAACTCGCATTTGAACTTCAATAATACCGGTTCATGAATACGTTTGAGCAGAAACACACAAATCAAACTGAGGTATGAGTGTATTCAGTGGGAATGCATGTATCTGTTAAAAACTTGCTCGCGCTTGAACCCTTGAAGCATCGTATAATAGATATAAGTTTCACTGGCCTGCGGCTGGTAGTAGCTCACAGTAAAATTTCAAATAAAGACACCAGAATTCTCCACAATGTCTGCATGATGGTTGCGGTGCGATGGACACCGGTCCAGCATTGCTTTACGTCTCACACGTTGTCTTCATATTTGCTCATGTCAACCACGATAGGAGATTGTTCAAAACGGATCTCAAGCAAACGGATTATTAAAACAGTGTGCATCCTGCCTATATTTGGAGTGCCCCTCACGACGTATTTTCTTTATTTTGGGCGGACTGGTCTTAAGGGACCACCAACTGAATTTAACCGAGTGTTTGGTGTTTAGCACAGCTCAGAGAAAAAGCATCACCCAAAGCAATTTACTGCAATGTAATTTTGGTGGCCATATCAGCAAACATTTGAAGGCGATTTGTATCTCCAACGATGCCGTGAGGGTGCCGGCTGCCACGACGAATGATTGCCTAAACAACCATAAACCAGAATGCAAGTTCTGCTTTTCCTTGGGCATAAAAATAAATAAGTATCATAATAAATCAGTAAAACTAGCACCGCGGTTAGTGGCATACCTGCCATATAATCATATAAAAAGTTCTAGTCCCGAGCCAGTCGGTATACTGTATTGAAGCCATCAGTCCACACTGAAAGCAAAGGCGGTCTAGCGGACTTAAAGCTACCTTATTCTACTGGTTGATAAGCAGGTAAATGCTGTTCTTGTATTTCCGGGGAGATAAAAAAGCTCGTCATATCAAGTTCGTGCAAAATTTGAGCTCGAACGCGCATGCTGTTTGGAAAAAGACCAAGAAATCCCGGTAAGCATGTAGGTAGTGAAGCCTAGGCTTGAACGTTACGACAGCGAAAGTGATTTGTGCTCAAGTAGAAAACTTAAAGTGAACAGGTAAATAATAACAGCTCGTAGAAATGTTCGTGTTTATCTGTTTGGCAAGGTTTGCTAAAATTTTACGAGGAATCAAAATTGAGTATATACGATGCACGTCCACCTTCAGTGAGGAATTTAGACCTTTAACGTTGCCCCCGTTCCATTTTCGCGAGAGTATGTGCGCGAATCCAATGATTTCCAGACGCTTATTTCAGAATCGCTCCTGTGTATAGACTACATAAAATGTAAAATTTTATAGCACCAGCCAGAACGATGATCAAGATACTGCAGGTTTCGGTCCCAGTAAACTTTAGCAAGCTTGATCATGATGAATATGTTAAGAAGCACCATGGGTTGAATAATGTGAGCCGAGGGACAGCAGTGCTCCTCTGTAGCCTGCTGTTAGCGTCCATAGTGTCGTAGTCCTCACATCGAGACACCCAGTGTGAAATGTAAATTGCAGTAGTGGACCACGCGAATGGCAGCCTACTCTTTTTTCTTTTTCTCAGAATCATATTAGTTACCTGTTGCCGCATTAGATTGCTTTACTCTGGGTTTTTCTTGAAGCGTTCTGGTAGCTAGCTCGCATCGGCCAAACTGCGCTTGGCATCCTTTTTGTTTTGTCATTTATGTCACCGATGTTCTGCATCTCAAGAAAAGAGGTGCGCCGATTTCGCCTCATTTTTCCAACGACCAATGCAGTATATATTTTTACAGAAGAAAACAGCGGTGCCCTGCGTTGGATACATGCGCTTGCTTTAGCCCCTTTCCTGCCTACAGATACTGGGTTTGTACACGCATTTTGAGTAAAAACAGCCCAGAATTCGCTTATATCTTTTGCGACAGCTTTTGTTATTAAGAATGGTACAAACAAGCTATGCTTGAATGAGTCGCAGCGCACTCCTACTAGATGGCAGCACCCATTCTATGCACAGCGTAAGCTGGAGCTCTTTTTAGCCACTGCGGTTTTTAAAACTAGCTTTGTCTCCCTTTATGCCCTCTGGGTATTCCCCGCGTACGTTCCGGCCCGAAGGCAAAGCTGTTTTTAGTGAAAAAACAAGTGATTTCAAAGATGTGTTCAGTTCTGTGGGCGAGGACGATGACTATTTATGTTGGCAAGCCACTGAGCTGACCGACGGATTGCGTAGTGGTGGTGATGAATAAATTGCCGTGCAATGATTGGAACTCGATGTGAACAGTGCACAGCAATGCCAGCCTCGCTCCCTGTTAATACACTAAGTGCCTGCTATTGTTTCGCTAAGCTTTTTTCTACGGCATTTTTGTTGAAATATTATCCATAAAAGTCTGGGCCATTTCTGTCCAGAAGTAACGATAATTAGGAGGAAAAGGAGGTAAATGTTTTCACGGCTTCATTTCTAATAATTATTGTTGAGACGCTTTAAGTGTGCCAGCATTGCTGCGTGGTTGGAAAGTTGTAAAGCTTTGTATACCTCGTGACCGTGTAGGCTTTCATGGATAAAGTGCTATTTGCAATGGCATGTTCCCCGCGTGTTTTTGGATCGTGACGTTCTGGTTTATCATTTACTGATAAACCACAACGTCACGATCCAGAACGTCACGTTCTGGTTGATTAGCACCTAACAGGGTGGTAATCAAGGCAGGGTTATATTGCGGCCAGGGAAGTAGAGGTTCCTAGGGTGTGAGAGCCTTCGTATGTATTACAAATTTAGAACGCAGATATTTTCAAATTTCGATATGTTTGAGCCTACTTCGCTTAAAAACGGAAGCTAGATTTCATGTTACAACAGCACACGTGAAAGTGTTGGAACTCCACAGTCACGAATGCTGCGTACACGATCTAAAGCGCGTTTTGCTATACTACGAAATAATGCTACCTGGCTGCAAGCGAAGCCCAGGCGAACTCTGCTAGATGAGATGGCAGATCTAGCGATTTGCTGGCCATCTCACCATCGAGCTTGAATCTATGCACCAATGCATAATTCGCCGTCTTCTCGCAGAAACGATAATGGTGCAGTGCCCAACTATGTATTCATCCTTGTAACAATGTGGGATACTAGTGAAAATGTGTTCACTCTGTAAGTAATAACGATATTTGCGAACGTTCAATCTTTGTATGAACCCCGAATTAGGACATCGCTTTCATTTGCTCTGCCTGCTCTGTTCAAGACGACCAGACTTTACTTTTGCTCTAAAATAATTTTGGAGCAAACATATTCTGCAAAACACTTAATATTTTGCAAAATAATTTGCCTTCAAAGCTCTGAACCAGACCTCACAGACAGACATTTAATTGTGAAGCGGTTCATCATATGACTGTCAGCAGGAAGCACGGGGAAGAAGTAGCAGTCCGTAGGAAGGGAAATGTGAGGCCGGATGTTTCAGATGGAAGCCTTTATGCACTATCAGATACCCTGAAAGCGGATGTTTGGTTGGCCTACTTAAAATGAGGCCGCCTTGTCATGTATGAGCGTCATTGGACTATCTAGACAGCATCCGGTACAGCGCCGCCTCATGCGCGCTGTTGTAAACGTGGGCGGGACAAAGACCGTCATTGAGCAGCTTTGTTAATGTGTACAGCAAGAGCGACAGCAGCAGTTGCGGCATCGAGGCACTCTATACCAGATTTTACCGCTGAACAAATGAAGGAAAATAGAACATTGACGCACACCACCCAAATTATAGAAGTAAAGTCCTGCCCTTTTCTTTAGGTTACGTGGGAAGGAGTAAAAACAAGGTTTATAGCACTGAAATAGAAGAGATTAAAAATAAAAACAAAACAAAAAACTCTCGTTTTTTGATCGACAAAAGGTACCTCTCGCCATACCAATATTTAGGACGAAACAAGGTTTGTAAAGGGGAATAGCAGTCACGACGGTAGTTGATCGTGGGGGGTTTATTCAAGGCGTCGCGTAAGGCAACGGGCCGAGCGCAGGTCCAGCCGGTATGAGCTCGTGAGCATGAACGTCCGAATCGGGCCTTCGCCGTCTTCACGATAATCCTCGGGGCATACCCGATTGGGCAAATGGCGCTTCGGTATATAATATTGTTGTGCAGCGTTAACTCTTCTTGTTACAATTGCCCCCGGTGCAAAAGGAGCCATCCTGGCTACTCAAGGGCACGACGAAACTAGAGGGTCGTAGTAGGACTTTAACCGATCCACGTGAACAATTTCACGCCCTCGGCGGCGATGATCTGTAGTTCGTGCACCGGGTTTCACAAGGTAATTGACGGGCGAAGTCCGCTCAATGACTCTGTACGGGCTATGGTACTTGGTGGTCAGTTTTGGGGAGAGACCGGGTGTTGAGCAGGGCACCCAAAGCCACACAGGGGAGCCGGGATTAAAACTGCGATCTTTGACGCATTCGTCGTGACGATGCTTCTGGCGCTGTTTATCGGTCGATGGAAACGAACGGGCCAGTCGACGGCAATCTTCGGCGCGACGAGCAAGGTCTGAAATCGGCGTAAATTCAGTTGCGTCGGGCTTGTAGGGGAGTATCGTGTCGATTGTGCAGGACGGCTCTCGCCCATGCAACAAGAAAAACGGCGAGAATCCCGTGGTCGTCTGCGTTGCCGTATTGTAAGCAAATGTTACAAACGGGAGTGCGAGGTCCCACTTCGACATGTTGGCAGACACGTACATGGAGAGCATGTCACCAAGCGTGCGATTTAAGCGTTCCGTAATCCCGTTCGTTTGTGGATGGTATGATGTGGTAGTCTGTTGAACGACGTGGCACTCAGAGAGCAGTGCTTCAATAACCTCAGACAAGAAAACCCGCCCTCGGTCGCTGAGAAGCTCCTGAGGTTCCCCGTGTCGAAGAACAAAGCGGCGAAGCAGGAAGGAGGCTACGTCGCGAGCCGTGGCGGCCGGAAGAGCATCGGTTTTGGCGTACCGAGTAAGGTGATCCACGGCGACAATGATCCATCGGTTTCCGGCTGCAGTAGACGGAAGTGGGCCATACAGGTCAATGCCCACACGTTCGAATGGCTTTGCTGGGCATGGTAGTGGCTGCAAAAGACCGGCAAGGCGGGGCGGTGGCGATTTTTGGCGTTGACATTCAGGGCAAGAGCGCACGTACTTGCGCACGAAGGTATACATACCACGCGAGTAGTATCGCAGGCGAAGACGCTCATTGGTCTTTAGTACGCCAGCATGACCGCAACGTGGATCAGCGTGAAAGGAGGTGCATATGTCGCTGCGCAAATGACGGGGTATGACCACCAGCCACTTTCGGCCGTCGGAGCAGTAGTTGCGGCGGTAGAGTAGCTCGTCACGGAGCGCAAAGTGAGAAACCTACCGGAATAGGGCCCGAGATCCCCCGGCAGGCGATGTACCGGAGAGCATCTCAATAAGAGAAGCAATCCACGGGTCTTTGCGTTGCTCGGTTGACATATTGCTGACTGCAAGAGGCGACAGACGTAAGTCACTATCACTTGAGGCAAGGCAGGAAACTTCAGCAGGTACGGTTGAGCGTGAAAGAGTATCAGCGTCGGAGTGCTTGCGACCAAGAACGGTAAATGACCCGGATGTCATATTCTTACAGTCGGAGAGCTCACCGACCAAGACGACCTGATGGATCCTTGAGGGAGGAGAGCCAACAGAGTGCATGATGATCGCTGACGACATCGAATGGTCGACCATACAAGTACGGGCGGAACTTGCCCAGTGCCGAAATTATCGCCAAGCACTCCTTCTCTGTTACAGAGTAGTTCGACTCGGCTTTCGTCAGTACACGGCTCGCGTATGCTACGACGTACTCCTCAAAACCGGGCTTTCGTTGGGCAAGCACAGCACTGAGGCCGATCCCACTAGCATCAGTGTGGACCTCGGTTGGGGCGGATGGGTCGAAGTGCCGCAGTATCGGCGGGGATGTGAGTAGACGCCGTAGCGTCACAAAGGCTTCGTCGCAGGAGGGTGACCACGCAGATATGTCGCTGGCACCGCCGAGGAGCTGAGTTAAAGGCGAACTTATGCTGGCGAAGTTGCGTACGAAGCGTCTAAAATACGACCAAAGACCAATAAAGCTCCGAAGCGCCTTTATAGTGGTCGGCTTCGGAAATTCGGCTACGGCTCTCAGCTTCGTGTCATCTGGGAGGATCCCATCCTTCGAAACGACGTGGCCCAGCTGCAGCCCAGCTCTTGCAAGGCACGTCAAAACTTGCTGCAGGCGGGCGAGGTGCGTTTTGAAGTCCGAAGAGAAAACAACGACATCGTCCAGATAGCAAAGACACGTCTTCCACTTTAGTCCGCTCAAAATAGTGTCCATCATTCGCTCGAAGGTGGCAGGAGCGTTGCAAAGCCCGAACGGCAATACATTAAATTCATAAAGACCGTCAGGGGTAACAAAAGCAGTTTTCTCTCGATCTGCTTCCGCCATCGGGACCTGCCAGTACCCGGATCGAAGGTCTAGCGACAAGAAGTGTTCTGCTCCCTGCAAACAGTCGAGGGCGTCGTCGATGCGGGGGAGGGGTTACACGTCCTTGCGGGTTATGGTGTTCAAACGGCGGTAGTCAATGCAAAACCGAATGGACCCATCCTTCTTTTTCACAAGAACCACAGGTAACGCCCAGGGACGACTCTTGGAGGGACGAATAATGTCACGCTGAAGCATGTCATTCACGTGGTCTTCTATGGCGCGTCGCTCTGCCGGTGATACACGATACGGTCGTTGTCGAAGTGGGGCATGCGAGCCAGTATCGATGACGTGGCTCACAACGGACGTGCGGCCAAGAGAACTTTGCCCACTATCGAAAGACGAAGAAAACTGGCTCAGAAGTGCAGTAAGCTGGGCTCGTTGGGTGGCGTCCAAACTTTCGTCAATTGAGCGGCAGAAAATCTCGAAACATGTTTCGTCCCGTGTGCATGGCGTGGTAGTGCTCAGCTCGTCGACTTGGAGATGGGGCGCATCATCCAGAAGCTCCGTAACAAGACGGGGATCGACCGGTTCTACAAAGCCGAGTCTTTCGCCGTGTAAAAGGGCGCACGAAGTCGTCGACTGGTTCATAATCATCATTGCACTCGCGCCATTGCGAATTGTCAAAAGGGCGAGTGGTAGCGGAAGACATCTGCGGCGGAAGAAAATGTCGGACGGCGTAAAAGCACCGTAGCCTCATGAATAGATGTGCAGCAAAGAGGAACAAGAACGGAAGAACGGGGTTGGACGACAGTGTCTTCGGCGATGACCACCTTGGCGTTGGGAGCACAGAAAGAATCTTCCAAGAGAGGCGAAAACTAGACTTCGGCAGGTGCACACCGTATGACGGCATGATGGCGCGACAGAAAGTCCCAACCCAGGATTACATCATGAGAGCAAGACGGCAATATGACGAATTCAACGGTGTAGAGAATATGCTGAATAACGACACGGGCCGTGCAGGCTGCTATGGGCTTAATCTGTTGTGCACTGGCGGTGCGCAAGGATAGCCCGGAAAGTGGCGTCAGAACCTTTCGAATTGAGCGCCATAGGTCGGCGTGAACGACAGAAACAGCAGCTCCAGTGTCGATTAGGGCAGTAGTGGGGATACCTTCAACAAACACATCAATAACATTTTCGGGAGGGACGTGAGGACTTTTAGCTTTCGAGGGCCACGCAGCTTTTGCCTCGGGATCTGCGGCTGTTAGTTTTCCTCCCCAGTTCTGGCAGAGCGGCGCCGCATAGGCGACAGCGAGCGACGACGTGGAGAAGGAGATCGGCGGTTGGTGGACGTAGTAGAGCGGTCAGGCGACAGCGACGTCATCGGCGGATCAGAGGCAACTGGGTACATTGGCTGCGGAACAATATACGGCTGGGCGTAAGCGGGGTCGCAGTACGGAGCCTGTTGTAAGGTGTTCGGAGGCGGCATGCGATGGCGGCAGTAGCGAGCTACATGTCCGGCAATTCCGCATACAAAGCATATAGGGCGATTGTCCTGCGTACGCCACGTGCGCGTAAGAGGACTACCCACAGCCGTCGGAAGACGGCTCGCCGGCACGACATTCGGACTAAGATTGGTCTGCAACGGAATCATTGGCACGCCAGGCTGGGCTGGTGGAGCAGGCGGGTGCACCACTCGAGGGTTGACCGAAGGAGCAGGCCGCAGAGGTGACCTTACCCTGCAGCTTCGACGTACGTTATGGGGCCGGCGACCGGCGCCTGGTAGTGGGCAGTTGGTAGCTGACACAAACGTACGACGTCGGCTATCGTTTGGGGATCCTTGGACAGCAGCATCTGGAACGCGTCATCATCCACTCCTTTAAGGACGTGCCTGACCTTGTCCGTTTCCGTCATCGACGGGTCGACCCGCTTGCACAAGTCAACCACGTCCTCGATGTAACTGGTGAATGTTTCCCCGGCTTGTTGGCCGCGTACACGCAACTGCTGCTCGGCATGGAGCTTGCGTACAGCTGGGCGGCCGAATGCTGCCACAAAGCGGGTGCGGAAGGCAGACCAGGTAGGAATGTCTGACTCATTATTCGCGTACCACCGCCGGGCGAGCTTATCAAGGGCGTAAAACACGTTATGCAGCTTAGTCGGATCATCCCATTTGTTGTAGGCACTCACACGCTCATAGGACGACAGCCAGTCTTCGACATCAGTGTCTTCCTCGCCAGTGAACATGGTTGGGTCCCGCTGTCGCATCCCGCAAGAGCAGATCACGGGTGCACCCGATGGCGCAGGGTGCTGGCTGGTCTCTCGGTGGTTCATCTCGGGCAGTGTCCGGTTGCGAATCTCCAGTGTGGAACCCAGACCCTTGACCTCCACCACTTGTAAAGGGGAATAGCAGTCACGACGGTAGTTGATAGTGGGGGTTTATTCAAGGCGTCGCGTAAGGCAACGGGCCGAGCGCAGGTCCAGCCGGTATGAGCTCGTGAGCATGAACGTCCGAGTCGGGCCTTCGTCGTCTTCACGATAATCCTCGGGGCATACACGATTGGGCAAATGGCGCTTCGGTATCTAATATTGTTGTGCAGCGTTAACCCTTCTTGTTACAGGTTGCATAATGTGTAAACAGCGATGAACAACGACCAATGTTTGGTAACTTCGAAATTCCGATAACATTTCGTGCGTGACAACATTTCGTGCGTGAATTCAGAAATGCAACTTCTGTATTGATCTTGTTAATGTGAAAATTTATAGCCGCGTAATAACAGCTTTTGAATAGAAGCTACATATAGAATCTACTCATAGAAGCTAAACATTTACAAGCGTTGTAATAAAAGCTCATGAATACAAGCTACGCAATAAAAGCTCTACGTGAATAACGGTAAACGGTAGAGCTGCAAATGACGACAAGGATGTATCTAAAGCATTTATTCATTACTCCTAATTAGAAAAAAGTTAACTAGTCACTCAAGTAAACTTGTCATATCGTATCAGGCCGTACTCAGAATGGCACGAACACAATTGACTAAAAAAAGCTTTTGGAAAATATATGCCAATGAGCCATCAACATATCACTAAAATTTTTCAGATCTCAATAGGGTCGGCCGAAATTCCGTCGTATTTTTTGGCTGCTTGGCTATACCCCTTTAAAAACATTAAGAAGGTAGATTTTTCATCTACAGTTAGAGACCAATTTTTATTACAAATACTTGTGGGTTGCTGAACAAGTTATTGCACGACAAATTCGTGTATTTCTGGCGGAAAGTGACATTTCATCGCCATCTGAACATTTATTCGGAGAAAAAATGTATACATTTTGTTCAGTTGGATGTGTCTGACAATATGGACGTGGTGTTCCTACAATTCTGTAATATCTTCGGCAAAGTGCCGAAATATGAGCTTTTGTATAAATCTGAAGTCAGTGGTTCTGGATTGCCTTTTGAGTTGAATTAGAGCTTACCTAACAAACAAAGAAACAGTGATACATAACAGTGGTCGTTTTTATTTTCTTGGCGCCGCTCCTGGTGTACCCCAGGGCAGTGTTTTGGCACAATTGTTATTTCTTGTTTAAATAAATGATCTAGTGCATGTAATTCCCGACGCAATGCCTGTGAGGTTTTTACTGTGGATTGTATTGCTTTAGAAATCCGCTCGCTTGATGACTGTGTTGTGCTGCAAGAATGTCTTTGCGCAATAAAGAGATGGTGTGAGGAGTATGGAACGCCTGTAAATGCCGAGAGATGCACGCTTTCAAGAAGACCTCGTACAAAACAATTTTTTCCTTCTCGGTGTTTGCTACCGAAGATTAGAAGTTGCTGAGTATAAATATCTAGGCCTAACTTTAGCCTGTAATATAGCTTTCTTGTCCTAATCCCAAATATTTGTTCAGCTTCATTTGTGAAAATGTATTTTTTGAAGCGTAAACTGGAATCTGCTACAAGTCAACTCAAGTTAAAACAAAACTTTATATGCTTCCGTGAACGAAATCAGCACTTGAAGAGAGCTATTTACTTGCTGGGACTCATTCAGAAAAAGCGGTTTCATTTATGTGCAGTAGATATCGGCGTTAGGATTCTCCGTCGAAGCGTATGTCTGACAATACAATTCAATCACTAGCAGTTTGAAGAAGCTTGGCTTATTTATTATTTCTCCACAATATTGATACCTACAAAATCACAATTACGCCTTTATTCATATTTCATCCGTTAGGCACAAGAAGGACGTCACGCACGCAAAGGCATTCAATCCAGCATACGCTTCCTAAAACTTACTAGTTTAATTAAGTAAATGCTTTTTCTTGAGTGGAATGCGTTCCTGAAATAGTTATTCCAGCCAGAAAAGCTTATTCCAGTTATTTCAGCCAGAAATTCCAGTGCTTTAGGAGAACATTGGTCACTGAGGATATTCGGTGTACTGTGTATTTTGCCTTGATTGAGAAGCATTGTATTTCATTTTACTTTCGTGTGTCTGTTGCTCACAAAAAAATTTGTTTCTTGGAACACAACCCGAAAATGCTTACAGGAGGTGGTGAGGGGTAACGCCTCTTGCAAGAAATTCAGGTAAGAGAAAAAGGGAGCATGGGAACATCACCGTCGCGGGCACAGTGTCCAGTTGCCGGCCACCGTGATTGGAGACTACTATCGCTGACGCGCCGTAGTTTACAGCCTCCTCGGCATCTTGAGCTAGATAAGAAATGTAAAACACATTAGTGAAGTATAAACATAATGTTGGCTCATCCAAATATGATTTCTGCATCCAAATATATGAAGCTGGTTGTAACGGTTGTGTGCTGAAACGACTTTCCTCACACTACCCCAAGCGAACGACATTCGATATAGGGTGAAATAGCGGCTTAACATGGTTCTGTGGTCGTGTTTGCCATACTTTATCAGATTTGGGCAGTCACACAAACAAAAAAGCAGTAGCTGACCGAATTCCGTCCTCATGAAGAGCTACGTTCTAACACACTTAAAGACCACGAGGAGAGAAGCGACACAATAAGGAGATACAAATAAGTTCAAACAGCCGAAAAGAAAGCACGTTTATGCAGAATGTTACAGTCGATACAAGCACTACTTTGAGAAATCACACAATGAAGCCAGAAATAATAAAAAAGAAAATTTAAGCAACATTTTACGAATAGGCGCAATTATTGCCAAATTAAAAACCGTGGGAACCAACGGAAGATGTTTCGTCCCTTTCCCGGAATTGTTTAGATGTGTTTCGTCACGTAGTTATTTTTTGCACGAAAACCTTCCGAAAACAACTGAAAGTGAACCAAGATAAAATTCCGCAAATTAAAGTTGGGACAGCTTCCTCCGAGATTGCGCAACATGCAATAGAGCTATCTCTAGGAAAAAAGTAAACACAGGCTTTTAACAACCGACGCTTATGCCGGTGCTTTCATCGCGGATGCTGGCTGATTTTAATTTGAATGGCGCAGAAAAATGAAACGAGATGGTCTAAGAACGAAGTTTTGGAGCCACAGCATAGATATTTCGTAATTGATTATGACTATAAGTGGCGCCCACCTACCTCGATTTAATGTACAGGGCCACTTTTAAATTGCAAGCAGGGCACGCCTTCTCTCACGAAGTTAAGAATCTAAGAATTTATATGCTGCCATTGAAAGTGTCTTGCCTATGCTTGGAATAGAGAAGACAAATAGCGAGCCACAAGTCCCAAAGACCATCGGCTCATCGAACTGCTGGAATCGTTTTGGCACTGACCTGCGATTGTGAGCTCATCATTATTAACAGCGAAGCTGTGTAACGAATCGCTCTTTTTCGAGTCCGCAGTTAAAAATACCAACAAACTGCCGGGCATGCGCACGTGAGCGCGAGCCTCGCGGCGACCGCCCGGCAGTTAACAAAACCAAGAAAATGTCTAGCGCTTGTGTGTGCGTCCATCGCGATGCCTGCCCAGTGTCGCCTGCGCACGTTTGTTAAGCTAAGCATACGTACTTAGGGAGATTGGCCAAGATTGGCAAAAATAATTACAGCGTTCCCTTTAATCCTGGCAACACTTGCTCGGAACGAGAAAGACACGTCAAAGCGCACTCCCCTCCAAGGTGATGTCAAATAATTTTCACTTCAAAAAAAAAAAAAAAAAAACAAAGAAAGAAAATAAACTTTGAAGCAGCTCACAGTTATAGTAACAATAATCGAGTAAAGGTCGTTGCGGCAGTGAAGTAGAAGCAAATCGGCTGCAATTCTGGACTTAAACCTTCGTGATGGTCGTGAAAGGTACGGCCAGCTCCTCTACTTTGAAGTGTTATGCCATAGTGTAAGCTTCCTTTATTTTTTTCCACAATAAATTCATGCAGGCTGAAATTTACTCACGCGCAGATGTGCACGGACCTCAACTTAAATTAACTTAAACAAATGCTGGTTCCAGCTCATGGAGCCTTACGTCGACGCAGGGTCACATAGCCCAACGCAAGCTCAGGCTTACCGGATTCTGGCTATGGCAGCGTACTGGCCACACTGACACTGAAACTAAATTGTCAGTCTGCCGAAATGAATTAGGAGCTGTAGATTGACGAAGGAGTCTCCACCCTTGCACAAGTAATACATGTTGCGCCGATTCTGTTGTGTGTATTTCTGTGCGACATTTATTAGTCCTTGATTACCAACTGTTGAAATCGGGAACGTATCCGGAACTTTGAGCACGTAGATATCAGGTAAACGCTTCCGCGGCAAACAAGACGGCAATACCTATTGCAAAAGCGGATGCGTGCTGTTCATGGGAACCACATGAACATCGTTTTGAGACTGTGCCTCACCAGTGAGAATTCCTTTGACCACCACAGGTAGTCTGGTGATGCTCCGCAGCCAGGGAAGAATATCCCAAGTAAGCGACCTGTCGAACTGCTGCCTCAGAAGCTCTAGGCAGTTGTTCTTCTTCTTGTTCAGGTAAGCATAGTTTGTCCCTTCATAGTTCGCTAGGCTGTGAAAAAAATAAATACCAAAAAGTAGTGTTTTTCATACTAACCAAGTAGGCTTAAACAATACCAAACTTCTGGAAGCCTCTCACTCACTCACTCACTCACTCACTCACTCACTCACTCACTCACTCACTCACTCACTCACTCACTCACTCACTCACTCTCACACACGCAGGCAGGCAGGCAGGCAGGCAGGCAGGCACGCACGCACACGCACGCGCACGCGCACGCACACGCACACGCACACGCACACACACACACACACACACACACACACGCACACACACACACCACACGCACACGCACACGCACACGCACACGCACGCACGCACACACACAAACACACACACACAGACACGCACAGACGGAGGCGTTCGGGAGCATTGAATTTAAAATGCTCAAGCGACGTCCGTGCAACTAATCGATATGACGGGGATAGCACATGCATTATGAATACACAGAAAAAAAATTCATTGCACGTCATATTAGGATGGGCAATTCCGGTAGGCTGGCCGAAGTTAGGTTCGCGGCCTAATGACGTCCCACTTTCCATCTGCACCTTGACGATTTTCAAAATCCGGTGGTTTAAACACTCGTTGGTCCTTATCTCGCTAGGGCGGACGTTGCTCGGAACCGATTCAAATGGGGGCACATTTTTTAGCCTATATCTTCCTAGAAAGTTCGTATTTATTCAGCGGGGGTTTATTCGGGCAGGGGTGTTTTTACTTGCGCTATTTTTGCCTAAATGTTGTTAGTGGGCGCCACAAAAATCTTATAAAACTCGTCCTACACCTGAAGGAAGAATATCTTTGCACGCAGACATAGACAAAGAACGGTTCAGGTTTAACACGGCTAAACCTAATTATACACGTGGAAGCAAAGAATAATCCCACATTGCTTTGTGAACGTTTGTATTCGCGTGAGATTTTGCAGCATGGCGTCTAGCTGTATTTACTGAAAGATTGTGTTCTTATTTTCACTTGTGCTGAAGGGCACACAAACACAGCCCAGCCCGCACGCCATCGATGGCGACTATGGACAAAGCCGCCGGCAAAGCAGCGCGTTTGCGCGCGTGCACTGTGGGTTTCTATACATTCGTTTCTGTAAACTCAGTCAACGAAGTGGTTTCATAAATCAGACGTTAAACTATTACCTAGTAACGTGGGTCTCTTGCGCTTACCGTGCGCTGATACGTTTTAGCCATGGCTAGGCGATAAGGCGTATCCGAGGCAGCCCCTTTATCATCGCCTAGTCACGTGATAGGCGAAGCTCCCAGGCGAAGCTCCCAGCAAGCGAAAAGATGAGAGGCGCAGCTTGCGCTTTGACGGCTGAAGGTCATGGTGACGCGATGAATGACCTCGAAAGATGCAGCGTAGTAGAGCTTTCGCTCTAAACTAAGGTGCCTCCATTTGAGCTTGGTAATCAAGTAGGCGTTGATTGTAAGCAAACCCTATATAAACGCAAAATGATTTTGCGTTTAAGATTTTTTTTTGCGTTCGTCACAAAATATGCTTGGGACAGTCTTAAACGTTCTTGGAGCTTCTAGATAGCGGTGGAACATCCAGTACATGCACGTGCCCCTGCGTGATTTTATTTTTTCTGGCAAACACGCTTTTCCCACATATTTTACCTGAACGACAATTAGAACTGCCTTTAAATAGGTTCTAGTGCCTCGCCAGCCCCGATTTGCCATTCCGACAGCGTTCCTGAGGGAACGTTACTGAAACAAAAACGAACACGTTGATGAAGCGGAACTAAGAGGAACTCACTCGATGTGCTCTGGGCAAGTGAATCCGTTCTTGATGCTCGAAAGACGTTGCCCGAAGACCGGTATGTCGATGGTGAGCACGATTGCAGTGTAGCCGAGTCTTTCGGCACGAGACACGAAGCTTTCTGTAACCGAGCGGTCCTTAACGACTTCCAGCTGGAGCCACCGAAGGCCGCCGGGTGCAGCGGCCGCCACGTCTTCCATGGAGGTGGAGCTGAGGGCGCTGAGTATCATAACGGTGCCCGCTCTTGCTGCAGCTGCAGTGCAAAATGTACCAGCACAATATGACGATTTGTTCATAATGCTGGTGCCGCATATGCAGAAATTCAAGAGTAATGAATGCGCTAGTTACACCACTTACATCTCAAGTATTTCTTAACAAAATGTGCTCAGTTAGATGAGATAAGCTGATTCTGCACTACGTTTTCAGCAATGAAGCGGCTTTCAAATACACTAGACTTTATGACAGCCAAAGGGATTTTTCGAGCTTCTCAGAGCAACTGCCTGGCTTCGAAGAAACTTTTCGCGCTGTAGGAATATCAAATTTTCTATTACCCGAATTTATTATTTGGGGCCTGAGTATACCGTACAGCATATCCGGTAAGTATATTGGTGTACCCCGTATTCGTTGTGAAAATGATTCGCCTTTTGCGTCCCGACATATCCTTTGTCAATGAATGAGTTTCAGCAGCTTACGGGCGGAAATGATAATTAATTGTGGCGCGCCGCGCAGACCGGTTGTGAATTTACCTGAGGTATGAAAGGTGTTTTCTTTCGGTTTTGACAATTTTGAAATGAAAGGGCGGACACTGAAAACAAACGCCTACATCTGAAATATTGCCCTTCAAAGTACTGTGTCGAATATTTTTGCAAAAGCTACACCACAAACATAACTCAGCCTTTTACTCTTAATTAAAAGTGCGAGTGTTTTAAGACAGGCACGCGCATCACGCAGTTAATCCGCGCAACCACAAGTGCAGAACCGCACACGCACTTGTGGTTGCGTGGTAGGATGTATCCATTTGAATTAGCATCACGAATATTGAATACTATGACAGTACTTGCAAATAAAAGATGGGTAGGCGTCTTAAGTGCGCCGATACTACAGTCGAACCTCATTAATTCGTAGTCGCATAATTCGAACCAGCGGATAATCCGAACTGGTCTATTGGTCCCGGCAAAGTGACGTGTATTTGAATGGGGGAACACTCTCGCCAATTCGAAGTTGAAACACGTGCCACGGTTAATTAGAAAAATATTGCCCCTCCGCACAGAATGCTTTTCGTGAAATTCGAAGCCGAAGGCCAAAGTCCAATGCGTCATTAGCCTCCGCGGCTTCCCAAACCTCTAACCGCGTGTTTGCTCCGCGAACACGGAAGCAGCTGGCATAAGACACACGATCTCGCCTCGCGCGCTTGCGGGGGCGCGATTCTTTTCTCTTTAGAGTGGGCGCTGAATCTTTTTTTTTTTTTGCGGCACTTAATTATTGACTGTCCACCGCAAAGGACGTGCAACACTGTCTATTTTATCGCGCATACGTTTGTAATACTGCTAGCGTGCACTGTACCGCCAATGAGAGACCCCCGCTAGTTTAACTCCGGCTAATTCGAACATATTTTCTATCCCCTAGGAGTTCAAAGTAACAAGGTTAAAGTGTACTAAAAGTAAATCCATAAAGCTTTCTTTGAAAACTTCGCTTATGGATAACATTTTGTGGCCATTTCAGATTTGACCCATGGCAACGGCGCATCTAGGGCAGTCAGTTCATCAAGTGAAAAAAAAAAAGATACCTGTTTGTAGTGCTATAGCGAAATAATCGATTACTAGAAGATAGAAGCGGATGTTTCTGATACGGTTTTATGGGAAGTCAGTCCCAGAAGGCACATTGAGTAAGCACTAGAGCCTATTAATAGAATGCTCTAAGTGAATATCTGACCCAAACAGCTACTCCCCTCTTTAGCCCAGATGCTCAGGGAACTGCCCTAAAGCGGTAGCGGCCCATGTGCGAACCCCATACTAGGGCTAAAGTTTCTTCAACTGCAGAGCTTCTGGAGAAAGCGTGGTGATAGTTCTGTGTAGCGAAGTTGCGGCATTACATCTGGATGCAATTTTTTCTTTGAAGCCACTTATTCCAGAGTGAAATGATGGAGATTTTCTAAAAATGGGGTCCATATATACTATTTCCATCCTTACTTAGCTTGAAATTTACAGAGAAACCAATAACAAATTGTCACCAGAACACCAAAAATTAGATTCCGAGTCTAAAAACAGTGACACAGAACTGCCTGCTGATTCGTGAATAGGAGGCCCCAAATTTTCCGCGCCACATATTCAGTCCGTAACCCGTGTACTTATGGAAGCTTGGCCCACCAAGGAAATTTGCTGGTGGCTTCTCACTATCTTCCGAACGTAACAATGCAGCTTCGAATTCGCCAGTGCTGTCCATCGCTCATCTCACATGTTGTGCCCAACGCGCTGTCTTTCTTTTTTTTGCTAAAAAACCGAGGACCGTCCGCAATAGCAATGGTCTTAGTTGGGTCAATGCTGCACGCTACTGAAGTGTAAGTTTGTCAGGTAGGTATTCGGAAGCGCTCCTTCGACGATGACAGGACTAATGCTGAATATACGTAAGGTGTTGAATGACGATCTGATAATTTCTGTAGAATAAACATTTGATAGTTTGTTTCAGAGCGCACGCGAGGTTTCGAAAATTATTGGCACATGAGTTCACAACGCCGTCTTTGCAGCCGACTTACGCGTTCACTTGACAGTTGATCTGACAGTTGATCGCCTATATGTCCACTTCAGAAACCCATCTCATACTATCGCATAAATTTTGATCTACTGTTGTCTCAATGTAGCGGAAGATATTGCAAAAATAAGATATATTTTTTTCTTTTTATGTTTACTAGTGTTCATGTGAGCAATTGCTCATATTCATGTGTCCCAAGCTTGCTACCATAATTGTCGCGTTCAGTATTTGTTATTTTATTCCTGATGGCACCACATCAACAATGGAACTACTTACAAACTACGGGGCCGTTCCTCGGCCTACACGCATTTCGTTAACCAAAAAAAAAACTTCACCAAACTTTTACCTTTTGCCGTCCCCAGTTCACCGAGAGGATGTGCCATTTTCTGCAGAGCAGTGGGTGATATTCCTACCGGCATGGAAACAGGCTTTCCGAGCAATGTAAGCTCCGTGTCTATGTTGGAGACGTTCCGCAGGACACGTGGTAGAAGTCGAAGCCTGCCGAGAAGTCCTCATTATTAGACCACTTCGTTCATTTGTGACGCGAGCGAGAAAGTAATTCTTGCCATACGGGCTTTTTCTTCAAAGCCAAGCAAAAAAAGAAAAACAAAAATAAAGAATTGGGTGAAGGTTCTTCCGAGGGAATCTCCAAAATGCTAAATACTAATTGGTTGAAATGCCTACATTCTCCGTGGTAATCCTTTATTTGCCTTTATCTTGGTTAGAGGAAGTATAAAGACACGGCTACCACCACTGTATTTTGGCGCACGTTACACTTTTGTATAGGGCACTGCATGAATGCTTAGATAAAAAAGGCGAAAATAACAGCGTTTAAAAACTATTGTGAACTCATACACATAACCATTTTATTGCCATGGGGCAGACGTTCGGTCAAATGGTGATAAAAGCACTTAGAGTGGAAGCATTACAACGACAGCTACTAGGTTTTTGGCGGAAGGAGATGCTTTGTAATAAATAGGAATATTCAACAACGAGTGTCAGCTGGAACGACGCTTTCAGAGCTGGAATGCCGAGCTTGAAGTCCACGATATACAACAAAATTTTAAACCCCCAATATGATGAATTTCTTAACACCATCTGCAATAAAAGCACGGTTACGGGTTCCCTTCGCAATCATAACGACACTAATTGGAGGCAGCTATGACGAACAAGGGATGAGCTTCGTTTTCTAACGTGGAAGAAATAATACAGTTCTAACACAACTTGCTTCCTTGAATTTGATTGAGCAGAAGAAGGTTTATCATAACAAAACAATGTGTTTATTTCATGGTAATTTATTTGTAATAACGTGGAACCACTAGTTAGTTGTGTTTTCGCCACAGTTCATGATGTAATGATGAATGCGCGAGGCGCTACTGACGAATAAAAACAGCGTGATATACATTACGATGTCATCGGTGTCCCGACGACTAGAGCAATTTTAAGTAGTTTCGTGCAGTCTTTAAACGTACAGTTACGCGGGAAAGAGTGGGGTACAACACGAACCGCTTCGCGTTTCTCTCAAATACTTGTAATAGGCGTGCTTTCTTCACCTTCATGCGGAATCGCTAAAATGGTGTTACTGCACCAAACCTTGATTCCTTCATACACAGTTCAACCACCCTGCAAATCCTCCTTGATCAATTGGTTCTAGAACTGCAGACTGGTTTCACATTTCGCTACCCTGTACTGGCCCCCTGGCCCCTGGCTATCTTGTACTGAGGCTGCCTGTGGTCTTTGAGGAAGTTACAATGGGGGAGTTATGCGATGTGTTGCAGCGCGTACCCAATCCAGCACGATGTCCAGATGGCATCGCAGTTCCATTGATAAAGCTATTGTTCAATGAGCCGCCCGAAGACATTCTACATATTGTGAACCACTCTTTGCGTGTTTCCTGGATTCCTTTTGATTGACGTCTGTCTAAAGTTATCCCCTTGCCTAAAAAACCCTGATTACGATATGCTATCGATAATACATGATCAATGTGCTTAACGTTTATCCTTGTCAAAATTAGAGAGATGATTAAATTGTGCAGAATAGAGAAGTTTTTAACAAGTTTTAATATATTGAGCCGTCGGCAGGTGGGCTTCAGACCAGGCTGTTCGATGTAGTCGGCTCGCATAGACCTCGAGAGCCGCCTTCATCTGGCCTGTCATTCTAGAGATGTCGGAGCCCTTGCGACATAAGATGTCGTTAAAGCCTATGATTGCGTGGAACACGGCACCCTTATAGAAAATTGCGCGATTATCTTTTCCGGAATATATTACGAAAATGTATACGTGGGGTAAGATGTTTTTTATCGGGTCGGAAGTTCTTTATTGGCTAGCACGAAGCCACCTTTTAAAATTCCAATAAATCGGCAGGCCTACCTAAAGGATCAGCCCTGTCTCCTGTGTTATTTAATGTGCTACTTGGAGAGGGTCCCATTATTACGGGAACACAGTCATATTTGTATGCTGATGATCTAGCCTTCTTTACCTCGTCAAGAAATTTATATTTGTTGTTCCTGGTCACTGCAGTTTTATCTCTCGACCTTAGAACCATAGGTAGACGGGCACTGCCTATCCTTAAATATCGGCAAGTGTGCCGTCTTGGCATTCCCAGTGCAAGACCCTCTTTCAATTTGTCTGACACACGGACAGAAAATAATAACACAGCTTACTTCTCTGAAATACCGAGTAGTGATGTATGAGAGCAGTCTATATTTGCTTACTTATATTGATTGTACTGCGCCTAAAGCGGGGAGAGCAGTCTCACTGTTATAGAGATTTTGCAATAAGAAGTCGGGTATGCCTAGAGACCTCTGCTAAAGCTGTCCCGCCTGTACGGTCACCCTATTCCAGAATTCGGCTCGATACTTTTTCAAGTTTTCCGATTTACAAGCTACGTCCATGAATTACTTTAGAACGACAAGCTTTGCGGTTGTGTTCCAAGTACGTCCATATTTGGGTATTGCATTTGGAGGCTTGCATCCTTCCTCTGGTTCCCCGATTCAAGGTGTTGACATTAAAGGCATGCCTCTGTGCAATGAAATTGCCTATTTCCAGGTCGCAAAGGCTCGTCATTCACACCCCACCATTATTTTTGGCCTAGCCATTGCCCAGGTACAAGCGTCCGCAGGTGGTGTTTGTCCAGTCTTTGCTAGCCCTGGTAAATATCAACGTTCTCTCTCTTCTTTAGTTTGAACCACGGAATGCGATGGGTGAAAATCGAGTGTGGCAATATTTTCCCCATCCAATTCCAAATACTTGCTGGGGAGGACGATTTCTGGACTGTTAAGCAACCAGTTTTCGAAGTTTCCGACACATGTGGTTATGCCCACAGACACTTTCGTTGAGGACAAAAAAGCTCGTATTGGTATCTTTTCGGCTGCGCCAGACTGGGCGTTTTCCCTGCGCCTTTCTAATTTTGCCACAATATTCTTGCCAGAAGTTTTGGCGATTGCCCTCGCTCTTTGAAAACTTAGTGAAGAGCATTAGAGAGCGCTCATCGCGACGAATTCCCTTTCAATCCGCTCCGCTCTATGTTCTGCAATCTTTACTCCTGTTCGCCGTACGCTCTCGATGCTCGTATCAGCACATGTAAGAGAATTCATCTGGTCTGGGTTCCAGGGCACAGGGGTATCTACCTTAACGCATCCGCTGATTATCTGGCTGCCATAGCACTGAATGGAACTCTGGCCAATTGGTCCTGTGCCCTCCATCGCTCAAGTTGTTGCATCTAGGTTTTGAAGGTGCAGTTTGGTGCATAGCTTTCACCAGGCAGTATCTCTGGCTGCCCCGACATTGAGCACCTCCGATACTCGTGGAAGTGTGACGTTGCGCAGTCTCAATTGTGCGAGGTCACAATTAACAGCTTTTGCGGCCGAGTGCCCAATCTGAGTTTCGATTGACCATTTCCTGCTGTCTTTCGGACGGTTCTCCTCTCTCCGAAATTGATACCTGGAGGTTCCCTCCGGTGCATGGGTCTTTCCATGTCTGTTTATAATTTACTGTCACGTTGGAAATCAAGGTTAGGTTTCTTCAACGGGGATATTGCTCGCGCTCTTCACGCTTTTATTTCCGGTAAGGTCGTTTAGCCTGTTAAGAAATTTAGGGAGCTCACACTAACGCGTAATACTTGAAGGTACCGAAGCTGTGCGCAACCTTCACAACCATCACGGCGGTTTAAGTCCACGATTGCAGCCGATTTGATTCTTCTTCGCTGCCGCAACGACCTTTACTTCTTCATTGTTGCTATAATTGTGAGCTTCCTTCATCGTTTTGGAACTGATAATAATTGCACATCACCTTGGAGCGGCGTACGCAAGACGTGTATCTTTCGTTACAAGCAAGCGTTGTCACGATTACGGCGAATGCTGGAGTTTTTTGGCCAATTTGGGCCAATCTCCTGAAGTATATATGCTTAGCTCGGCAAAAGTTCGCAGGAGACGCTGGGGGGTCGCCGCTAGGCACGCGCTCACTTGCGAGCGGCATTTTCTTGGTATTGTTAACTGCGGACAGCAAATTCTAGCGATTTGCTAAACACCTTCGCTGTTAATAAAATACATCTCGTATTTTCTTTTTCGGTACGTGAAGTATCTATTCCAGCTACAGCACTTTATAATTATTCTTAATTTTTTGGTTCTCGAAATTGTTAACACCACTTTAGCAACAATATTCTCAGTTCTATTTCCCTTTAGTTTTAATTCCTAATCCTTTTCTATAATGATACCCAATCTGACTTGGTCAATCCTCCACAGTGGGCACGCGCAATGATTTCTCTTTGGCACAACCAACCAACCGACGATATGGGGGCTTCTAGATACATGCTAGTGGAGGAACCAAGTCATTGCCCTGTATAGTAGAATGAACAGGCTGTCATGTCTTCCACGCGCCACATCTTCTGCAAGTTTCGTCGCGCAGTGGGCTTTGAACTATGTATATCAACAACAGCTGCGAAATGTGACGGCACATACAGCATCGGCGTATCCGTTTTACGATCCACCACTAAATCTTTGAATTCGCAACATCATGAAGGGTGCTTAGGTGTCCCAGAAGTTTTTAAGGAAAAGTTCAGGCCATTTTCTGCCGTTTTCTCCCAGATCCCAGCTTGAACGAATTTAGGCGGGAAAGGCGAGGCCAATAAACCTTTGGATGGGCGCTAATGCATGATGTCAATAGGATTCGTGATGGTTACATTGTACAATGCTTCATATGAACTTTGTACATTGTACAAATGTGCCGGCGAGCGATTAAAGTATACGATTTTTCCGGTGACCTATAGACGTGGCAAAATGCGCGCCGCTGAACCGTCACCGTGGCGCAGCCGCTGGAGCACAGCATGAATAAGTACTCTGTCATGGGTCAGTATTTTTGTTCAAACAAACTCAGGCAAAAATCGAAAGTGGGTGTTTGGGCGTGATTTGGACACACGTGATAGATGATAAGGGTGTCAAAATCTAAAAACGTGTCTGTATCCATCTGGTGTGGGAGCCACGTGTCCCACACGTAACTTCTAGTGTGCTAAATTTGATTTATCGGGAACATGAGAGCAAAGAGTTTTTATGTAAGCGTTGTTTTAAAGCTATGCACGTGATAAGAAAGTATCTTGCGCCTTACCTTCTGTATGCTTGTAAATTTTCGGCAACAGTTTGTTGATGATCGGCGCCATCTTGATAGAAACTCTTCGTCACCAAAGGAAGTTTCTGATGCGCCAAACGCTCCACATCATCAACGTTCACTACAATGTCGTCAATGTGACCATTCGAGTGACTCGACATGTTTACAACTTCTGTGTAGATTCCTGCTTTCAATAAGGCTGGAAAAAGATCCTGACTTGCTTTCCTTGTCAAACGCGTTGTTTCTTCCGAAGTTTGCTGCGCACCTGGAGGGAGTATGCAGCCATCGTTACTGGGCGGTCACATTCGGCTACTGTGCTATTATCTCACTAGCACTTGCGTCTGCCTCTCACTCTTTACATAAATTTCGGGGCTTCTTTTCTGGTATCTCGGCTGCCATTCTTGGGATTTGAATATGACGCCTTCAGCGATCACTTATCATGCCCTTACTTTTGAGCTGCACATTTTCTTTTAGTTTATATAACCCTTTTTTTACTTACGGTAGCTCTCAAGCAATATTTGTAACTTGTGATATCAAAATTTTAAGAACATTTTGATGAAGAGATTCTTCATTGCAAGGCCTTGACTTCGGAATGGGGTAAAAGTTCCGCACAAATGTCTGGATACCCGGCCACAGTAGTCTCGGCTCCGGGGGATTTTATCTACGGGAGCAAATTTACCAAGTTTACAAACCTGGCTTATCCTAAGTAGCACTCATCCCACGCCCTATAGAGAAAGGCTGATTAAAAAAAGGTTTAGTTACTGAAGAAGTAATCTGGGGCTACCGAGATTACCTTCTTCGATCGTCTCACTACATGGTTTATGGACTACAGTTCATAAAAAATTGCAACGGTACCTGGTTGGGCGGAGTTTTACGGGCACGGACAAATAGACAGCTTGCTGGCACTGAATGCAACCTACTGAAACTTCGGCTCAGCCCAGGTGCAATTTATCACCGAGCATGTTTCCAGCGAAACGTTCGCTTTCCTGTTTGCAGGCTTTCATGTGAATAAAGATGGCACGTGTCAACCGCTGTGCACCGGAAGGAAACTGAGGCTTCGAAAAACAAAACCAACAATGCTGCACATATGTCCCGGTTGCGGAGGTGTACCTCTGTACTTAACGCAATTGCGACAGTATTCTAGTGCGTTGTACAGAGATGACAGGCAGGCACGGCATGGAGCAGATTGCCATTCGCATATGATTAGTTGCTAGTTATATTTAGCTGTGTGAATGTTCCCTGTATGGAATGGCCCATTCAGCGCAAATGCTGCATCGTAGGAGTCTGTACCAGGGATAGGGATCGTAAAAGGGCCGATTCCCTTGAAAAAATGGTTTCTGAATTTTGGTTGACGTTTTATTGAGTTTCTATTGATTCAACAGAAAATCAACAGAAACTGAATGTTCATTGAGTTTAAACATTGAGAACTCAATGGAATTTTTGTTGTGGTCTGCACAATGATTTTTTTAGTGTGGAGTTCTTGTTGACTTTTTGTTGTATTCTCAGTGACTCATGGTGATTATTTCTAGGCACGTCATCAGCAAATGATGCCATATACTATCTGCATGCCTCTTCGACATGAACAGCCAGGTGCATCAAACTTCAATACCCACTGTCCTCGACGTATCAGCCTAATTAGGCAGCATCTTAGCATAGTTTTGTGCAGTGTGAGTGTATTAAATAAGTTGTATTTTTCAAGGGAGTTGCATTTTATATAGGTAGCCAGCTTTCATATTGCCACTCTCAGCACTTTCTTGTACTGATACGTATATCCCAGCTGAAAATACGGCGATAATATCCCTACGACATGCATGATATCATAACGATTTCAACGAGATGTCTTCTATATCACAAAGACGTCAATGACAATCAAACAACTTTTACGACATGTTGTCGACACCTTAAGGATTTAACGACGCTTCGTAGTACTCAACATCGTGAAGGTCCAATACCGCAAAGATTTCAACGACTTGTCGAATAAGTATAACGACATGCCTTTGATGATAAGGACTTCTACTAGATGTTCATATACTGCAAAATTATAAAGGTATGATATCGTAAAGAGTTCAAACAACATGTCGAAGAAGATCAACAATATGTTTATCATATAAAGATTTCAACGATGAGTCCTAGAAGTTCTGCAATATGCCTTCAAGGTATTATTACATGTGACATATCGCACAAATCAGCCCTGCATGTCTTATGCTTTGAGTAACACCTGGAAGACAACATATATGTTCTTCCTGATCAGCATTGGAAGTATGCAAGTACAACATACAGTACAAGATAAAGTACAATACAAACTGATAATTTGCATGCGCTTTCAGTGTGATCGAACAAAATTCAAATTGTTTAGCCTGTTGTTTTATCAATGTTTCTAGAGTGCATATTTAAATTTCTGCCATTCAGTTAACCAATAAATTTCACTTGCCCACACTATAAAATATCTGCTGCTAAAAATTTCTCCTACAAATTTGTGTGCAAATCTCACTAAAAAGCAGCGTCTTTGTATGGCATAGACGCTTGACGTAAACGTTTGCGTTCTAATTTTTCCCTTCTTTAGGTACCACTCAGACGAATTATGTCAAGATGTACTTCGGCTCATACCACGGCAAGCACGATCGTTTGTTGCTGCATCCTCGGTTGCTCTCTCTCAACAACCAACTGAATCGGCTGTGCAGCTTTTTTCTAGTGCGTGTTTCCATTTCAGCACAGGCCGCCGGGGGCGGCCCGAGTAAAATCTTCTTCGCTCGTCGCTGCCGCCTACAGTACCTGTTTGCTGTACCTATTACGTCGCCGCCACCGCATGCTTCGGTGTTACAAACTCACTTGTTACAAACTCCCACTTTTTACAGTGGGAGTTTTTGTTACCCCCAGTTGTTACAAACTCAGAGGTTTCCGCTGCTGTATGCGGCTTACATGCCTGGAGTGACATCGCTTGTAATATTTGCGCGATGTTGCTCGTCTGCAGGATCGGTGCGTGACAAAGAAGCGTTATCAATGCCAGAATTCTAACGGCGCATGCCATTTCATTCGTGGCCTGCGAAGAAAAGATCGAGGCTGATCTGCGATAGCTTTTCTTGAGTCAAATAAGGCAGCTCTGGCTCAATCGCTTGCAGTACTAACAATATGACCTGGTCTGCAACATCGGTGCGTGAGAAACAAGCGTTACAACTGCCAGAATTTCTCAAATGCAGTATAAACTAGACACAAGCGACAATATTCGTTGGCGACTTACGTAAGTATACAATCAATTTAGTCACCGTCTGAAAAAAAGTCGAGTGGTTACGCGTTCGCTTACTGTTTTGAAGGTCCATTGTTCGAATCTGCGTCTAACCTCGTCTTTTCCCCGGTGAGGGTTACATTAGCCTTTCTTTACACCATGGCAAGCGCCTGTTCCTTGCTTTCAATCACGCCGACGTTTACCACCCTGTTCCTAATCCCAAAGTAGTTTGTTTTCTCGCCTCTCCTCTGTTGAGAAGCCCGCCGTGAAAACAAAACCATAACAAAGTTCAAAACGTCTTTACAATATAAGTATATATGTCAGTTATTTTATTTGTATTCGCTTTTGCGTTTAAAAACCTCAAATTCAAGTTATAAAGACATTTAAGACTTTGAAAGCAGAGAGACAGTTACCAATATTACAGTACTAACAGAATTTTCGTCAAACGTAGAGGTGCTGCTATTGCAGTCTGGAAACTATCTCTCGCTTTTTGTGTGTCTGTTTGTTAATGGAGTTCGTTTTGTGCTGAGTCATTGCGGGCGCGATTTGTTCAGTTTTAGCTATTTCAAGCTTAAATCAACAGTTATAAAAGCTTTATAGGGTGATGTCTGCCCTTTCAACCTACGCGTCTGTTGAACACGCGGGAACAGGAAGAACGATCACCGCCTTATAAAATACTGCGCGTCAGAGGTGGATGACATTGCGTCCGAACAATGTGTGTTCGTGTGCGGAAGGTGAAGAGGAGCGTAAAGAAGGATTTTACGTTGGAAACATCGTTTCTGCTGGATTAAATACGCATTCTTTTATTTTTTTTACTTTTTTGGAACGGGTTGTGGTGTTTATGGGTCAGTAATTCGCTAGACCCCCATCTCATTTTCTCTGAGAGCCTGCGCAATATAGCATACTTGTTTGGCGTTATGGATTTACCAATCCATTGTTTCTGCAGCAGTCAGCATCAATATACGCTGAAGCTGGACCTTGGTTACAATGCTCGCGCTGTAGTACACGGCTGATAATTATTTGAGATCACGCAAGGCTCTTTAACACGGGGACGCTTGCTTGTTATGTGCCTCTCAAACAGTGCCTTTGCGGCGACTGTTAATTCCGTGCAGTGCGCTTCGCAGCTATTGCGCTCGCGAGGCCGGCTGCCGCCATCGCGACCGTCCGCCTCGCGGTCTTCGGGCCACGGAATGCGTCGTGGTATGCGTGCCGTACTCGTGAAGCTAGGCAACCACGTCACGCGTGGTGACATTGCCGTTCTCGCTCGCCAACGCGCCCCGACGGCGTACGCGTCGACCGGGTGCCGGCGGAGTTGTGCTAAAAGGCAAGAGATGAGGACGCAGGAGGTGTAGTTAAACAGATGAGAATTTGCAAAGTGCAGGTGGGAGAAAACAGTATGCAAGGGCAGAAAACGGGTCGCGCGCCACCGAACGGGTTCGGGTCGCGCACCACCGAACGAGTACGGCAATTTCACGACACCTGATGTTGTTGCCTAGCTTCACGAGTACGGCACGCATATGAAGACGCCCATCTTAGAGTTCATGTAGAGTTCATAGAGGCGTAGAATTCACATACGTGGAAATTGAAGGTGAAATACGCGCATGTGGCCTCGCAGGGAATTAACCTAGTCTGGGGGTAGGGGGGATTTCAGAATGCATATGAGGCGCCTGCCCACTCAACTCGATATTGGAGAAATGAACTTGCAAAGGCAAGCCAGGCATTGGAATGTAGCAGCCTCAACTAGCACTCACCACTTCCGATTTGAAGCTAGGGATACAGATGGGCTGCTAGCAAGCGTTCCATGCAAATTCGCTTAGCAATGAGCTTTGCATATATCAGGCATGCCCCACCCACAGTACCTGCGTGTCTAATAAATACATTCGTACTGTGACCTAAATTAAACTTTGGGTGTTGCGGGAATGTTCTTTTAATTGCCTTGGAGGTTACTGGCCTTAAACAATTATTAATCCTCTTGATGTAAGCATTCCGGCTTTGTATGTGCTTTTCTTGTACTTCAACAAGTGTCAGCACACTCGCAGATTATGCACTTTCAGGTGCTGCTGCTGGCTGTCCGGGTTGGCTGCCTTTCAGTCCAGTTTCAAAGGCTTTGCCAGGGCCTCACCCGGCCAACCGACACTGCACCTGCTGTACCCGAGTACTGCCTGACCTTTCCTTGGTGCTCCGTACGCTTTGCCGCCAGGAATGGTCATTCCTTCATCCATCATCTGGCCGCTTAGACCACCCGTTCAGAAGCCGGCGCATTTGCTCGACGCATCGGTCCAGGCACTGCTGCCACATCAGTGCACCCATCGATTATGTACTTTCAGGTTCGTTGTTGCATGTTGTGGAACCTGTCATTATGTATACCTGTTTGCAGTGTTGTGGCCTCTGGTTATTTGAAATAGTTTCATGAAGCAGTGTTGTGCGTTTTGAGTGTGTCTTTGCTTAGCAGGGATATTGAAGCGAGTCTTGGGCCAATGACTAAAGTGCAAGAATAGAAATTGAACTCACTTTGAAGCAAGTATCTGTATGTAATCAAGCCAAGCAAACATTTATGATCTTTCGATATGTTTTTGAATTTGCAAGACAAACTGGTGTGGAACTACTTTCCATTTTACGTACGCTTACAATTTTATCTTCTTCAGATCATACTGGTATTATTCACACTATACCGAAAAGTACATCACGAAGTCTGTAGAATTCTTACGGCACTTTTTTCGCAGTCTCTCATGACAGGCACTATTCTCAATGATTGGAGGATAGCCGAGGTAGCACCAGTGTTTAAATCAGGGGACGGTACTTCACCATTCAATTTCCCTAACAAGTACCATATGCAATGTCGGGGAACATTTCATCCACTCTCAAGTCGCTAATTATTTATAAAACCACAATAACACATTCGAATATCAGCACGGTTTTCACAAGGGTTACTTGAGAAACACAACTTTCAGGATTTGTTCACGATGTACATTGATCCATTGACGCGGGTTTACAAACTGCTGCATTGACTGATTGATTGTATGGTTTAACGCGCCGACTCAACGCAGGCGATGAGGCGCGCCGTAGTGGAGGGCTCCGGATTAATTTTGGCCACCTGGGGTTCTTTAACGTGCGCCGAAATCTCGTATACACGGGCGTTTTTGCTTTTCGCCACCATCTGAAATACAAACTGCTGCAGTTTTTCTCGATTTTTGTAAAGCATTCAATCGCATTACACACCACAGACTACTCAAACTTCACCCTAATGTGCTCACTTGAGTGAAAGATTTCATTTCTCGAATGCAGCTTTCTCCTAATAACTATATACTTCTTTTGCTCGTGCTACTGTTGTTGTCCCCCCCCCCCCCTCCGGCAGTTTGCTTAGTCCTGTACTTTTTTAATATATATAAATCATCTTCCATGTTGTTTATCCTCCCATGTAGGTCTCTTTGCAGACGATGTTGTAATTTATCACATAATTTCTTTCAACAACGACCAGATATGCTTTCAATCTGATCTTAACCCAATTATGTCATGGTGCTGCAAATGGCTAATGTCACTTATCTCTAAAACAAAGTGCATGACTTTGACGGTGGCAGGTCTCGAATTGTAAATACTTAATTAACAACAGCCTGATTACCTCTCGAGAGAAAGGTGTTTCGGTAGGCCAGTAGAGGGGGGGGGATTGTATGGTAGATTTCAAAAGGTAGATCGATTGGGAAAATAATACGTGTGATTAATATTTTTTTGTACACCAAAACTCACTTTATTTCAAATGTTTAATCCGCTGCAGTGGCTCAGTGGCTAGGGTCGTGTGCTTTGGAGGCGAATGTCGGTTAGATACGGCTTGAAGTGGCCACATTTCAGATGGAGGTCACACGTGAAGATGGCCGTGTGACGAGATTTGAGTGCGCAGAAGAAATACCCAGGTGGTCAAAATTAATCCGAAGCCTTCCCCTACAGTGCTTCTCATAGCCCAAGTGTAGGTTTGGCGTGTTAAACCACATTTTTTGATGTCTTTGGAATGTTACCTGCCGCTGTAGCACGTGCTTTTTATAGCAACATAAAGGTGAAATTATACATAACAGCCATACAATATGTTTCCAAGAGCTAAATATAAAGGCCATATTGAAGTGCGTTTATGGGTCTATCTCATAGCAGTAGTGAAAGGTTCTATATTCGGCTGCAAGTTAAGAGCGGCAATGGCTCATGTAGTATAGTCCAGCGTTTGACGGAATATTGTCTAGGCAGGTAAAAGCATTATTGCAACGATAAAACGTAGGTCACTGACCAAGTCAAAAAGGCCATTTAACATTTTGGTGCTTGTTCACAACGAGCATGTGCCGTGGAAAACGAAGCTATACTTGGGCATCACGCGGCGCAATACGTTCGCATAGATATGGTGCAGATTGCCGTCCGGTATGTTGATACTGTGGGGTGTCGTATGAACGATGAAGGACTCAAGCAGCAATCGAGAAGATACATTGCACTCAGTTGTCAGTACTTTCGTCTTGTCCTAGTCGACCACGTGTTCCATCCTCTCACAGTGCTCTGCCAGTGCACTTGTTTTTGCATTGCCCTTGTTCATTTCGTTGCGGTGCTGCCTTGATTTTCTGTGCAGATTGCCCGTTTCGCCAATGTACACTGATTTGCATTGGGCTTACGGAATCTACTAAACACCTGGAAACTTGAAGCGTGAGAGGGGGTCGTTCACGCTGACAAGTTTAGAAAGCAGCTTGGTAGTGGGCACGTGCACGATGTGCACACCGCGTTTTTTGAAAATGCGTGCGAGAGCTTCACTGAGTGTGGGACGTAGGTAATTGCAGCACCAGGGTTTGTAGTTCGGCGAGTTGGTACATCATTTAACGAAACAGCGCGTTGCACGGGACAAAGGGAAAAAAAGACGGCACAAACTCATGGTGCTGCAAATGGCTAATGTCACTTATCTCTAAAACAAAGTGAGTGACTTTAACGGTGGCAGGTCTCGAATCGTAAATACTTACTTCATTAACGACAACCTGATTACCTTCGCTTGTGTCGTCTTTTCTTCCCTTTGTGCCGTGCATAGCGCTGTTTCGTTAAATAATTGCAGGATGTTTTGATGCAGTCCTTGTGGCTGCCTAAACCATTTTATTCGAAAAGAAGCGAAGAAGGCGACAAGCAGGAATACACATGGAGATGAGCAGGCAGAAGCGTCCACAAGGCCTGCGTCAAAATGTGCTGCAATTCCCTGCGTCCTACACATCAGGGAGGCTTTGCACGCATTTTAAAGAAATGTGGTGTGCACATCGTGCACATGCCCACTAGCAAGCTGCGTTGTGACTTTGTCAGCGTGAAAGACCCGCTCTCATGCTCCAAGTTTCCAGGTGTTTATTACATTCCGTGCGCCTACAGCCTACATTGGCGAAATTGGCAATCTGCATAGAAGATTAACACAGCACCAGAACGTAGGGAACAAGGGCCATGCAAAAACGAGCGCATTGGCACAGCATTGTGAGACGATGGGATACTTGGTCGCATGGGACGAGGCAAAAGTACTGAAAACAAAGGGCAATCTTTCTTCTCAGTTGCTGCTCGAGTACCTCATCATTCAGGTGATGCCCGGCACTATCAACACAACGAATGGCTACCTGTAGCATATCTATGCGAAATCATTGCACCGCCTAATGGCCAATATATAGCTTCGTTTTTCACGGCATATGCTCATTGTTAAGTAGGTACCCATAGGTGTACCAAAACGTCAAACGGCTTTTTTGGCTAGGTAAGTAACCTACGTTTGATTGTTGCAACAGCTCATATAGTGTGTCACTGCACCGAAGCGACATACCCGGATATCAACCCGCATGCTTTCTGAATGGAGATTGCACTTATGCGTGACATTGTTTTCTTTTTGTCATGTAGTGCTCGGGTGAGCACGTGCTCGTGAGGCCCCATTTTACGGAAAGAAGCGCGCGCTATTACTGACTAAAGACTGGGTGAGGGCGTGCTAATGCATTCTGTTGGCCCATAAGCATTGATGGTTTAGCCCTTGCCAGTTGTTGGGGCTTCAGCTTCATGGAATGCTCTACAAGCACCCTTGCAAAGTTGAACATTAACCGTAGGCCAGGGTGCGCAGCTTTCCATCATTGCCTACATTGCGCACCAGCCTCACAGATTGGGCCGTTTTTCTAAAATCTTCCGTGCTGAACTGGATGCAGGCAGAAATATCAAGTAGCTGCAATTTTTTGCTCCAGTATCTGTGGATAGCTACATGTTATTGATTTTTGCTCCAGTATCTGTGGATAGCTACATGTTATTGATGCCTTTTTTTTAGGTGTCACTTAGACCTTTTGGGACCAAGAGGGACAGGGAACGTGCTTGTAGCAAAGCTGCTTATGTGTAATGGGTAAATCGGCAATCAGCAGCCTGCTGTGCTACGTTAAATAATAAATTAAAAGTGTTTGTACAGACAGGCATGTCATGTACTATTATGAGCAATATGAAAGGGTTCTGATGGAGGTGAATAGCAAAAACGCCTGTGTGTACGAGATTTCGGCGCACGATAAAGATCCCCAGGTGGTCAAAATTAATCCGGAGCCCTCCACTACGGCTCGCCTCATCGCCTGCGTTGCGTCGGCGCGTTAAACCCTACAATCAATCAATCAGCAATATGAAAGGGAACACAGGAACGCCTGGCAAACAGCCTCGAAACAGACTCGGAGCGATACGCGGATGGCGCTGTGAAAACCAAAGGGGGAAAGGAGGGCGCTCTGCCACTAACTGTTGGCACTCCCACCCCACTGGCATTTCTACAAAAGCAGCAGCTAATGTCAGTTCGCCGATAAATGGTATCGTCCGACAGCCGATAAGACGAACGGCGGGAATGGGAACAGTTGTTAGAGACAGCGTCCCCCTTTCCACTTTGTTTCCGACGGCGGCCGCTGCGTATCACTCACAGCTGGGTCCCAGGGTGTTTTCTGCGCGTTCCTGTGTTCCCTTTCATATTGCTTGTAATAGTACCTGCTTAAGGATGCAGGTACCTCGGCCCTGGAGGACAGCACTTTTACACTTGAAATTTGCATGGGAATATATGTTGGCTAGCAGATGCTGCTGTGGTGTGTTCATGACGCAAGGGTTGCGCTGTTTCCTTGGAGGAAGTGGTGTATGTAATAAATGTGTTCAGTAACAGCAGTTCAGTAACAGCAGTACCTTGCTTCTTATTTGGGAGTGTTTGCTGAGTGCACCCCAACCTATACTTATTCGGCGCCGGATTTATTTCTCGTGGTTGGGATCAGCTGACAGATGATAACCGAGCTACTTATATACTTCTACATGTTCTAGCATTTCCTTACATATTCTGAACAGGGCGCTTTCAGCCCGTTTATTAATCTCTAATTTTGATTTAACCGTATTTATTTTCGACCCCAAGGCCTTGCTTTCTGATTTTAGTTCCTCAAGCATTTTTGCAGTTGTGCTGCTGACTCGATTAGGAAGACTATGTCGTCTGCAAACCGCGAATGGTTCAAGTATTCTCACTTTTTCTGAAATCCCATGTTTTCTCAGTAAAGCTTCAAGATACCCCTACCAGGCAAGCTGTGAACAGTTTTGACGAGACGATATCACCATGTCGTACGCCCTTACCGATCCGGAATTTGTCGCTTGGCTTGCGAAGGATTATGTTGTCCGTAGATCGTTTATTTGCGTCGTCTAGGAGTCTCGTGTAGCCTACCTCTATCCCCTGGTCTTTCAATGCTTCCACACTGCCGTGGTGCTGACTGAATCAAATGATTTTAATAGTCTATAAATTCCATGTGAAGTGGTTTATTACACTGGCTGCATTTTTAGATCACTTGATTGACGACGTGAATGCGATCACAATTTGACTTTCTTCCGTAAGCCCGACCTTACCCATGGGTTGTTTGGAGTCTATGCTGTCACTCATTTGGTTAACTATTACTTTGATGAACAGCTTGTACACGACTGAGAGCAAACTGATGGGTCTCTAGTTACTAACCTCTTTGGTGTCCACCTTCCTCTAAGTCAGAATTACGTCAGTGTTCGCACTTTTAGAGTTGTAAGCATTGGGAAAGGAGTGAAACAAGCTTTTCTTGTGCAATACCTCTTCCCTCCTCCAAAACATCTACGGTTATGCCGTCGTCACCTGCAGCGTTTGCTCTTTTCATGCCCTTCAGAGCATTTTTGAACTTCGTCTTTCCGTTTTTAGCGGGACTTCCCGAGTTATGCCTGTACACCTATTAGAATTCCCTGGTGTAACTTAGCAGGCTATAGCCTGGTGCAAAATCATTACGCTGAATTGGTTATCTCGTTTTTGTTGTTTATAATGTTACCGTGCTCTTTTCTGAGGGCACACATTTTGTCTACGATTACAACTAACTTCCTTTAGTTGCTTTTAAGCTTCCTCCTATTTCCAGTGGTTCTTCGATCACTGCCATCTTGTACGCAGGGATGTCGTTCGTTGTGATTCCGTTGATAGGTTTTGACACTCGGCCAATTCAATCTGGTCCGCCGTACTTGACAATTTGATGTTCTGACGTACCGCAATTAGTTGATCCTTTCTATGAGTTAGTTTTCATTGTGTTACCTACCACGGCTACTTGACCTACAGCTGCTGCCGACTCTAAAAGTGTCATTGTTAGGTTGTCATTCAGCATGTCTAACCTGTCCTCGTTCTTCCCGGTTAAAGCGCGAATTAATTGTGACGGGTTATTTTAAAATTCTGCGTCTTTGCTGTGACTGACTCGAGGTCGGAATTCTTACTTTTCACAAAGCTCGTTCTTTCTCTTTTGAGGTTATGACTTTCTTACCACCTAATAATCCTCTGATCCCCGCTCCGTATCTTGAATAGCACCTTCACGTTCTGTATAATACCTGAGTGACACTCAAAATCAAGTCAATTTCGTTTATTTTACAATGGAAACCTTTCTATGTCCATTTCTAGTCTTTCGCTTGCAGTAGAATCTGTGAATTCTTCTCAAGTGGTTTCCCTCCTCAAATCCCCACCGGTATATCTCATTAACTGTTGAGACTGCCTATTACAAAGTTTCCCACTGACCTTTCTTTCCATCTATTCTCATGGGCTTTTGGATTAAACTTTTCCATCACAATCATGAACTATTTTCCCTTCTTCAATGCTGATTCGACGTTCTCGTAAAAACAGCTACAGCGACTTTTTTGTTAACGCTGAAGAATTTCTCCATATTCTCTGCTATTTTCCTGTGAATTAAGAATCCCACCCTATGCTCTCTCATTTCTTGATGCCCTCAGTAACACAAAATATGTCGACTAGTCAGTTACATGACGCTTGATTCTGTTGTAACTTGCCTTAAGCCTATATTATCCAACCTAATGGATATTTGGGCCTTGAACGTTACCAGGTTCAGGTTCCAAAAGGCGGCCTTTTCGTACCATGAGAATAGCAGCCTCAGCCTTGTCGCTGGCCTGATTGTTACCGTGCTCAACTGCTATACAGCTTCTGGGGGCAGAGGGCCAGAGTTGCATTGGTCAGTCACGGAAGGTGAGGGCCAACTATTGCACAGGACGACCAGATCCTTCTCAGCTGAGCGATTACTGTTTGTGTCCCTAAGAGCCTTCCTAGCGTAGTTCTTAGTTTCTTCGGTATCCTGGGTTATGGTTACTTCCGGGGAAGGCAGCACTCCAAACCAGTAAAAGTTGTGCTGACGCTCTGCGAAACCCTATTGTCCGCAGCGCTGTCGTCCAGGCGTCTTGGGGCTCGCTCGAATAGCGGATAACGCATCTTTCACGGGCGCTGGCGAAAGCTCGCGCACTGCAGAAATGCTAACCAGCTCCACCTTCATAAGATAACTGCCGCAGTGGCACCACTGGGAAGAAGCTGCGTGCTTTCGGACGCACAATAGACAAATAAATCAATAAATGCAGATAGCAATGGCGTAGCTGTAGAAACGCGAACATCTACGGTCTGCCGAGCTTTCGTCCACACGTACTGGTGCCCACGGAGCTAGCTGAGAACGCACCTTACACGGCCATTGGCAAAAGCTCGTGCACTGCGAGTTAATGATGTTGTCTTAATAGTGGTCCCTTCTCTTGGAGACCACTCTGCTACACTGGTGGTCCGCCGGTTGCAATTTAGTCGCATTGAATGCGCAGCCCCCATCCATTATATTTTTAAAAATTTGAGCTTCAATATCTTCCAGCCCAGCTTGTTTCTGGATCGGGGATATAAGATTCTAGTTTTGTGCCTTAAAGCATTATGCTATCAAGATTTTGTCCATAGCTGTTTGAGCTTCCCTGTGTTTTTTTTTTCAGGGTGCTTAGTTAGGCACTAAGTTTCACCCCTGCCCTTGTGTCATCACCAGCAATACGAACTGATTTGATTGATTGTAGGGTTTAACGCGCCGACGCAATGCAGGGAATGAGGCGCGCCGTGTTGGAGGGGTCCGGATTAATTTGATTCGCTGGGGATCTTTAACGTGCGCCGAAATCTCGTACACGCGGGCGTTTTTGCTTTTCGCCTCCATCAGAAAAACGGCCGCCGTGACCGGGAATCGAACACGCGACCTCGTGCGCAGCAGCGCAACACCTTAGCCACTGAACCACCGCGGCGGGTCAGCAATACGAACTGGTTGTAATGCCATTCAGTCTATTGACTAGGCTTTTATGATTTTTTTTCAAAGTGCCCGCCGACTGCAAACCAGATCATAAATTTTCTGCACTGGTTTTCTGTTTCGTAGTTGGGATCAGCACAGACGACTTGACCAAGGTCGTGATGTTTGTCCACTTGTAGAATTTTGCTACTCAGGCTAAATGGGGTGCTTTCTGCATGTCTATACCGGGTCTCTTCTTGTTTATATAGGGTATTTCTATTTACCAATGAATTCAAACGTCTTTATTCCTGGTCACACAACTTTTGCAGGAGTTATTTCAACCAACTGAAGAAGACTATGTCGCCCGCAAATCTTTTGTGGCTGGGATATCCTTCATACATTGGTAATTCTTGGATACCTCCGTTAGCTGTCTTACTACAATTTATAGACATATTGCTAATACCTTTTACCCGATGGTGCCTTGTATTACTTCTTTTATATTCGGACTTCTTCGCTCTTGCGGTTACGGGCTATCCCGCCCATAAATTTATTGCATGAGTCACCAGTGTCCCGTACAAGCCTCGTTTGTTCTGTAGCGTTTTAATGCTCCCAGTACCTTGAAAATCTGGAATGCTGCTCATGGGGGCAACTATTACCTTTGTGAACAGCTTGTATATAACGGACAATATTAGCTTGAAGTTTAATTTTCAACTCCTAAACATCCCCTATCTTCAGAATCAGAAGTATGGTTAGTTTTTTATGCTAACGACACCCTTAAGATATCGAGGCATTTTGAAAATAGTAGTTCAATCTTTTCTAGTGGCAGGTCTCATCCGTAGCTGTTGACGTGGTCCACGGTTATCCTGTCGTATCCTGTAGATTTGCTTCTTTGGATAAACTTCAGTGCCTTTTCCGCCCTTTTTCAGTAAATAATAGGAACTCGCAGGCCAATATTGCAAGTTCAGCATTGCCCCTTTGCCGAACATTTCTAGCGTACCTCTTTGGGTGGAATCGTTCATCAACATTTCTCCTCCCGTTCCTATTGTGCTGAATGAACCTTGCCCGTGTCTTGGCACGTGCATAATATCTTCCCGAAAAGCTAGTTTCTCCATAGTTATTCTGAAGCCCCTGCTTCCTTTAACGAGTCCTCAGTCTTTTTCTTGGTGTAGACATGAGTGTAACTATCGTTACTATGTTAATCAACTGAACAGCGACAGCCATTTTATGTCATCAACCGTCATTCCCAGTTTTATGTTGCTACTTATTGCAATAGTTTATTTTTCTGTTACTATCACCGCTGAGATTCCCTCTTTAGAAAAGTTTGCGCGTTGGAATTGCCGAAAGGAAGTTCCAGATGCACCGAGGGGTTCTTAGCACCATCTGCTGTACTCTGGTGAGCTACAGCTGCGCACGGTGATGTTATGGCCTAGTACGACGGAAGTCTGGGATGATCGCGTTCTGGTGAGCCAGCTGAGGATAGCACATGCTCCAATCCCGCAGCTGAGGCGGGAGTGGTGAAAGCTGCCGTTTTGTTTTATTTGGCGAACGCGGTTATCGGTGGAGCTCGGTCCGCGGAGCTTGGCCCGGCAAATCACCGCAAAGGTTGCCAAATAAGCGCCGCGACTGCGGTCAAATTAAGGTCAATTCTACCGCGACGGCGAAACCGCTCAACGAGATTAGTAAAACTTTGCTTTAAACGAAAGTGAGTGGGTGGAGGTGTGTGATGCGGTTAACTATGGCAGGAGAAGCTTGTCAGATCTTCATTACTGTGCTGCAAAATCAGAAGTGGAGGTGCGTAATACTTCCGAAGTTTGCCATTCTATATTGAGAACAGGCCGATTAAAAAGGGCTGTTCGTACGAAAAAGGATAATTGGTGGTTTGCGTTTTCAGATATCTACCAATGTTTCCAAAATCTTAAAAATCAATATTATTCAACGTAAACACGCTGAATAATATTGACTATCTTGTTTTTCGTTTGACAGCAAACATTTTATGGAAATGCACAGTTCTTTCGGCGGGATGATACAAGAGAGATATAAGAACTTCGCTTTTTAGGTCAGTCAGAACTAACGAGCTCGTAAAGTGTACAGACGAGAATGCTTTTAAGCTACATCTTTTACATGGCTCATGCTCCTTAGTTTCCAATAAATAGGGTATTCTGTTTACCCCACCATCCACCTAAATAGAATAGCTGTGCCCGTAAAAAAGTAACCCAAGTTTTTGGGAATTCTGCTTGATGAAAACCTCTGAGTTGTTCCAAATATAAGCTGCTCAAAAACAAAATGTATAGAGGTAAGGAACAAACTAAAAATCGCTTCCCACCAGTCTTACGGTGCAGATAAGGTGGGCGGCTGCGTCTTTATAACAGATGAGTAAATTCGCGGCTGGACAATGAGAGTGTCTTATACGGGTCTGCTTCGAAACGAGATATCTGAGGTTTGCAGGCGACACAGCCTTGCCAAGAGAGCCTTCGTAACACCTGCAAGAAATGCTTGGCGAACTACAATTAGAAAGCACGGCCATGTGGCTAAAAATATGTTTGAATAAAACTAAAGTAACGAGGAATTCACATGCCGAGAGCGTCCTCTTAATGTTATGGGAAATGAAACCCTAAGGAAGTACAAGAAAATAACCACCTCGGACAGATATTTGGTGCTGACCCTAATCACGAGACGGATATCCGGCACAGAATATGTATGGGCTGTAGGGCACTCAGGAAGCACTCCCAACAACCCATGCATTCTGCCGTTATTGAAATATGGAGCTGAAGCTTGGCTCTTTACTAAACACCTGGAAAGCAAACATAGGTCGACTGAATGGGCCATGGAACAAACATTGATAGGAGTACACCTAAAGACTGGAAACAAGCTTCGTGGATCAGGGAACAAACATGAGGAGATGATATTAGAGTTCACATTAATAAAAAGAAATGTATTCGGGCTGCCCATCTAATGAGATAAACTGACAACCGCTGTACCGCCAGGGCAACAGAAATGATACGAAGAGACAGGTCAAGGGGAAGGCCAATAACACAATGAAGGATTAAAATAGGAAAATTGGGCTCGAACAGCGTAGCACAGGGCCGGTTGGAGGCCGATGGTAAAGGCCTTTTTCCTGCAGTGGACCTTAGTAGGCTATTTATTGTGATGATTCGAAACATGCTTAAAAATGCTCGGCCTACTTGGGCTCCGTCGCTTCGGCTTGCTTCACGAGCTTTCCGGACGAGCAAAACCTACATGCCTTATGTCGCCATTGGGGCCTAGAAAAAGCAGCGCTCATATACAGACCTTATGTGTGCCATGGTGACAACATTCACAAGGATAGGTCGCACAGACACTACACAGTCATATTTTTTCACGACACACCACTATTTGTTTGTGAAAAAAGCGGGGAAAAACGTTCGGTCCTCTATGTAATAATGGAGTGTTTGCATGCGATGATGCTAGAATACGACACTTCTCCCAACTTTACACTTACGCAATTTCTTCATATCCATCATTGTTCTATTCAACTAACCTACGGTCACAAATCAACGCCTGTTAGCTCATCTCGGTGACATCGAATTGAAAGAGCTGATTTTTTAATACGTGTAACTCCAGTGGACCCCCTAAGCAAACGAGGGCGTCTCGAAGCGTTTCTCCGCTATGCGCCAAGACCTCACTTCCTTTCTAGAGCAACATCGACGCTTTGAGGCTCCTAGCGGTTTTACGCTGAGCCTACTTCACGTTTCAGAATAAAGACTGTCTACCCCCATACGTACAACTTCTTTACCAAGTACGTCATAATTACAGCATTCCTATTTTAGCCACAAAACATGAGAGTAAATAAGAATACATAAGGTCTTGGCGGTGTTTGACCTTTTGTGCCCATGCGTTAATAAAACAGACAAATAAAAACAAAACGTTTAAAATAAATGAAATAATTGGACGCAACTTGAGATCCAGTCTGTCACACTCTTCAAGTACTAGCTGGCGATAGTCAAAGGAAGCTGCGTTGTCAGTTGTAGGCGCACAGTTATAGCATTTTTTTTTGTAATTTACCCTATGCTGTTTGAATAAGCCCCATTTGTTTTATATCTCCTGGCGTATAAAATGAATGTCTTTACTGACGTTCGAATTTTAGATCCATCTTGATGGTCCATTCAGAGAAAGAAACCTATTTAGCATATTTAGAAACCTATTTAGAAACCCATTTAGCAAATCAGCACATATTTAGCTGACACGGAGGTAGCTTTTTACCTCAGCCTGCCAGTCAAAACTGCATCAGCGCACTTTGTATGGTGAGCTGTTGTGTCGTGTACCTGCCAAGCAATTTTGGACGTAGATATGGTGAAATATTCCTGCCTGCGGTCATCTCATTGTACCTGTGCAACCTCTCCCATCAGTTTATTTTTCATATTCAGGAAACACAAAGGGAGATAGAAGGACGTGAGTGCAACTTGAGAGTTGAATGCATTGAGCATGATATATTCATTGCTGATGGTGGCGTGGCAGTTCTATTCTTGTGAGCGGCTACCATGACATGCCGAATATCTGCAGTGGCTGTAAACGAAGGTAAATAACTCAAGCGATGATATTAGCAAAATGAGTCGCAACGCTGCTCCTTTACGGCTTCCTAAACATAGATTTCGGTGGCCCGAGATAGCATTACGTACCGGGAGGGTTCCATAAGCAACCGATTCATAAAGTGCTCAGGGCTGCGAAACGTGTCATGATAAATAATTGACTGTAGTCGTAACAGAAAATTAAGACACAAGTTCATTGATTGCTTCCGCTGCCGTGTGCATGTTTGAGAATGCCCAAATCTATTTCTTTCCATCAATTACGAAGAATAGACGTTAAAACTCTTAACTACAGTGAAAGCGTAAATGCCAGTGTTCGGGCACTCTGAGACACCTTTAAACATTTTTTTACAGTGTATCAAGCTTCCAGAGGGTTTTTGTAAAGTCACAGCCCGGTTCAACTGGAGGTACCAGTACGCTGATGTTGTATTTATGCTATTGTTGCTCACTGAGCGGATTTAAAAAACCCTATAGAAAAAAAGTGTGTGAAAAGTAGTAATTGATTTAATTAAGCTTCGAATGTGACTGGTTTTTTGTTGAACACAAAAGCACATTGCTGTTAGTAAATTTTTTTCTTACTGGTTTGTACCAGGTTCAGACACTCCACCGGCGTAGACAGCTGATTGAACAAACCCGCATGAGAAACGACACAGCGGTGCGTCCTTGCTGATTTGTAGCGCTATAGATTCAGATTAGGTACCATTGTTGTATTGTACAACGTCATATAATGAATTCCTGCTTTAAACAGTTCACACAATATTTACTGGTTTCGGTTTCGTCCACCTAGTTTAAACATGAGAGAATTTTCGTTATTTGTGAGCGATTTTGAGGACTTTTTTACCTAAATAACTACGAATTAGTCAAACCGGCCCCACGGTTAATCACTACCACCAGCGCATTCGCTTACGGGTGCTTTCATGGTATATCACCTTGTTTAGGGCCGAACAGGACAACACCTTGGGACGACAGTGTTTTAAACGTCGCTAGAAATGCCCAATAAGACATCTTGCACACGGACGGCGCCACATTCGTGTTAGTAAAACTTGACATGTAAAATTAATATCTACCTCTCTGCTGGTACAGCTTTCATGGATTTCTCACTTTGAAAACGTCAAAAGAAACCTTCCGTCAACATTTAAAGTCATAATAACACGCGTTGGCTTATGAGAACTCACAGCATATTAGAATAATTGCAGAAGTTCAAAAATTTTCCTGAGAACAGCACGATGTTACCACTCACGATAAATTGGTTGACGCTGTATGGGACGCTGGGTCTGCATGCAAAACAGGTTGTTTGCTCCCCAAAGCACCGTCAGCGTTTTCAAGAAAGTACGAGCGTCATCGAGAACTTCGCAGAAAAGCAGAGCGGAGAATACAAAAGCCTTCTTAAACCGACGATATTTGAGCTGCAAGATCAAAGTGCACAGAAACAGGTCCAACAGCCCATTCCAAGCTTGCTAATCAGCGTTCGTGCCAGTTATGTTTTGAGCTTGATCCCAGTATGCCGCCCACTGGTATATGACAAAGTTTCCACAGCTTGAGAAGCTTGCGTATCCGTATTTCCTTGTTCTCAGAGGTGACCCTTCAAAAGGTTGATAGCAAAGTGAGGGTTACCGAAGAATTCTGCCCCATTATCCGCACCCTGCTAGTACAATGACGTGACCTCAGAGATGCGCGTGTATTTTACCCCACCAAAACCTCTAAGCTCAGGAATCTTCCTTTTAGCTTTCGAGAGCTCCAAAGACTTTCGACCATATCACTTTGTCTCCTTCTCGCGGTGCTGATCACACCACGCACTCGACTTTACATGACGTGGGTGCCAAAGGTTTTGAGCAGCTATGCTCTGTCTGCAAAAACTCCTGGAAGGTGGGGTACGTTGAGGTAAGCTGGAAGATTGGCTGGATAGCGGCAGTTCTCAAACCAGGCAAACCGGTATCGGATAAAAATGGATACCAACAAAAATCACCTTAAATTCTTTTTGGCAAGGTAAGAAGACCAATGATTCTGGAACGGCTAGGTTGGAACTTTGAGAAAACCAAGACATATTTCTATTATTTTTATGGATTCTAGTGAGGACGACGCAGCAAAAACAATTTTTGCAATGTCGGTGCACATTTAATCTGAAAAAACATAGCTGAGAATATCACTGTAGGGGCACATTTTCACAACAAGGTTGCATTTGACGGCCCTGCACACACGTATAGCCGAACAGGACGCATATGTGATGGCCGTGTGACTACCCAGGAGATCGCAACACTTACGTGGTCGCCAGTGATGGTGAAATGACTAAGCACTCCGTGCCACAAGGTGTTTCTTAAGGGCTGTGTCCTGAGTCCAACATTTTTTTGGTATGTTGCTTTGGACAATCCTCAAAAGTCTTGCCCAAGGGTGCCAATATTTTAATATACACAGATGGTATTGTATCTGGGACTAAGGCAGAAACCGCCGAAACATTCGCACCACACTCCAGAGGTCAATTCTGGGTATATATCTCACTACCTGCTGTCGGACAATTTTTCTTCAAAGGGCCCCTGCTATCGTTTTCGCGTGGCTCGATGTCTCACGCTGTATACACAGCGTAGAACGTGCCCTAATAATTAAGTAAACCAGACACTGCTTCACATCGAGTTGTGAAGAGAGCGGTTGAAAGAGCTGCTTTTGTTTTGAGGAACAAGGTAAGCTATAGGTGCTGCATTAAGTGGAAATGGTTGTTTTTTTCCAGCAAAGGAAAAGCGCCGCTGTAAAGATGTAAAAAAATATGTGATCCGAACCTGGGTATCCACTGTAACAGCCCAATGCTATATCATTGCGTTATGGGCGCACTGTTTTATTACATAAAAGCAAATGCCAAACAACCCCAGTCAGAGGGAGGCAAACTATGTCGCCTGTCAAATGCAACATGCATCAAACCAAACATATTACAACAAAACGGCAGCTACAACAATATTCATAACATCACATTAAAATTCAGGCAGCCATTGAAGCACTGAAACCAGTCAAAAGTATCACTTGAATGCTCATAGACACTGCGCACTTTGGCAATCTCCCCCAAACATAGGCTTTTTGTTGAACGCACAGGCTGATCATGCCGGTCTATCATTCTAGCTGGCCGTAGACTGCGAAGGCTAATTAAAAAGAAGAAATCATAGGGAACACTGCCGTAACTTGGTACCACGCGAAATCGAATGGTAGCAGGGTTGAGGAAAGATTAATTGCTTAGCGTACGCTGCAATAAATACCCAAAACAAAATAAATCCCCCAAATGTTGCCCAAAGGTGGCCAATCTTTGGCGTAGTTGTTAATTTTGTCGTGGCCCGTACTGACGTAAATGATTGGTCAGAAATGAGGAGCCTTCAGGGATTAATGTGCCGACTTTACAGAATTCATAAAAGCCATGAAATAAAAAAGTACAAGTCGTAGAATAGTGCGTGCCACACGGCAACTGACCCTGAAGGCTTGTGAACGTTAGCTGCCCGGAACCCTGAGTATACAGAAGCTGTGGCGTGTGCCACTTTGCTTGCTGTCGTAAATTACGCTGTGAGACGAAGAATACGAGAGAGAAAACAGAGGCGCAAACACAGTGTAGCAGAAAAAACGCTAGTCGAAGTAATGTGCTTTGAAAAACGAGACAAACAAAAGCAAAGAAACAGACGGAAAAACGATGTAGCCGTAAAGGAGTTGTGAATAAGTATTGCCAGGCGTTCACTTTCAAAGTAAGTAAGCTTACTTAAGTGCCCCGAAAAATGTTTAAGGCATTTTTTATGCTGAGTGGCCCTTCATGGGTCTCCTCCGTATACTTAATTCTTTGCGTATGTACTTTTGCCCTGCCTAGCATTTTACAATCCTACCTAGCATGTTACATTTTACGCCCGTCCCGCATGAGCCGTATAAAAAAATTGAGGGTCTTAAAATCAGTGCTGCAAGAGCTGTTCGCGGGTGCCTTGGTTTACCCAAATGCATGCGGGCAGCTGGAAGTTTACGGGAAGGTCGGTGCTTTTCTGCCACAGTGATTCATCGTCAGGACTGGCTCAGAGGGGCAGTGCTAATTAACTAGATGTCGTAAATATAATTTGGCAGCTACAATTAAGTAACATGTTACAGACTCGTTGACGTCCAATTTCAAACTAATTCACAAGCCAGATTTGTCCCGGTGTGTACTCATGCTGTAAAATGAAAAGCATCACAGTTCCCGGAATCAGGAAAAAAACGATCAGGCCTGCGCACCTGGGCTACAATTATCCCCGTTCGAGTATAGATTGAGTGCTTACAGAACTTTAAGCACATTTAAGTGGATGGCTAGGCTACCAGGAACTTATATGCCATCTGCGCGTATGGTCTATTGTCCGAGAGCATCATCAAGCAAAACGCAGCCACAAAACATCCTACGCCGCCACGAAACTAGCAGCTCTTTGGGGCTGAACATTATTTAATTAGCGGACATCCTGCCCAGCATTGGTGGTCTTTCTGCATTTGTGGTGCGCTTTACAGATCCTCCAAAAGTTACCTAACCACCCCAGCCAGTTTGTGTGGTACATTATTAAAACTGACACAATGGCAGTGCCCGGGCCATCACGTTATTCTTTTATTGGTGCATCGTCATCTGTAATACCAGGGGATATACGATCCCATGCAGCCGCAAAGGCAGGCGACTCCCTACGCAGCATAATCTAGCTTTATGTCCCCTAGAGGGCCGTAATTTTCATAATTCTGTAACTGGATGAAATTTTCGAATTTCTGAGTCACGAGTACCGTCGGGACAGATATAAACTTCTGCATGCCGCTGACCCGTATTCGGATCTCTGCTTCCAATGTTGCCTCAGCACACCGCCTGAAAGAGTGCTGTACCATCTGCGCCTTACTGTGGTGTATGCACGGGGCGGGCGACAGTATTCACCAATGGGCTTGTCGCGTGCTGTGTGCGAGACCGAGGGGCACTGGATGTGCATGTGACCTCGATATGGCGCTACGCTACAACGGCAGCCAGCGCACTATCTCGTATACGACAGGGAGGCAGGCTAGAGCTGTATGTGCATATCATGTGCCGTGCGCCAACAGTGACGATTTGTGTTTAGGGACTAACCGTTTTGCTGCATTTTGCTGGGGATTAGAACAGTGTTAGTTGCCCTGGTGCATGTACTTTCGTTCGCGTTGTGATGTCTGCAGTTCTCGTTCTTTTTGCGTGGCTTTCTTGCGTTTCTGTGCAATGTTTTCTTTATATTTTTGTTCAGATTTCTCTTTCAGAGTTTTCTAATAGAATTCTGCTGCTAGCATTTTCGTGCACGAAATTTAGACATTCTATTTCCCCCTCAGGGGTGTACGCAACATTTCCTAAATTCATCAGCCATCACCGTAGTGATCACCAGGATCAAAATGAAGTTTTTCAACAACAAATAACTGTCTGGCGCAGCAAGCCCTGACGCTAGCAGGGCTTATATCTCCAGTTCAGAGTTCAGAGTTCGACACAAGCCGATCGCGAGCCAAGTTCACTTTGAACAAAGATCACGCATCCCACACAAATGTCGAAATTGTACATTTGACTTTGTGAGTGACCGCGACTTTGTTGCTAGCCCTCCAGTTTACATTTAAGATGTTCCCCCCTCCCCCCTTATGCGTTTTCAGAAGAAATAAAGCAAGAAAATGCGTAGATTGATCATCAGTCTAACCGGTATCCAGCGTTAGATTTGCGAAAATGTAATTGCTTGCAGTAGTATGGTCTGAGTAGTTCAGTCCTCCGAACGTGCGCTTCTGGAGATCGGGCAGCTGCAAAGTGCCGCAAAGCCATGCCCCGAGTTGACGTCACACGTTAAACGTACGCCGTGCTTTATCGCGGGCGGGCTAGAGCGAGCTACGCGAGCGTGCGCCTCCGCTCTGGTAAAGCGCGGCGTACGCTTGACAAGTGACGTCAACACAGGGGCATGGCTTTGTGGCACTTTGCAGCTGCCGATCTCCAGAAGCGCACGTTCGGAGGACTGAACTACTCAGACCATACTTCTGCGGGCAATTACATATTCGCCAATCTAACGCTGGATATCGGTTCCACTGATGATCAATGTACAATTTTCACTTTACAATCACCCGCCCACCTCCAACAAAAAACGAATTCATCTTGGTGGAAAACAAAAGCGTTTAAAAAACAGGGACGAAAAAAGACGTAGACAGCACGGCGTTTACACAAGCGCCGTGCTGTCTACGTCTTCCTTCGTCCCTGTTTTTTGAGGGCTTTTCTTTTCCACCAAGATGAACACATACTAACTAGCCCAACTTTCCGTTCTTCTGCAGTAAAAACGAATTAATTGCTGCCGTAAATAGCAGTTGGAACTCGTTTTATTGCGTTCGCAACGGCCCCAGATCACCCCGTGCAAGAAAAACAATTTTATCTCCTAAGGCCTACTTTTTAAAATTACTTAAGGTCTGCCCTGAAACACCCTGTGTAAGGGGCCTGCATACATATCTTACACAAGCGCGTGCTCTGTTACTAGGGGAGCTCGTAACCACACAGTTCAGTGACTTAAATTTCCTTTAAAATGGAGACACTGTTTTTTATTTTAGCTAGCATGTAAATTCAGTGCACGCGGGTCTTGCAAAATATAATGGAGCCTGAATATTGCGCAGTGGTTATGTCCTCAAGAATATGTCCGAAGTACATATTTTTAAATTAAAGCAGCATTATTAGGCCCCAAAGAACTCCACTCGTTGCAAAGAATACCCTCGTTGCAAAACAAAGTCTAGACTGTATGCTTTTGTCGAAAATTGGGATATCGTATATAAAAAAAACAAAAAAATGCTACAAACAATATGCTCAACACGTTTTGGTTTATTTAAAGGCGTTGTTTTTTGTTGGCTAAAAGAAACCTAAAGACTTCCGTTATCAAAAAGGAACTGAGCACATGTGAACGCATTCCCATGAATAATTATATTACCGGAGTCTGTTCAAACAACCTGAAGTTTTTGTCCTGTCCCTTTCAATATGTATGAAACAAAATTCGTGAGTGTGTTAGCTGCTCTTAAAGAATGAGCATTCTGAACGAACAGGGCTTTGAAGTTGTACCTCTTGGGCACATTCACCTGCCACTCTCGCACAATGACTGAAATATTTTCGGAGTGTCAGTTAATACGAGGCACCCCTGGGCCTTATATACCTTCGAAGCTTCCCCAATCTTCACCGAAGCCATCAAAATAACCACTGGATCTGGCACCACCTCGTGTTCTGGCCCCTGCTCTTGCGCTGCCAACCATTTCTCCCCCTGCGCCTGCCCCTCCCTCAATTTCAGCAGCACCACCAACCCCTGCAGCCAGCCCCACGCCAAAACCGATATTAAAGTTAAGGCCAGCGCGCAGGCGGGCTCGCAACCGCGCTCGAAAGCGCGCCCAAGCTGCAGCCCGAGCCCGAGCCCGAGCCCGCAACCGCGCCCGGGCGCGCCATCGGGCAAGCGCACGGACTGCAGTTCTTCCTCTAGACCGCAGTCTACCGCCGGCACGTAATCTAGGTTGGCGCTGCCTCTGGAGTCGACGGCGCAGTATAATAATAAGACGCGGCTCAGCAGGCCTTGGTCTTGGTAAACCGGGCCTTGTGGGTGAACGTGCGCCTGGGGGCAAAGGTGAACCACTTGGCGAGTTGCTGCGTCCAAGCGGATTTCCGTTCCAGGGCGAATTGGGGCGTCTCGGCGGCTCTGCGAGCGTACCACTTGTTCCAGGAGAACCGGGGCTAACCGGCTGCCCTGCGGCTCCAGGTGAAGAGCCGGGTGGCCTTGAACCTCTTGGCGGGCTGGTTCCTCTGCCTAGATTTCCATTCCAGGGCACGCGGGGGCGGCTCGGGGGTCCTGCAAGAGTACCACTTGTTCCGGGAGAACCGGGGCCAACTGGCTGCCTTCCAGCTCCAGGTAAAGAACCAGGTGGTCCTGGCGCACCTGCGGGACCATCCAGTGAATTACCGCCAGTAATTGAGTAATGAAGAGCGATTCAGTCAAAAGTGTCACCATCTGCCGCATTTAAGAATACAACTTTACCTGGCGAGCTGCCTCCAGAAGATGGCGCCTCTGGTTCTGACGCAGGAGAGGGTGGAGGCTCTTCATTCGGGTTCGTGGAGCCGGCTAAGACGCCACTGCCTCCAGGCCCGATAGGTACTGTTCCGGTGGGAACGGGACCACTGCTGCTTGGGGTGCCCCGAGCACCTTCGCTGTTGACGTCAGGTGTTCTAGGTCTATCAGGCGGGTTAGCGTCAGGATTGAAGGAGCCAGCTAAGACGTCGCTTTCGGAGTACCCTCCGGGACTTTCTTCTGGAGACCAGATGTTGTCGGGACTGTCCGGGTTACGAGCGCCAGCAAGAACGTCGGTATTAGTATCATACCGGGGTTCTCGAAGAACGGATTTCCACCAGGATTGCCATATATTCTGCTGCGGCCTTGTAAGCCAGGTAATCTGGCTTCGGGCAATCTCACTCCGCCGTTTACGCCGCTATTCGGTCCAGGATTCCTTCCGCCATCGCCTCGAGTGCGAGGGCCCTGGAAGGTTCTGCTAGGGCCTTGAGGCAAGGTATCAGGAAAGCTTCTCCTTGGTGCTCTGACATCAGTGATGACCCCGCGATTGGGTAATTGCTTTGCTCCGCCACCTGCATCTGCGGAAACAATACAACACAAAATATGGTACATAACTGCGAGATGACATTTTTAAATATAAGTTAAAATTATTAGTAAAGCTCTTCGACATGGTACGGGATTTTAATTGTTGCAACTGTTCAGAATGCGCACACAAAGCGCGATACAGTCACAGAATGCGGACTATTGGTAGGATACAATAAGGAGCTAGGATGATATAAAATGTGCTGAAACCGAGCCATATCTCATACGTACCCATTGTATTCGTATCTTACAACTGCCTGTTTGTCAATCACACTATAAGAGCGAAATTCCCTCATTGCCATTCTTCACTGTTGGCTTTCTTATTATGTTCATCCATCGAGCCCCTCATTTTAAATTCTTATATCCAACATGCAGAAGGCTCTCTGTTTTGTCTATATTGGTTCCAAATAGCATACGGGGACTCATAGGAGTGGACTGCTCTGACCAGGCCGTAGACGCTCGTGTCACTTCCGCGGAAAGTAAAACGAAGGGTACCTTCGTCTCGAAGTTGTCCGGAGCGGACGCTGGCTACTACCTGCTAAAGGTTGGAAGCACTTGCATACATACAAGCATACAGAAAAATGCAGCGGAATTCTGTTATTGATTGATTGTAGGGTTTAACGAGCCGACGCAACGCAGGCGATGAGGCGCGCCGTAGTGGAGGGCTCGGGATTAATTTTGACCACCTAAGGATCTCTTACGTGCGACGAAATCTCGTACACAGAGGCGTTTTTGCTTGTCGCCTCCATCAGAAAAGCGGCCGCTGAGGCCGGAAATCGAACCTGCGTCCTCGTGCTCAGCAGCACAAAGCGAAATTCTGTTGCGGCTGGGGTTAAATTGGTGGAGCATTGACCTCTGGGAGGTGCGGGCAACGACCATAAAAAATCCATGGGGCGAGGGTGGGGTGAGGAAAGTGGAGGGGGTGTAGGCTACTTCAGCTTCGCGGTACAAACGCAATAGTAAAAAAATACCGGCATTGTAGGCGATCAAATTAGGTTCAGTACACTTGCAATATTAAGAACATCAACTTCAAATATTCAGAAGAAAAGGGGTAAACAAACAGGTAATTACAGGATAGAACAGCAATACCATTTAGGCTTCTTGTGGCTAATAGTTTCCAACTCCAAGTTAGGGTGTTCCAGGTAAGACGCTTAGAGATAACCGCTGTCACAAGTAAGTAAGGGTGCGGCTCATCTAATTAACGCTTCTAGAAGAGAACACTTATTCAAGGTACACAGCAACCCCATTTTTTAAGATACCGGCTGAATTTCTAGTGGTTTGAAATATTTCGCTCAGTTTATTTTCGTACTAAAATTGCTTGGACCCCACCATGAAGCTATAAGTACGTTAGCCTCAAATTGTAGTGCACAGTATTCATATGACTTTGACTTTCATACCCACAGGTGTAAAGCGCGAAATGTGGACTACAGACGAAGGGGGGACGCCCAAATTTTGCGCTTTACACTGGTGGAATTGAGCGGCAACTCGCCCAAAAGTCCACCTTACTCATACTCTGCGGCCAAACTAGTCGTTCTGGTTGCAGTTTTTGTACTAGTCATCACTGCTGTTGCAAGTTTCTGTCGCATGCGCGTCCGTTATTACACTCTCCCGCTGTCGAGTCTGCAATTGTCTCCTAATTTATCTGCTGGACTAGGGACTCAACCAAGGCTTTGTTCTCAAGCCACTCATCGCGTATCAGAGTCTGCTCTCTACTAAAGTTGCTTTCTACGGGTGTCTGTTCTCGCGCTCTCACGCAGTCAAACCTCCACACATGTACTCGTCATGAATCTTGCTAGCCTAATTAAGGGCAATGAAAGTGTCAGTGGTGCAACGCCTGCAGTTATTCTGAATCCACTGGCACTTTTTATGAAATGTTTCTTCTTCTGGGCGTTTATTCCTTTTCGCAAGCGACGAAATGAACTCTACAGTGGTGCCAGTTGTGGCGCCTCAAATCGTTATCCGCCGACTAAGACTGATCGCGGGATTTTTTATCCCTCATGCATCAATACAGCGCCCAGACTTCCATTAAGGAACAGGTGGTGCTCCCGGTTAGACAGTGTACAAAACAACGTATAAAATGTAGCGTACGTACGAAAGAAGTTTTGACATCCACCTCAATGCAGCCATACGGCTACAAAGGAAAGCTGGACAACTTTCTCACAAACTTCGCAGCTGAAGAAAAATTCGTCCTGGTCCAGGATTGAAACCCGGCCCCACCGCTTAACCGGAGCAGTCGCTCAACCAACTGAGCTAGCCAGTTTGTAGCGCGAGAGCAAATTGATCAACTCGAAGTGAAGGACAAGTGTTAATCGACCTGTCCATCACCTGCCCATTAACACCTGCCGATTAACACCTGCCAATAACATCGAGTTGTTGATCCATTCGCTCTCGCGCTACAAACTGCTAGCGTTCTGGTTAGCTCCCTTGGTAGAGTGGTCCCGGGCTCGAATCCTGGACCAGGACGAATTTTGCTTCAACTCCAAAATTTCTGAGAAATCTATACAATTTTACTTCGTAGCCATACGGCTGCATTGAGGTGTATGTCAAACTTTCCTGCGTAGAAACCTACTCCACCTTGGGGATTTCCCTTAATTCTGGTCGAATAAAACCTGGCGTTCACGTACCATGCAAACTTTCCAGCAGACCCCTTTTCATAGGAGCGCTACTGCCATATAAAAACATTTGAAGTAGCTCACACTAATGCGTAAACCTTGAAGGTAGCGAAGCTGTACGCAACCTTCACGACCATCACGAAGGTTTGAGTCCACGATTGCAGCCCATTTGCATTTTCTTCGCTGCCGCAATGACCTTTACTCCATAGTTGTTGCTATAAGTGTGAGCTTCTTTCATTTTTCTGAAAGTGATAATAGTTGGACATCACCTTGCAGGGGCGTACACTATGACGTGTCTTTCTCGTTCCGAGCATATGTTGCCAAGAGTACTGCGAACGCTGGATTTGTTTTGGCCAGTCTTGGCCAATATAACTAAATTGAGTATGCTTGGCTTCACAAGTGGGTGCTGGGGACGCTGGGCTGTTGTCACGAAGCGCGCACACACGAGCGCTCGGCATTTTCTTGGTTTTCTTACCTGCCGGGCGGTCACTGAAATCTTGGTTAATCTCCATAAACGGGTATGCTTGGCTTGACAAACGTGCGCAGGAGACGCTGGGCGGTGGTCGCGAGGCACGCACACGTGAGCGCTAGGTATTTTCTGGGTTTTGTTAACTGCCCGGCGGTCGCAGCGACGACCGCGCTCGCGTGCGCGCGCTTGGCACCTTGTTGCTATTTTTGACTGCTGACACGAAACGCATTGTTGGCGAAACAGCCTCGCTGCTAAAAAGTCTTAGAAGGTTAACACTCCAACTGGACAAAACTAATCGCTGTTTCTAGAACGTCTTCCAAAGCGCACCAGTACCATACAAGTATCTGTTTCGAAGTTGAGAAAATGCCTAAAGGGGTGTCCTCACTGATTCTCTTGGTTACAATTAATTATTTAAAGTGATTTATTCCACACAACTGGGGCAGGTAATTAGGGAAGGATCTTCCTGTAGCCGGTTTAGCGTGTGTACGCAGGGCCCCATTAACCAACTGACTCCTGTAAAGGTTGCCAGAAGGAAAAGAAATTAGAATATCGTAAATAACTGATAGATAACAGCCTGGGTACCACATTGTATGCTTCTGCTTATACTCCAATACATGCGGAAAATTAGAGTTGTTTTTGTGCAGGAGAAACACAAAAGTGTTGCACAGAAAACACGATGCACAAACACACTTTCGACTGCAATCTTGACGTAGGTTGCGGGGTGGATGTAACGCCTGACAGTTTTTTTTGTACATGATTACTTTCAAATGCTCGCACACGTCCCTCAGTAAAAAGTGGTCTTGGCTAGCCTGCTCAGAAAGTTTGGTATACCAGAGCTTTGATGTCTGGTCTGAAGATTTTCTTGCATAATTGGTTCAAGATAGGTTCAAGTTGTACGCGCGTAGAAAAAAATCGGCATCGTTTTTTTGATGAAACAAAACTACGCTACTACATAATCTTCTGCGCTAAATGCCAGATGCTTCAGTAAAAATACGTCCGCCAGTGCCGCATAGCTGTGCGTAAATCTTACTTATTTAAAACTGCTTGTTTTCACAACGAAAACTGTTGATACGAATCAGCGCTCTATCGTCATGCAGTCTATAATACAAGGCATTTCGTGCTCACCTCGCTAACGAAATGAAGCTGAAAATTCCAACGTTTTCTTGTTTGACTTTCACACGAAGTTTTGAAGAAATGGAAGGGCAGGAGGTAACTACTGCGCCTTTGGGAGGGGGATTGGAGATGTAGGAAACTTAGAGAACTACGCGTACGCTTACATTTAGACCAGGGGTAACTACGGAGTGTACAAGCTCAACTGGTGATGTCCCACTAGTAAGTAAAGAGGAAGTTGGAAAGGCCCGCAAATGCATGAAAATAGGAAAAGCTGCAGGGTGACGATTGCATCATCCGTAGATCTTTTCAAGAAGGGGAGAAGATATTGTACTGAAAAAGCTTGCTATACTATTTTCAGAATGCGGGAAGAGTCAACAAGTGCCCATAGTCTGGAAAACGACAAACATTATTCTGATTTATAAGAAGGGAGATCCCAAGGACCTCAATAATTACAGACCCATCAGCCTACTCGCGGTTTTTACGAGCTGTTTACTAAAGTTTTAGTCAGACCCTTAGGTGACAGCCCGGATTTGCATCAACCCAAAGAGCAGGCTTGGTTTAATAAAGGGTACTCAACATCATAGATCACATCCACGTCGTCAACCAAGCGATGAAAAAAATCGGCAGAGCACACTAAACCCGTTTACATAGCCATTGTAGACTACGAGAAAAACGTTTGATTCCATGCTCACCGCAGCCATGCTAGAAGTACTAAAAGATCAGGGAATAGAGGAGACCTACATAAGACTTCTAGAAGACATATAGAAGGAATGATAACCCTCGACAAGCAAAGCGATAAATTTCTAATCGGAAAAGGAGTAAGACAGATACCATTCCTCCAGAACCCTTCACAGCATGTCAAGAGCGGGTATTTAGAAGGCTGGACAAGGAAAACATAGGATTAAGCGTAAACGGGGAATACTTGAGCCATCTAAGGTATTGCGGATGGCATAGTCTTGTGCAGAACTCAGGCAAACAATGCTGAGGAACTACAGTTAGAAGGCGCCGGCCGTGGGCTAAAAATAATTAAGAATAAATTTAAGTAGTGAGAAATAACCATACCCAGTACGTGTTCAGCTTAGGAAACGAAACGCTAGGAGAAGTAAAACAATATGACTACCTCGGGCAGATGCTTAGTGCTGACCCCAACCACGACAGAGAAATCTGGGGCAGAATAGGTATGGGTTGAGGAGCACCCGCCAAGCACTCCCAAATAATGAGAAGTAAGCTACCTGTGTCACTCAGAAGGAAAATTTACAGCCATTGCGTACTGCCGGTGATGACATACTGAGCTGTCAATTGACGCCTTGTAAAACAACCAGACAGCAAGCTTAGGTCGGCTCAAAGAAACCATGAACTGAATTGCGTTAATAACACTCAGGGACAAGAAACCAACTGCCTGGATCACAGAACAAAGTAGGATTGACGATATTATACTTCAAATAAAAAAATGAAGTTGGGGTGGCCATGTTGTGAAACGAACGGACAACCAATGGACAATCAGCGTAACTGAGTGGATACCAGCGATGGGTCTAGAGAAGGGAAGGCCATTAATTCGATGGAGGGATGAAATACGGAACGTCGGAGGTAAACTGCGGAACCGAGCAGCACCAGACAGGAGCGGTTGGAGGTCAATGGGAGAGTCATTCGTCTTGCAGGGGACCTTAGCAGGCTGACGATGATGATGAGCATCACTCATGCTCATTTCTTGGCTTGTTAAGGCATGTGAATTTTCAGTTTTAGGAAGAAACATATTATCGCTGACAGACAAGTTATTGCCCTAATAAGACAGCGACACTTAAAGTTGTAGACGTTAGTGCAAGTACTGAAGGATCAATGCTTCATTTTTCTTTATTTATTTTTGCCGTGGCTGGAAAGTTTGACTGCCTTGCGACGTTTCGAAAGTTCCCGAGCGCTGCAACACTTACGCAGAAGCACTTACGCTTCAGATAACCGCGAAACTATGAATACTTTTTTGTTCATTAACTCCCTCTGAAAAATTGAGTATTTGTTTGTATTTTAACCTACGTTTTGTTCGTCGTGTATGTGCAATATTAGTTTGCCTAGTTGAGTTAGGCTGACCGAAATGCAGATGTACTCCTGTAATGACACAGCAAAACTTCGGTGAATGCTGAAAAGAGCGAATACTCATAAAATTTCCGGTCACGGCGGTCGCTTTTCTGGTGGAGGGGAAAAGCAGAAACGCCCGTGTGGTCAAAATTGCGGAGGACGGTAATGAGCCTCAGGTGGTCAAAATTAATACGAAGCCCTCCACTATGGCGGGCCGGCACGCCTGTGAGGCGTCGGCGCGTTAGACGCCATAAAAAAAGAACGACTTATAAACCCGGTAGGTAACAATCTCTTCCTTGCAATAGATATGCCAGTTGCAGTAGAAAAATATCACTGCGCTGTATTTACTTACTTGAACCGCCATTGCCGACAGCGAGTGCATTGCCAGCTGCGAAAAAAAGGCAGGTAGATTAGGAGTATTGTAAAGAAATATTCTTTCGAACACAAACCTTATAAAGCGAATGAAAACTGTAAGATATTTCTAAGAACTCTGGAGATGTGGTTCAGCGTTGTGAGACCGACTGATGTTTCATCCGCGCACTGGTATTCATTGCGACACGATTAAGCGGCTCAAAGGAGGAAATGTCCGCGTCCCTTTAACTCACAAGCCCCCTTCCCTCTAACCTGAAAGATAAAGCCCAATGGTGGAGACGGATTCCACGGCACGTTCTTTATAAAAAAAACCCGAATAGAATCAGAAGTCTTGTAACTCGGTAAGCGCAGCAGAAACAAAACACCAAAAAAGAAGCGAAAACCCGCAGTGGTGAAGGCGCCTTCAGGCGGCGTCGAGAGAGGGCGCTACGGAATGGATTCTGAACCGTGGCAAAAATAGAGCTGGTCGTTTCACGTTTAACTCCCTCGGCCTCGCTTGCCTCGACATGCACACGCTTGAAACAAGGCCGAAAATTTGCAGGTACATAAAAATTAAGTGGACAAATTTTGGCAGTTGTTTTTAGAAATTCGACACGATAAAAAGCACGACACATACGAAGCCACAAGAAAGAGCACTTACGCAGGAATGGTAGAGGGTCGAGCGATTTTCCTTTGTAAATGCCAGTTCTTGTGTCCTCGTTTTTTACGCCCTTTGTGCCATGTCGAAGAAACAAATAAATGCGGAGAAAGGAGCCAAGTGAGATGGAGGAAGCCCCCGAGCGCGTTGGTAATGCGCCAACAATGAGGAAAGAAGAATTGACAGTAGGGAAACTTATCAAGCGGCGGGAAAACGAGGCACTGCGCAGACGTGGACCCAAAGCGAGACATCCTTTGCTCGAGGAAACAGCAAAGTGTTTAAGAATTTGTTACGTCACAATTAGGGATCAGGGGTCCTGGCATGATTCAATTATAAGTTTACAGGGGGCTCTTAGAACGATTGAAAACACGATGGTGCTTCAAACCAGGTGAGTGTGGCCATGCTAGCGTTACTCAAATTTTTGTGCTTGCCCAAAAGGTAGTATTCTGCATAATATTAGAAGGTTACCATCGTGTACATTACCTCACTACCTGTACATTGCAGTGGGTTGCAGTGCGTTTTGTATACTACGTTCCTTTAAAGTACTGTCACAATGGTAAACAGTAGCTCAAGGTTGCATGAAAGAATCGTTTAAATGTACAAAGTATGCAAGCTTGCGAGTTCTTGTCTGGTCTGCGTGGCACTTAACGCACCACGCAACCGCTGCTGTGAAGTGTACCTCTGAAATTGCTGAAGAGTATGTACCAAAGCCGTGCCACGTACCTAGCAGGGAAAGTGCAAGCGAAGACAGGAACAACGCCGTCATTAGGTGCCTGACGGGGAGGAACTCTACGACGGGGGCTTAAGGTCGTAAGAGCGTTTCCATACGAATAGGCTTTAAAATCTTATCGATTGAATGAAGTGTGAAAAAAAGTAGATTTTAGGGCTGTTTCTTAGCCTGCATATAAAAAGGCTACAGAAAGAGGCATCGCAATTCCTCTGCCGAGTCCGGATCAACTGTACACACGTCACCGAAGACAGACTTTTGTGACAGGCATTGAGAAGCGACGGTAAAAAACCCATCACTCAAGGGTGCATTTTGTATAGCTTGCTTGGTGGGCAGCTTACTGCAGCCCTCTGTGCGACTGAAATAGTTCAAGGGGTTTCCCACCCGTTAAGTAATATAAAAAACCGTTGTACTGAATCTCCCGTCTTTAAAGAGGGTGCGTTAATGTCAACGTTGCTTGACGTAACCAATTTTAGTACAATTAGTAGAGGTACATTTTGATGCGAAAAATGAGTATTCTACAAATTTCGCCCGAGGTTTTTGAATCAGCCTATTGTGCGCAAATCCAGCTCTTCTCAATAGATACATGCAGCTGCAGAAACTTTGAGGGAGCTTCGTAGCGGTCCAAAATGATATTCTGTGCAACGAACGTGCAAACAAGAATAGACAACACCAAGAATAGCTCATAACGCGCGAAGGTAACTGCTCAATTATTGTGAAAGATGGCTAAAAACTAACGGATAAACAATGAAGGGCCATATATAGTGTTTAACGAATGAGTAAGAACATTGAACACGACTGCAGGTGATGGCGGCCCTTGTATACACTCAAACGGAGGCAAACTTGGAGGGTACAAGTATTATAAGGTCTCTATACTGCACCGCAACAAAAGCGCATGCCCGACAGAAAAGTACCGTCAATACAGCATGTCGTTAAAATAGCATTCGACAAAAGAGAACGCAACGAAAGAGCACAGCGTCAAAATAGCGAAGGGTCAAAACAGCACGCGACAAAAGCGCAGGCTGCAAGAGCAAAGAACTGAAGTAGTTCTGCGGTTTTCTCACAGACTCTGATTCTTACTGAGCAATCTGCGCAAGATCGTTTAATTGTAGCATGTTAACAGAAATAGTTTAGCTGCACTTTACGCTGTTACATTTTATTTTGGGCCGCAAAAATTTGCACGAACGCAACGAAAATGTCATCCAATATTACTCTTTCAGTCACAATGCTCTTCATTCTGCGTGCAGGGTCGAAAGAATTTTTTTACTTCTAAACAGATTCTGATGAATGCGACTTTGTTAATATTTATGCCTTGTGTCAACATTTTATCCCGCCTTAAGTTTGCAAGTCTTCGTAAATGCAGTATGGAGGGACCGTGTGATTTCTGTACCATAAATTTGATGTGCAGTGACAGCAGTCCTGCAATACACATTGCTGTAGCGATACGATGGCCATTCGACGAAACCTGGGCGGAATTCTGAGATATGGCCGTTTGGAAAACCCCCACTTCACGTCTATTTCACTAGTGACGTATTTGCATTTACGAGGCCCGTGAACAATTGATGCGCTGTGTCACATTAGACCGTCTGCTTTTAGCCAATCAGGGCTGGCTCGAAACGGACACTCCCGAAACGGGTATGAAATGGACAAAACTAAGAATTACACCCATGTTCGACAAGCCAAATTCCATGCAGCGCACTTTTGATAATTTCAGGCGTCGGCATCATCCAACGCCAACCCACGCGTCCGGCGCCAACAGAAAACAACAATTGATGCCGAAAAAAGTAGGCTGAGGTCAGTGAGCATGAGAAAGCGGACCGTTGCTTCCTGGTTTCCAGTGCACTTCGAGGTTTTGGGCCAGGTTTAATCAGGTCGACGCGCCACTCCATTCCCCAAAAAACAACCATTTGTTCCTCTAGCGCCAGTCGGCGGCCTCGAGACAAATTCAACCACGCTAATTGTGTTCAGAAGCTCAAGGCATTCATTATTACCATGGATGGTATTACCCAGAAATTTTATTGTCGCCGTCACACTCTAAGGACGTGCTACATTTCGTATGGTCGCTGGTGATTTTCTCTCTTCACCGGTCATGCGGCCAGAGCCCTGGGCTATGGCTTGTTGAGATAGGCTCTCTGTGCTGCGTGCGGCAGTCGAGCGCAAGTCCTGCCCACCGGTGCCCGTTCATCGGCTTGAGTCGTTGCCCAGCAATCTTCGAGGTTAAGAATCGCTATGTAGGCTCAGCGCCACTTCACAAGCTTGTCTCATCTCTTAACGTTCACGCCAAGACTCAGCCCCCGGATCCAGAGAGACGCTGGACCAATCTTTGTGGCTTGTTTTGCGCGTGGCGGTACGCTGAAATGGTTCCCGGCACACGTTGGCCCGGTCGCACGGGCAAACCGCAACGAAGGGGCAGACCGAGCTGCGCGCGCTCACCAGTCGCGGCGCGAGCCCGGACCCCGCCATCAACGAAAACGACGAGGCGACGCCGCTCTCGATAAGGACACCTGGAGTGTACAGGGGCAACAGACAGGTGTTCCCGCGCCCCCACAAGCTTACAGTGGAAGCCTGACGCTGCAATGCAAACGTGACGGATGTGGACTCCAGTATAGCCAAGCACGGTGCCGACGTGTATCCGAAAGTGCGGTGTGAGGAAGGACAGCCACGATGGCTCAATCCGTGACTCAAAGTGAACGAGGTGCACAAGACTTACCCCGCCTAGCGGATGCGGGCAAGCAAGGAATACGACGTGCAATACAGGGCCGTCCAGCAAGTGTTGGAGGCTCTCGACGTCAGCGGCCGAAAGCACTCTCCCTTTGGGGCTGGGTGGGTAGTAGCCGATGCCAGACCGACTAAACCCGAAGTTGGCGCGTCAATTAAGCCGGGCAATAAAGATTTTAAAGCGAGCATTTCTTTAACTCCCCGAAAACCCGGCGTTGTGGCTGCGTGCCTCGCCGCACAGGCGTTCCAGGTGCGCCTTTCCCACTCCTCCTCGGACTGAAATTCGACTTGCACCTAGCGTGTTCTTGCAAGTACCGGAATCGCTTCAGCAAAGGTGGGAGCGCAGCTTCGTAGTTTGGCGCGGGAGCAACAACAGTTGTGGCGTAAATTTGAGTATGTATGAGTTTCGTGCGCGGTCGTGCTTGTGTGGCGTCTCGGCGTTCGCTCTCGCTGTCATTTCTTCGAGCCAGATAAGCCAACCGATTGCACCGCAGCTGAGTGGCGGGAGCAAAACGATGGCAATAATGCCCGTTCGTACTTACGCTCTCGTGTTCTCTTCGCTCTCGCTGCAACCCAATACCCAACCTTACAAAACAACGACAATAAATACACTACACGGCCAAAAACCTACCAACACAACACTACGCCACGTGAACACCCCCAATGCTCTGCATTTACTCGTGTCCCTCGCGAGCGACGGAGATATTTTCTCCCCAAGCACTGTGGGAAAAACCTTCTACATTTTCATCCCTTTATAGCCTTTCCTTTACTCCACCCTATTCTGTCTTCTGCCCCTTATTCCCATCCTCGCACTGCGTTGAATGGTGATGGGAGCTTAGCTGCGCTCAATAACACCCTCAAAGCACTTACTTTCGTGTGCACAGCTAATTGAGTCTTGAAGGGCAAACTGTGAGCTGTTTAGTATCGTTTGAAGGGAGCAGGTATATATGGTGGGCATGAAAAACACACACGAAAAAAATAACAATAAAGCGCAACACGTGGAATGATATATATTCCTCACTTAGGTAACCTCTATTTCACGCGTAGAAAGCCGGATTGAAGGGGCGCTAACGCAATCTCCCTCCACTCCTAACAACATTGCATATGCTTCGCAGATCTCGCGGGTAATCGTGTTTTTTGAGTGGAACAAGATGGTTGTCCCCTCAAAATCGGGCGAACAACTCTTATCGCAACTCTTAACATGCGCGACCAAATTTCCATTTACCGCCAGTTGCCCGCAAGCATTTTGATGTTACCGTAATCTGTCGTGGAGACAGCGGCCTGATTGTCCCACGTAAGACCTACCACAGGAGAGGGATATCTTGTATACAATACCCTCTGCGCTATCGACGAACGGACGCCTGTGCCGTGTGCCACATTCGAAACATTTTTTCGTCTTCTGATTTGCAGTCTTGCACAGTCACTTTAGTTTCAACGGGGCAGAAAATACCCTCAGAATATTAAGTTTGCGCTCGCTTTCTTAAAGGTAATCGAACACCAACTAACCCATTCCCAAGCCTTGCTGAACGTAATTGAGTCTGTTTCGCTATCCCTCACCATGCAGATATCTAAAATTCCAGTCTATTCGAGGCGGCCTTGGCTTGCGTCGAGATCGTGGATGTGCGATAGATTTTCGGCAGTCAAATAAATAACATTGGCTGCATTTGTTTGGTTCGTTTGCAAGATGGGTGCATGAGAAAATGAGTTATCTCTGGGTGAATGTTTAAAATTTGGCCAAACTAAACCCACTTGACAATTCCCGTAGGCGACCTAGCTTTGCTGCGAAACTCTAGACAGCGTTTCTATGTGCTTAATTAGTGTGATCGGGAAGTGCGTGACTTCTGACTTGCATCCAGAAGGTTGGTGGTTTTAACGTCATTGAAGTTTTTTTTCGGTGAAAATTGAATAATGTATTGTGCTTCTTCTTTTACAGAGATATTTGCCTGTTTTCTGGCTCTTGTTCAATCGACGCGTGAGGTTCGAGTGAAACATCAACAGAAAGACGCCACTGCACCTACCGTGGTACTTTTAACAGACGAAGCAGTCGGTACACAAGTGAGGGGCTCGATGAAATTCACTTCTGAGAACAGAAACAAACCGCGCCTAATAATTTATTTTTGGCCTCAGCACTGTTCAAAAACTACGAGTACATATAAGCACTGTATGGAATGTGGTGTTCTAAGATATATTTTCCGTATTCGTGTGCCTAGTATAATAAACCCGGCCATTTAGGTCATGTCTTTATTGCTCGGATAAAATGTGCAGCGCTTTTAAAAGAACACTAAGGCTAAATAACGCCTTGCTTAACTACCCCATCTTCACAACTATCGCATCTTAACTATCACATCACATCTTCACAGCTATCTCGGCTTTTATTGGATGACTAACGAAGCCATAGTATTTCTCTAAAATAAACAATTAAGCTACCATTTCTCCCCGCCGTCTGTCTTCCACTTCTTTTCGTGAAGTTTCAAGCACGTCACAAGGGGCCCAGAGCGAGCCGAGCCGTAGTTTATCCATCGCTTGCCATCGTCCTGAACGCCTGTTCCCATTGGCTTTACTTTCGTCTCAGTTGATCATAAGGGGTATATTGAACACCAACTTTGTGCGGTGGCTTGCAGGAAAATTTCCACTACCAAGATTGACACTTTATGGCCGGGGCGCGGGGGCGCCGCTGAAACTCTTAATTAAATGCCCAGGCATGCTGCCACCCTGGGAGCAGGTGTTTAAAATGCAGGTTCAGTTGAGCAAGTAAATTGATGGCCGTCTCGTTTCAAGTCAATTGCGCTAATAATATCTGATTGTACCACAGGCTGATGCGTATATATGAGCTAGCGATGAGGAAAAACCGGCCCTGGTGTTCACTCGCATGCACGCGTCTTTTGAGCAGCTCTGGAACGCCAGGAGAAATATTTAAACGAAATCTGAACTGAAACGGAGCTGGGCTCTGATATAGCATCACATTTTATAATGTTCACTAATGCTGTTTGTGTCTTTTAAAAAGCGTATGACATGCAAACGTTCCCTTACAAAGTTCCCACATTTACATGTTTCACCTGCCCCAGTGTTTGTTTCTGACAAACGCTTAGGCAAGGTCCACCAATCCCAGATCACCATGCATTAGCAATATACAGTATCTTAAATTGTAGTGAGCGAAAGTGATTTTGCGCTTTTGACATATCTGTGTTAATAAGCAAGAGCTGGTGCAGCGAGTTCTTTATTCGTGTTCACAAGTGTACCGGAATAGGCAGCCCTATTCCATTCCCATTCATTCCGAGGAATTAAAACTATCCGCATCTCCGTTTATTTCAATTCGTTGGAATGCCAAATTTGACTCATCCATACTCCTGGAATGGTCGAAACTTTAATTCTATTACTTCGATTCCTCAACCTAGAAACTACCTCCTATAGTGGCCGTAACAAATTACGTATGAATACAACATGGGGGTGACGTTACAAAATACATTGAGAACTGAAATAAATTAGCATATATTGTTAATTCCACAAGCTACGTGTAGCACTGTGGAAGCTACTTTGTTGTCAACCGTCCGCCCACGCAGCAGGCCTAACTCACCGCTAAGGGGGCCTTGAAAGGACATTTCCTTCTGCCCTCTCGGCAGGTGGAAGTGCAAGGCCCTGGAGCCTTTTGTCGCTTCCTTCAGGGTGAGTTAGGGGCCTTCAGCGGGCGGACTCTTGACAACCATGTAGCCTCCACAGTGCTGCACGTAGCTTGTGGTATGAACTATAGATGATATTCACATAAACGTTTAGCGGCCGATCTCTTTTCTTGGCAACGCTGAAAACCTCCATGACCTTGCCCACGTTGTCGGCGCATGTATCCGCATTTCCCAGTAAAGTAATAACAGGCCCCGGCATCCGTCGTCTGCGTCGTTACCACCAGATTCCCGGCCATGGCGTCACAGTCAGCCGATATGAATATTAGCAGTGACATTGTGTGGTGATGCTCTACTTGTCATACAGAACTCCGCCTCACCACTGAAGAGTGGCGCCGTGGTTGCACCGTGTGCGCAGCGCAGTTGACTACAAACGCGTGTATAAAAACATGTTCGCCTGAACCTTGCCCACGGGGGAGTTGTTCAGAACAAAAGCCGAATAATGGTTTCGAAGAAATCGTGAATTCTCACGCGCACTCTTGTTGAGATACGGCAGCACTGTAACAATGCACGCTAACGTTGGTGCGTGCGCTGTTTGCTGGGAGTCTAGCAACATTTATCGGGAAGCGATAGGAAAAAATAGCGCTCGCCGACAGGTGAGCAATCAGGGGCCGATACCAAAACGCGATACCTGGTCAGTCAGCTGATATCTGCCGATGACTCATGTCTTGGGATAGATAGGCCGTAGGACGCTGCGCAAACCAGTAGTTAGCGTCGAGGTAATGCTTTTGAGCTCACTGGGATACCTTATGTGTGCTCCACCATGCCGAGCCTGCACGTTCCCGTTGCTAGGTGACACGCCTGGTTACTGGCATGCGTGCCACGCGAGTGAATACAACCTATACGTCGTCAAAGCTGAGGGATGGTAGCGGCTTGGTGACAGGTCGTGCAGAACCACCGCCTTCCTAATTCACGAATGGCCAGTATCTCCCGATTCTTATTAAAGATGACAATCGTTCTCTGCCTACTTAAACCGGAAACATTTTGTCCGCCTGCAAATGTCCGCCAGCAAATGTCTGTCTGTCTGTCTGTCTGTCTGTCTGTCTGTCTGTCTGTCTGTCTGTCTGTCTGTCTGTCTGTTATTCGATTCAGCCAGTCGGCGAAAAGTTAAAAGAATTCTTGAGCGGAGTATATATAGAAAACAATAGCTAAACCACTAAACCTAGGAACACCTTGATACTTATCAACATTTTTCAGGAAAAAGAAAACGTTAGGCACATTCGAAACAACACACCACTACACCACTGGAACGCTCGGTGTTCTTTTAATTGAAAAAAAAAACGGGCTGCTGGATTTTTGCGGTAGCAAACAAAAAAACCCCGGTTGAAAACAACTTCAAAACACAAAAATACAAAAGCGCGCGCGCGCGAGCCTAGACCTCGCCGGGGCATCCAAGAAGTCCAAGAGTAACGAAAGGGCGATGTATGCGGCGCCCGAGAAGTGAACGCAAATCGACTTGAGCACCCCTCCACCGTGTTTATTCAGGGATTCGACAGGGGACGGGAAGAGCGTGGGGGGTGGGCGGGAAAGAGATGACAGACATTGACGTGGTAGAGGCGGCAGAGAAACTATCGTCTTCCGACGACATTTGCATGCAATGTCAGCATATAGGCGGCTAATTTTTATATTACAGTGAAGCTTTAGTGTCCTCACTGCAGCTATTTTGCGGCAACGCATCCTGAAAAAAGCTAACTTTCTCTGACGATGATGATGAATAATCCTCGATGAAGTGAAAGGAACAAACGCTTCCCATAATCGGAATTGAATCTGGGTCCCTCGTGTTGCGAAGCCGGCATCTATCCGATTGCTCCATTTCACGATTGTCGAAGTGGACGCCAAGCAGCAGGTACCGATTCGCGCAGTGCGCCCCTAACCCAAACGTTATGCATACGGAATCCACACCCGAGAGTTGCTGTGGGTAGCACATACTCACATTGTGGGACTGGAAAACAAAAGAAACTACCACGGGAAGGCTTCGCGTTCGACCATCGTCGTCGTTAGAGAGAGGGGTGCGAGATTCTTTTCATGTTGAGCATGTTGTAATGACTCTCTCTTGCGCGACGCTAGAGGACGAATACATTACTGTCTGCTTTTTTTGTTTTGCCCAGCCTGTCACGTGTACCGCACGTCAGCGCATAAAATCGCGGTAGCAAACTCACAAGCATGTCGCCCATACCTTGCTCGCATCTACACGTACTTGTTATCGTAAGCGTTGTAGAGCACTAGGGAGAATTGCTAGCGTGCCATTGCGAGGGGCTGTAGGGTGGCGTCACAAAACAGTGAAACATTCATCGCATGACAGTCGCCACGTGCTCCACATTAACCTCACTTCGCTTGTTGATTTCCCTGGCATCAGCTCAACACTGCCCCTTCAATATAGGACATTATTTAACGCCACGCGTTGTACCCGACACAAGTTGGTCATTTTTCAGCGTGTGTCTCCGAGACATTCGTTTGGTTTGGACCTCGGTGCTAAATGAATGATTCACAGGTAACCGGCTAGTGCACGTGGCTTCTCGGGAGTGTCTCTCACATCCTGCCATAGCTTCTGTTAAGAAATGAAGAAGCGCAGGATGGGGGCGACAGTAGGAGGAGAGGAAGAGAGGATCGGGGGGCGCTCACTGCCTCGCTAATCGACTCGATCACCACATTGAAAGCAGACGCTGGTCTTCTTTCGCTACACAATTTCTGGTGCCGAAACCCGGGAAACGACACACGAGCTGACCCACGTTTGACGGCGCACCAGATCCGAGGCGTGTTAGGCTTGGATACCTTCGTACTGCTTTATCTTGGAAGCCTTGCCTCTTTTGGCCGCCCGCCACTTTCGGCTCGTGCCGTGCACGCTCTTCGCATTCACTGAGACGTCCTGCGAGCAACCGTCTCCAGGTCCATGACAGCCCTCGACGCCTTGCTTCGGAGCCAGGCAGCAACGGCTCTTGGCTGACAAAATGACCTCGACCTCATCTTGTATGACCAGGTGAGCCTTCACAAACTTCATGCTCAAGTTTAAGAGAACCTGAAGGGTGAAGAATTTGATGCTGACGTTTTGGGAGCGATCGATTAAGAGAAGCGTATCTGCGTCTTACGAACGCGCGTACGCTTCTCTGCGAGTCAAGAATCTTCCGCAAGCCCCGTCCTTCAACCTTAGGCGGCCCTGTTTGCTGCCCGTATCACAACCTCGACTATTGCTCGCTTCCCGAGGAGGCCCGGCGGCCAATGGTCCCGGGTGACGTGCCGCCCTTCAGGGAAATGACTGATGCGCGGGTAGTAGAACAGGACAACGACGACGGAGGCGCTGTGGACTTTAAGGATGCCAAGCAAGACCCCGAGGGGCTCAGCCCGGGAGAGGAGCTCCAGCGACCGCGCAACCATGGTGTTTCCGTGATCACCGTTTGAAGAAGTCTCAAGGACACTCCCGGCACCTCGGCGTCGCTGACGCGACTATCGTCTCGGAGACAGCTCAACGACCCTGCCGTGACTCAAGCTTTGCAGACAAGCTTCAGACTTCAGCTTTGGAGACGTGTCAGTGGCTCCAGGCGGACGGTGGTGTTACAGACGCAATTATCACTTCGAAGACGTACATATAGCTCCTCCACAGCCCTCGCATCGATGACTGGACTTGTGCTCCGAACACGTCTGACCGGCCCTGCCATGAACTTTGAATCACCGATTCGACTCCCGCTTTCGAGGCGTCCCTGCGGTCCTGTTGCGACCGTTTCGTTGGCTGCGCAGTTGTCGTTTCTCAACATTTAATCAGCCCCGATACGATTGGAAGAAAGTTTTGTTGGATCCGGCAATAAAAACGCAATTCTTGCAGAAAGTGGACCCGCTTCAGGGGATAACTAAGAGCCTGCTTCTCCGGTGCTCCATAAGCGAGCTTCGACGGCGGGAGCGAGCTTCTGCCGCGCTCGTTTAAGCCCGGTGGGGAGGCATTCTCGTGGTGAAGCAGAACAAAAGCTTCGATGGTGACTGTGACTACCCCATCTTCTACAAACACAGGTCGATACTGGACGTGCCTTTCTACACTCTTTATGGGTCCGACGAGAGGGGAGTCCAGTGTTTCGCAGAGAAACCGGGTGTGCTCCTGGAACACACCCCCATTACTTCACGGAAGGCGTATTAGACGTGGACGCAACGATAATGCCACTACGCTCGCCACATGATCTCTGCAAATTTGACCGACCGGATCAGCTGTTCCCATTCGATCCCGGTGGCCGCCTTGACAAAGCTGTTTACAGAAATCGACGGCACCGAAATACCCAGCCAAATATGCTTCACTGGATCCCCGAGCCAGCCTGCTGCAGTGAAATCATGCTCCGCTACGGAAGCCGAAGAACTGGTCGTAGTGGGGCCGGACTTCACCATACCCGTGCAGCTGCAAGCTAGCTGCTAACCAACTTGGGGGCGGCGGGAGTATGTGAGGAAATAAATATTCGCAGGCAGGGGGGACAGTAGGAGGAGAGAAAGAGGGGGATCGGGGTGCGCTCACTGCCTCGCAATCGACTCGATAACCACATTGCAAGCAAGCAGACGCTGGTCTTCTTTCGCTACAGCTTCTTCGGAGCCATCCTACAGCACTGAAAAGTACTCCGCCAAGCAAAGATGCTTAGTCGCCAACGCAACCAGGACCTACGTACCTGTTTCGTAACAACTCTAAAACGTCTTCCCAAAAAAACAAGTTATTGCAAAAAGATCTATGCTAACTCTGCTAGATCAAGAGCCAGATTTGCTAGAGTATCCCAGCTGACGATCGACACTGCCTGTCTAAAAAATATAGCCTATTCCATTCCCATTCTGTTCCGGATAAATAAAAATTACATCATCTCCCCGAAGGGAACTATGTGGTGATGGAAAGCAGAATTGTTGGCGTCCATTCAGCTCATCGGACGGTGCAGCGTGTCTCAACCGAAGCAGCAACTGAGGAAGCGGTGCGCGGACCGGGTTTATTACATACAGCAGATGGACTAAAGAGGAGGAGACGAGAGAGGAGACGCGCATGCGCGCTTATCGCACAGCTGGCGTGTTGCCGTTATGTTGAGTGATCTGGTGTTTAGTAACGCCAGAGGGAATTCGACGTCCGGGCCCACACCGGTGGCAAAGGCACGCAAGTACTGTTGTGTTACGCTGACTAGGCGGTGGTGCTCGAGGCGCCGAAACTCGTCCATCATGTTCTTGTCGATGTTGTCGTCTCTGTGGTAGAATCGGTTGTCTCCGTGAGCGTTGGTGAGGTAAGGGTTGTTGATGTTGGTGCACCGGCTGAGAGCAACGTACACGACCTCGTCTCGGCAGCTTTGTCTTCTTCCCCTTCTTCTTCTTCAGCGGTTCCCCTACGGGAAGATGACGATGGTGGTTGAACGCGAAGCTATCTCGTGATGGATTCTTCGGTTGGCCAGTCCCTAGGGGCATCCTGCCACAATCATCATCAGAGGCGCTGCGGACGGGGCACGGATGCGGGGCATTCACCCGAGCAAGAGACGCTAACATCCTCCTGTAAAGTTTTCAGGTCGTCGTTTCCGTTGACGTTCAGCTTCGCGTGCCTTCGTTGTATCAGTAGCTTCTTGACGTTGTTTGAATGAGTCAAGGAGAGAAGGCTTGTTCGTAGCACTTGCTCCTGTCTCGGGTTTGTAGCGCAGTGGGAAAAGCGCCGCGTACCTCCCGTTGCGGCCAGAGAGTCGTGGGATCGAAAACGGGCGCCGCTAACTATTTCTTTTTTTTATAGTGTAGGGGGAGAGGTGCGAACAACAGGCGGACGCCGGACATAGCCCAGCAAGAGGTGATATGCATCTAAAAAGCGCCCAATTCCATTCCCATTCTCTTCTAAAATACGGGGTCGCCATTCCTTTCCTATTTCATTCCCTGGTTCGCGAAAAGGTGGAATGAATTCCGGAGACCTTTACATTTCGGAGTTGTAACACCGCAACACGGGTCCACGAGCAACGAGGCTGCAAAACTTCTGAATCGCTCAACGGCGAAGACCCACACATGCTTCCTTGTTGCCTTTCGCAGTTTGCTTAAAAGGTCTCACGCCTGCTAACTGTGGGTACTTACAAGTGTGACCTGACGGGATTTTTCAACAGCCAATTTGGTCGCTGTTGACAACATGGACGTATATTCAATCACCGCCCTGGTGGCCATTTTTCCAACCTAGACGAACAACGAAAAAGTCGTTGCTTCACCACTTCGAAGCATTTCAAACATTGTCAGGTGGTTTGAACTATTCTGCAGCCCCCGTATCCGGGTGGCTCAGGGCAGAAGTCTTATTTCAGGGTGTCAAACACGACGACATTTTTTGCCGACGGGGGTTTCCGTGAACAAAACAAAAGCAAAGGTCACAAACGCGGCTGCAAATGATTCCCCGCAAATTTTCTACGGAGATACATTCAAGCTCTTTTTGATAGTTTGTGGGCATCGCGACTATCACGCGAACCCCCCCTTTCTAGCCAGACTTCCATCGCGGCCGGCGTTGCACAGCGCTCCTCGCTCGCACGATGGGAGCGGGCGAACAACCGTAGGGTTTGTTGTTGCCGGGGTGGAGTGGACCCTTTTCCCTTCTGCCTTACCCGAGAACCTGTGCTTGCTCCGCACTATTGCCTGCTAGAATGTAGCATGACGAGGGGACACCTCTTGTCTTGGGGATACGGCAGCACGCGGACGTTTTGGCGCATTGGTCTGGACCTGGGGAACGCGCCACAAAAAGACGCTTCCGGGGGAGCTCAGAGACTGCACCAACGCTCGCACGCGCGGCGCCCCGCAGCTCCGGTATACCATTGGTGATTCGAACCATCTCGATCTCTAGCACTGTTTAATGCCTCGCTCCCAACGTTACCGTTATGGCCTACGATTAGTCTGTATGCAGTGTATTTGATTTGCACATTGCAATAAATGCTGCCATTGGAGTTTTGCCCTTAGTCGCCTCCTGCCTTTTACTGCCTTCGCAAACAACGGACCCGTCCGCAGCCGGCGCTCTCAAGGCATGTTCGCTGAGCGCGATGGCTGCGGGGTGGGGACTAACTAGTGTCTGAAATGTTGAATCCCACAACTTTCAGCCACAAATACCAACAAAACAAAGTAAATTTTGCTCTCGAAGGCCTTTTCTTTGTCGGACGTTTTTCACTACCCAGAGTGTCATCGCTGCCAAGGTAGCGAGCACCGTGGTGCCTGCATGGTATAACTACTACGTTTTGAAAGATGCGCAGAAGAGAGAAGTTCGTGTTTTTTAACGCAGCCATACTGCGACAATACATATCACCCGGAAATTTTGGCCGTGTTACGGACTTTCTCCATCTGCAAGAAACTGTATCCTCGACTTCGCAGGCACTAGCTATTTCTTCTTCGACAAAAAAGAAGAAAACAGTACGCCGGTAATGTAGAGATGGCACATGCAGAAATGCAGACCGGTGCGGCACTGACCAATTTGAATCGTCGTCATTGTTTGTACTTTGTTGTGTTGTTCTGTCTGTTTACGCGCTGCTTTGTTTTCGGTTTGCACATTTACTTAGTAGCTCAACTCTTAATTCTGCTGCTATAGGTAGTATTCAGTAAAAAGTTTAGCGGGCGATTTCTTCGCTTGGAAACACTGAAAACCGCCATGACCGTGGCCATTGTGCTTGCGCATGCGCTTTGCGCCCTCATCTCGCAGAAGAAAAAGAACACCAGCGTGCATGCCTGCCACGTTTGAACCCAATTCTGGACGGTGGCGTCAACAAATATATTATTACTTGCACTCAAATTAATGTGATGGCTTTCTACTTTCCCTCGAGCACTTCGCAATCCGTCGTCTAGGCCGTGGCGTCAACAGATATGAATAAGAGCAACGACATTTTGATATGATGCCAGGATAGAACAGAGAAAAGTAAACACTGGAAAGGCGAGGAAAGAGTAGAGAAGAGTAGATGCACTGCGGTTGATCCTGTCGCCCACAACACGCCTCGAACACTGCTGGTCGGCGTCATGCTGCATCGGGAGGCGAGAAGCCTCAAATGAAACGGTGAAGCGTGGATGCTAGAGAAGTTGCTTGTGACGGGCATCGGACTATGCGGCGTTTCCGACTACTTTGAGTTGGCTCGATTGGAGTGTAGCCGACAGACGGGTGCCGAAGAGTGGGAGGTGGCACTCGACGGCCCACACCAGCAGGGCGAATGCCGGGCGACATCCAAATCTAGGGCGACGGCCCGCATATACAACAGTCCACTGAAACGAAGTCCTTCCGAGAGCGCCCGACGGCGAAAAAAACGCTACGCGATATCCGCTAGCTCTGTAATCGAATACGCGCGGCGGGACCCCGTGAGAACTGAGGGCGCTTCCGCCGCGCCGAGGGACACTTGTGGTACGTCACTTAGAGTGAAAGGAATAAACCCACTATTATCCACAAGGAAATGCTTTTTTATCTCGGTGGGACGGCCGGATGCATGTGCCGCCATGATGGTGGCAGCGCGTCGCGTTGCTAAGGCAACACACATGGTTGCCGGCATGCGCGCCACTCTAGTGAATACAACCTATTGGCCGCGAGGACCACCACTGGAAAGGCTTGTTACTTGTAGGGTTCCCCACATCCCCGATCCTATCTTGCTACGCAGTTGGCTTGCAGCGCGTGACGCTTCCTTGACGACACGCTTTTTAAGTGCATTTTCGCGTTAATTCTTGGCGTTTGAAGTTAATTCGGGGTAGGTGAGGAGTACGTTGGCCATCTGGTGACATTATAACCGTATCGAAAGTAATATCTTGCCTTCAAATAACGTGAGAATGAGGGTGTAATGCTCGGTGCCGCATTCCTGGACGTATGTGACTTAACAAGGTGTAAGCTTTTATATTTACCCCAAGTGTAAAAAAGTGCGGAATGCTTCGTTAGCAACGCTGAAAATGGGAAAAAATGCCAGCGCAACCTCACGGGTCTGCAGCAGCACTTTCGTGACTAGGATTTCGGGTATGCCGCCGCCGCCAAGATGTTAGGTAAGTGCTCGCCAATCTTCCCGGCCGCGAATCGCGGACGTTCATCACCCATGTGACTAACAAAAGCTGTCTCGTGGCAGGCTGGAAAAACCGCGGACTTACACCCGAAGCTGTGCCGTACGTTAATCTCCGTGTGCGCCCTTTGGGCCGCAGAGCGTAGTCCAAACCGGGCGCAAAACATGGGTAACTGAGTGGCTAACTTACTTTACCAAATTTAGAGTGACAACAAAGATAACGAGCGCCCGTCTACGCAGCCGTTTTCATTTTTTCCGCTCTCCTTACGACAACAAGCAAATGTGTTCTGTTTTATTACGATACACTTCATATTTCTGTAACTCGCCGTAATTACGTGAGCAAGCTCAAGTGGTCTCGTTCGCGAATGCATTCAGAGCGACTAGCGGAGCTGGCTTGCAGAATTAGTTAAACGCGTGGTAATACGTGATATCTAGAGAGAGAAAATGTCAGCTCACGCAGTACCCATGCCGATGGTGCACTTCCCACATCTACATGTCACCCTACAGAATGTTTTATGCTTCTTCAAAATAATTTTTCTTACATGGGGAAGTTTTTTATTTCTTGGTAATACACACAGTAAACGGTATGGTTGAGTTTTGATTGAAGAGCTTTTTTTGGGGTTAGTCGTGCTATGTTGGTGTTTCCACTTGAGATACGTATGACTCATTTGTTTTTAATTGTGCCTGACAGGAGTCGAAGTTATGGCCTGTAACACCAAATGGGGCTACCGTCTGTATCAATGAGGCCATCACATAGCATGACAATAAAATTGACGGCGAGGTTATGCATTCAATAATTTGACGTTTATAATTGAAACATTTGGTGGTAATGTTGCATTTGTACAATAGTGGCACACATTTGCTCGTGATGCAAGCTAAGGTTACCTTCACTTCCTGAGTGTACATTGTTGCAATGCACAGCCTACGTTGATGCGCCCTGTCCAAAACACCCCATATAAATCAAAGCTTGTGGAAGATCGCGTAGACAACACTTTCTTTGCAACCGACGTATTTTATTCATTGTTAGTCGTGTAGCCATTGTTTTACTGTTTGTCACATGCACTCTGAGAAATGGAGACAGTTTAGGGTGGAGCATACAGGACTAAGCTTAACCACCTTCAGCCTTTTGAAAATGATGTCAATGGTTTTTTAATAACTGCCTTTGGCTACTACACTCAGCGAAAGCAAAGAATTACCTCCAGACTCAAGAAGGACAACTTACGTTGGACTAACCATCGAACACAGTACATTGATGAGAGGTTGCTGTCTACTGTGTACTTGTTATTCACTCATTCAGTAGGCACTAAGCTTTTATGTTGGCTGCAGGTGCGCTTATCTAAGCGTTTGTGTGTGCGCTACAGCTCAATAGCATTTAGTTTCAGCCTTTCATGCCAAAATCTATTTTCATGACTGATTATAATTGATTCTTTGTTGCATAGATATCAGCTATTTCACTGAAAGAAATGATTGTACTTAGGCTTAGATGGCCAACCGAAATTTTGATTTCCAGAAGAATCAGTTCAGTGCATACGCAAAGACTAAATTTCATAACAAAAGTGCTGTTGGTAGTCGTGAGAAAATAACAATCACATGGGCATACTGTGGCGCTACTAGTGAAATACTTTCTATACTAATGGATCATTGCTGCCATATTCCCAGAGGACAGACCCCTGGCTGTGGTCTTCCCGAAAGACGCCTCGGACGTGTTTCCCGTGGTGACGCCCAGCCCAGGGGTAGTTCGGATAACCTTGTGGACCATGTAGACCTGAACCCTGTTGAAGATGGAAATGAAGGTAACCCTACAGGCACATTTTAAACTATACATTTATTGCTGTTTCTTCAGTGCTTGTTTCAATAAATACGCCTGATGTTCTTCAGGTGTCCCTCCTCATGTGATAGCTGTCACTAAGAAACTAGGTGTTAATTGGACACTTCCAACAGTCAACGTAGCCAGCCTTGAGCATTACCATGCTCCAATACGAAAAAGGAGCATCAACGTGCTTACTGGACTTCTACGTTTTCAAATATTATACAACATTTGTTATCTGTACACGGAAAGTCGTTTGCTTGCACAGGCAAAAAGCTTTTGCATTTCTAATGAAGGCGCAGTGCTCGTGACTCTGATGAGGTTACGCGACATGTTATTTCCAGTTCTTGCTGTGCTCCTTGGAATCCATCGCACTACTGCTTCAAGAGATTTGTAAGTCCACTGTCACAGACTTAGCCTCTTAGCCGTAATTTTTAGCAAAAGCTGTGTACTGGCCAACCAAGGAGGCTGTTCTGGACAATTTGACCGTGCACTTCAAGGACTGCACTATGTGAGGGCAGTCTTAGACGGTACCGAGGTGCCGCTGCAGCGGCTTAAAGGACTGGAGCCTGAGTTGCCGACTTACAGCTGGTACAAATGCCCTTAAACAGAGAAGGCGTTTATCTGTGATAAACCAGGAGGGTCGCATCAGTCATGTAAGTCAAGCATATGGCGGGAGAGCATCCAACTCTTTCATAACAAAGGCGAGGGAAATCATGGAGAAGTTTCTCCAATCATTTGACACCGTGATGGTGGATAAGGGATTTTTGATTGACCAGCTGCGCCTCGAATACCATGTCGAAATGGTGAGACCACCATCCTTGCGTAAGAACAAGCAACTTTCCAAACCTGACGCGGAAAAAAACCGAAGTATTCCAGCGGCCCGTGTGCACGTTAAACGTGCCATTCAGCGCATGAAACAGTGCATAATTTAACAGGTACCTTCAGCATCCAACATTTATTTACATCGATGACATTTTGCAAGTTATCCCTGGGATTGTAAACATCTTCAAGCCTATATACACTAGCGACAAGTTCTTGGCACAGCACGTGTGCATGTAAAGTAGTGTTGTTGACTGAGCAACACTACTTATTTCTTTAAACGGCCTAAGATAGACAAAATAACGACTTTGTTTTATTCATAAGCTTTGATATGTTGTAATTACCTTAGGGTTTTTATGGTATCAAACCATGCTTCATTCACTTAGAAATTAAACAATTTAAGCCACAGTTTTGATTCTCCCTGTGCATTGTATGTTTTATCATGTCAGCATTGACATGTCATTCTAACAATGTACTCTTTCGAATGAACCAGACTTGCTTCAAACTTGCAAATTCTTTATGGTCTCTTTAGAACCCTGAATCATGCATTGCAACATTTCGAAAATCTGTAGCGCTCTTAGAACGCCGTTAACATGTGTATCCAGTATTTAGCTTAGGTGGCCTGAAAGTACCGAGACCAAATATTCCTGCTCTATACCCATGAGATAAATTAGAAACTTGCTAAAAAGATTCTTTCGCTCTTTCTTTATCTGGACATTGTTCACATGCCTGAATGACGTCAGTGAAGCAATGCTGTGACTATAGACTGGGATTGTTTCTGTTGATGCAATGAATACATTGTGAACACTTGAAAGACCAAAGTAACAAACACAAAGCTGAAACTGTTAGCTGTAGCTTCTGCGATGAGCAGATTTCGTGGTGCCGCTCTGTGCTGCTTCCAGGCATGAAAGAAAGTGCTAGTGTGCAGTGCCGCAGGGTCCTTTTAAAGATTAAAAAGTGTCTCCTTTTGTGATGAGGCCAAGGACGCGGGTTCAATTCATGGCCGCGGTGGCCGCTTTTCTGATTGAGGCGAAACATGAAAACGACTGCATGTTAGAGATTTTGGTGCACGTTCAAAATCCCCAAATGGTCAAAATTAATTTGGAGCCCTCCACAACGGTGCACCTTCTCCGCCTGTGCACTGTCGATACGTTAAACCCACAATCAATCAAGAGTATTTTCTTCATTCCAAGAGTTTGAAACATTACGTGCCTTTAGTAGATGCAAACGTATCCTCAAAATTTTGTACACACGTAAACTATATAGTTTGGTGGAATGTTTCGTTTTCTTGCTTGTCAACATTTGTGTCATTTGATGCGGCTCTTATACCACGCCGCTTTCGCTAACGATTTGTCACGGCCGTTCCTGTTTTGTTAATAAACGTGCGCAAAAAATGAAGACTTGAGGTTGCGTTTTCTACTGTGTAATGTATGGCAGTACATATGATATAAAAAAGTAAACTGCACGACACACAACAGAATGAAAAAAGGCGTAGTGAAACGTTAGAGAAAACAACAAGGAATTGGTGCTATCCTGGAAAACAAAGACATCAGAACTTGTGAGCTGGGCAAGGGCGATCGATCTGTACTTGTACCTGGCAAAAGTATTTGCTCGTTTCCTTCAAGCATGAATTCTCATTTTTTGCCATTTCCTTTGCTTTGAACGTCTCTAAGCTCAGGAGGCGCTTCACCCCCAGTATCCTGCTAGTGCAGTGCAGCAGTCAGAGGAGACTATCCCATCTGGGCTGGCTTCAATGCAGGGGTGTTCCGCCAGGATGTGAAGCCCACTGCTCTCTACTCGACAATTTCAATGGTGCGTCTAAACTGCTACATACGCCTCATTTGCAATTTCTTATAGCAGGGCCACCTCTTGCCATGACAGATGTGTGCACATTCTACTCCCTCATGACTGTTTTCAGAAGTGGCTGAATCTTGTGAGGGCCCATTTTGGTCGTTCCAGTGCTCATTATCGTGAAAATATTGTAGGCAATGGGCGTAGTGACCACTCCCTGCCTGTACAACATCCGCAGTAGCGAGTCTGCTTGCTGCAGGGATGAGGGTTGTTATATGTTCTCTTCTTTGTGGCGTGAAAGTTGTCTGTATGTGTGTGTACATGTCCTCTACTGACAATGCTCCTGCTGAAACTAGTGCTTTGGTGGCTTCAGCAATAGTCTGTGGCCTTGTTGAACATGGTTGGACATTACATATCGCTGGGGCCGGTAGTACCTGTTGAGCCTCGCAGAAGCCCTCCTCGGCAGTGGTGCTGGATGCCTCGAAAGAAAACCTGGTGGCAATTGTAGTGCTGACACAAGCATTTCCTGCGACACAACACATCCAATGCATAAGTTCAGAATCATCAAAAAATATCAATCTGCAATACATGAGGCACAGCCGAAAAAGTCTGCAGTCTATCTGAAGACAGAAAACGGCAGAGCACGTGCGTGGAACTTCAAGCTGAACAGATGGTGGCATTGGCTGTGGTGCAGCTGTTTTCACATCACTGCATCTGCCTGACATCCTCGTAGTCCAGCTGCGACACATCCTGTCACCACTTGTATGCGTTGAAAAATCTACTGTGACGTGAAAGCAGGGCAGAGTAGGAGGCAATGTAGTGTAGAATAGAAATGACGGCCACGATGTGCTGATGCTGTAGGGTGGCAAAAAGGAGCGATAGGGAGACAATGTCGCTGCAAAAGTATGCGAACGCGAGAATTCAAATGGTTCAGCAAAAAAAACCTTCACGACAAACTCGAAACAGCGGCGGGTGCTACATTACCAATTGTCTCGCGAGAAAGACCTTCAGACAGCACGATAACAAATAACAAAAACCATGTATTTTGGTTTATTTTTATTAATTGAAAAATTCGTTTTTTTCAGAAAGTTACATTTTGGGCGCTTGCCCATGTTCATTTATATTTAATTGGCTGTAAATCTGCTATAGTTTTGCTGGCACGGGTGTCGTTCCCCACTTTTTTCTTGCTTTTTAGTAGGGACGTAACAAGGAAATGAATTGGAATTGGTTAGATCGCAAAGCATGGCTGCTAGTGTGGAAAGGAAAATAATTTTTAATGTCACATATCTTCAAACTTCTCGCTTCTTTTGCATTGGTGATTTACACTGATGACAAGAGAAAATATTCACTATTTTTTGGCTATCCTTAGTGGGCGTCATCAGGTTTATAACTGCACGTGCTAACTAAAGTTGTGGCATTACGTATGGTAAAAGTAATGCCACCTCCAGCAAGGCAGCCTCAAAAATTATGCATACAATGGGAGCAAATTAGGCATGACAGGTTATGTGCACTGACATGGTGCAAGCAGGCGTAGTGTAGATTGCAAAACTGCTGGCAATAGAGCAACGCGTGTTTTTACTGCATTCGCTGCGACTGAGCGCAGATGGGCTGTAAGGCAATCCATCAAGGAGCCTCTTCAGTATGTTGTCTTCCGGCAACTTGATGCACTCCTTCTTGACCTAAAACAGAATTGCTTTGGCGTCCAGTCGTTAAATATGCCCCCAAAAGCAGGTCATTTCAAGCGTGCAGTGGGCTTTTATTGCAATATTGCGTAGCTGAATAGGTAAAGAATGGAATTTCTTGGGCATGGCGTGCCACACTTACTTCTGAAAACTGGACGATTCATAAAATTTGTTGTGTCGGGGATTATGTGCATATTGCATAGAACATAGCTGATAGGGTCCAGAGGACACAGGCACTTTTTGTTGTAAGGTAATTTGCATCAAATCCGGGAGCACACGGTGGTCACACCAAAATATCACGTGGCCGTATAGGGAAAGAAAACGTCTTGTTGCAGACGACGAAAGAAGGGTCCTACAAGTGTCGTCACTCGTAGGAGGCGCCGTGGTATGTCCTCGAAGCCAATACTGCTGTTCGACCCGGAGTCAATTTACTGCTGTCAACATATTAAACAGCCTCTCCTTAAAATAGTTTCATACTGTGATTGTTGTGTCACCATTCCATTTCAGTTTGTAATTACTATATGTGCATTGAGATTGAGCAGTGAAGCGGATGTAATGACGACAGGAGTGAGGTGGAACGCAGACATATTCCCAGCGACACACACATTGGTTATAGGTGTTGAAATGCGGTCTCGTGGTCAGGACAATAATGCATACGTAAACTGTATACTCAATCGGCATAGTGTCTGAGCGTAAAGCAAAGCTTACTTTTAACAAATCATTGTATTACACCCTGAAGCAGGTGACCACAAACGTACTATCTTAGGTGACCAAACATTTGAATCTATAGGATAACATTTATGTGGTGGCTGTAAGGTTTTCTTATGCCACGGCTGATGAAAAAATGCCTAACGCTGGTATGCTTGTCATCTGGCAATGCACGTAGGTGACACGCCGGTACCCAGGCATAAGTCTAGCAATTCAACAATGCCCAGCGTGATGGGCAATTTTGTAGAGAGGATTATGATTTCAGCAAAAAGTGAAATGTCGGAAAACGTACCGCGCGACGGAGAGGTAGCTCGCCCGAATAGCGCCTCGTTCTTTCAAATCGCATTCGAAGCGAGGGCTGCATTGTTTCGGATTCTTGCTTCGATAGAAATTTCGAAATTCTGAAACGCGAAACCTCAACAATCCAGAAGGCTTCCCGGACTGTAGAGGTTGACGACTTATTTGGTGGTCTGAGTGCTCGCTCATAAAAAAACAGGTAAATTGGGTAATACAGAATGAACGCTGGTATTTCTTATGCAAGAAAGGAGGTTGTTCAGTAGAAGCAGCTGGGTACGCATATTGAGTTTGCACTTCCACTTGCCCTGGACCTTGGCGTTTTTTTCTCTGAAAAGAACCCCGAAAACATCCGAATTTTGCGCTGCAGAATTACGTTAGCACTGGCGCAATGAACATTGTTACAGAGGTGTTAGTGTGCTAACATCCTTAGTTGCATTTACTGGTATAATCAAGTAGAACTACAGGAAGTACTAAATTATGCAGTCATGTTCCGTGGAAATGGCTTTTGTCGGCATTCGCCACTAGCCAGTCGTAAAACTAGTCCTTGTGATGGTTAGCGGTTCAGGGAGGAATTGCCTTGTTGATAATCATCACTCTATCACTTTTTCGTATTTTTCAACTCAATTATTTTGCGTTTGCGTTAAAGTTGCGTTCACAAATATTGAGACAGAGCAGTTGCTTATTACATTGTACTTTTTCTTCATGTTCGCTTCGAATTAGATATTTGATTTTTAAAAGCTTAGTAGTACAGTAATTAGAAACAGCGCTACCGGTTCGGTACTTGGCTTCACCGAACCGGAACTGCAGCCGAACTAAATATTCTCACGAAGTCAAACAGTAACAGAATGCAACAATTGCATGCCTGCCTCCATGCGTGCCTGCGTGCTTACGTACGAGGGTGCGCCACGGCGATTTTAGGGTGGTTTGATGCCGACCCGTCCATCGAGTCGAATTCTCATATGAATGATATCATGATGGTCATTGCAGGCTGTTTAACTCCGTAAGATCCGGGCGTGACCACACGGGGTGGGGTATGTCTGGCGTAACAGAGCATTTGTGTTCATATCACTGTAGTGCAGCGGTGTTGGTGTCGGTTCGGCAGGGTCTTGCCCCGAAATCGTTTTGCTGTCACGCACCCGGACAGCCATGCCAGGTTAATTCCATGATTTCTGACAGAGCGCAATGATGGCAGCGGTGATAGCAGGCTGGAGGACTCGGAATGCAAAAAAACTCCCTGTGCCGCCTCGGCCACCAGCACTTGCAGATCTGACGTCACGAACAATCGCGCCGCATTTTGGCATTTAGAACATTCTCTTTTGGTAAGATGCAGTATGCACACGCGCACTCGCAATACATAAGCAAGCATTTACAGAGGGAGAGAGGGACAGAGAGAGAGAGAGAGAGAGAGAGAGAGAGAGGAGAGAGAGAGGCAAGTAGTGATTCTGCAGTACGTAAGCGTCATAAAAAGGGAACCAAACTTTCCTATTCTTCGGCTCTCGTAACGAAGCAGGAAACATGCGACAACTATAGCTGGAAGGCACACGCTGAGAGACCAATTTTTCGAAGTAAGACTTCCTAACAGAATATGTTAAAACAATAATACAAGCCAGATGCGGCTTAGTTCCACTATCGATGAATTACTCAGTGATGCAGGCCGCAGTTACACCATACTTCTTCGGATCCACAATTTGTTATGTGCCTTGATTAAACCAGGCAGTAATTTAGGAACAGATGAAAAGTGTGAGCGGTACATTTTACCACGGAGAGTGCTTTATCGCAATCTCGAGAAATGATTTGATGAATTCGAATGCTGGCCGCGAGGCCGACCACTGGAGGGGCCGGCGCTGCGATCGTTTTGACGTCACTTATAGGATCGCCGTTCCTACCTTGCCTGCGTAGTTAGACTTGCAGCGAGTGACACTTCGCTTAGGAAGGGCGTTCTAAAAGTGCTTTCGTGTTAACTTCCGTCGTGTGAAGTTAGTTCTCTGTCCGCCAAGCGCAGTTTGACCCCATGGGGACTTTATAACCGTATAAACTGCAGTGCATTATCCGCAAACAACATGAGCGTGGTGGTGTACCGAAGTGTAAGCAGCGGCTTGTTTCCCCGATCAATAATGTGAACTGCGGGCGATCGCCGAGTTAAGTTTCTAGATTTCTCTTGTGTGCAAGAAATGTATAAAGCAGGAAATCATGAAGCGTTTACTGCTCGCAGAAGCACACGCACCCGCCGTGTCTGCCCGCATGGCCGACGGTGCGGCTCGAACCGACGCAGGTCGCGGCAGCAACAACTTGTCGCCGCTGTTTAAAATCACAAAAGTCGTGGAAAAGAAGTTCCATATTGGTGAAAGTGGATGTAAGTGTGATAAAACATTGTGCTAGTTAGTGTCATCAGCTGTGGTTTTCAAAGCGATGCTCAAATATCTGTCGCGATTTACGCCGACTGGCCGCGGAGGTCGGTCCCGGCAGTGCAGGCCCGTTCACGCGCAGTGTGGTGAGTGGCCGAAGGGTGGCGATGCCTGCGCGCATGTATCGACCGAGGCCGGGGCAGAAATCTTGATCATAGGTCGCTTAAACGGAAATCACCGCGGTTACAGAGTTCCACATACGAGAAGGGGGTGACAGCGCGGGGAAAAGTTGTGTTAGGGACTGTCATTTGCAACTGTAACGATAGCGGCCTAAAGTTCCCAACATACGATTACGCGCATACAAAGACGGCTTCAAGCTGTTGGAGAAGAAGTTTCCGTCGCGCGAAGGCGTGTTGCCTTTGCGTTCTTTTTTTATTGCGCCATTTTGCCACAGGGCATAGGTAACAGGAAAACAATAGACAAAACAGGACAGGGGAACGACAAAGAAGGAAAGCAAAAAAAAGGAAAGAAAGAAAGACACAATGTGAGGCGGGCGCACTACAGAAAACTATATATAGTCCAGTTTCGGAAATGAACTGCAACAGTTTCTTGTAAAGTGGGCCGTGCGCCCACAGATGAATATCGGGAGGTCGGCCTGGGCGGTGTCCTGTGGGCCCCATGTGTCGAGCTCGGGTTGCTTGAAGCCCTGGACACGTCCCTAGCAAGTGTTCCAATGTCGCTTTAGCAACAGGGGCAGGGCAGTAGGGGCAGGTCGGGGAGGGATCTGCAAGACTAGAAGTACACGTTGCTCGCCCCTAACTTCTTTTGGGGCCCCAATGCTGGGTTCTCTTATTCTAAATCTCCCCATTACCTCAAATCATTTACGACGTGTTCTGCCTCGTACACAGCCTTGCCTTGTGTAGCAGTCGTGAGTTTTGAAATAGATGGTCGAGAAAGGCTGGCTCACTGTACACAGACAAAAGCCCACGTTGCAATTATAAATTCCCACGCCGATGTCCTAATGAAAACTAAATATAGCCATGTCCAAACCCGCTCGCGAAAAGTAAAAGTCGCGAAAAGTAAACATCAGCCGTGCAGAGCACAGGCTACGGCAGCGATCGTTCATCAAATCCGCTCATAACTATAAAAACATTGTAGGGGAAATAGGCTCTGATTAAGCCAAACTGCAGACCATAACAACACTTTTAAGCATGTGCGGCGAAGCAATCGGATCACCGTTCTCGCGTAGTCTTCATTTACCAGGAAATGCGAGCAGTACGTGCGGTAAGATCACAAGTGAGGAACGCGTTCTTTCGCTGTCGCAAGGTGTTTTCTTGCAAACACAGACTCGTACATGTCCCGTCACAAGTATTTCATAATGAATTTACAGCGTACTTGTCTCGGCACCAGTTGCATCGTCCTTGGCGTTAGCTGGCTGCGTACGAGCTGTGGGGCGCGATGGTAGCGATGGTACACGCGGTGGTGTTGCCGGGAGCAAGCGAGTCGCTGATTGCTTGCCAAGAATACTCGATCTGCAGACAACTTTTTTGCTAGTTTGCATCAAATCCACAGGAGGGGGGAGCCGGTGGCCAAAACAACAACAACAACAAAAAAAAACACGCTTCCGCATACGCAGAGGAAATGTGTTGTAGCAGACAACATGAGCCTGCGTCCTACAAGTGATGGCACTCGTAGGTGGCGCCACGGTATGTCCTGGAGGACAATACTCATTCGTCCTTAGTAATGATAGATCATTAGCATCAATAACTTGTGTCGGGAGCAAGGAGAATAACAGCGCATTCATTAATACTTGACGCTGACAATGTCGATATTTGTGGGCGTTACGGCTCTTTTTAGCACTTCTTATCGACATCTCCGTGGTTGTATTTAGCGCCTTCTACGATCTTACCAGTGCCTCTCTATAAGAAGCTAACTTTTTATATATTATACTGAAGACATTGCTATCGTTTGTCATAGGTAGAAAAAGTCATAGCACCGGCTATAGAAGAAGCTAGGGAATTTCCTCATAGGAATTTTGATACGAATACCTTAAGACAGCCATAAAAATGGCTATAGCTAATTGGGTCAAATACCTGAAACCAACCACAAGATGAATTTTCAATAGCCGACCTTGCGATATTTTTGCATGGGATGTAGACAGAAGAGAATCAGAGCAATCGCTACTTGACACACAGCGACAGTAGCAGCCGCTGAAAAATTACCGGCACGCCGTAATGCACGCATGTAGTTTTACGGGTCTAAAGAACTTCTCCTTTGGTACTTCTTGGGTTGTGGGCCCCACTGCATTCTGTTATAAATGCTCCACGAACACTTCAGCGACAAAGGGACAGTACAAGGTGGTCATTGGAAATACTTCACCAGTTTTCCTTCATAAAAGGCTTAAACCCAGGCATTCAAGGAAAGTAAAGCCAACGGGTTTATTCATCAATTCGTTACATGAATGGCTACTATCTGCGCCACTTCGCCACCAGAAAACGGTTGTTCCCATACATCGTTCGAAACATACAGAACACGCTTTCCAACACTGTGGCTCACGCTTACGTTACTCGCTCGATAGCCACATTACACGGCACACTCTCCGCGGACGCCCGTCGGGACACAAATACCTACAGGTGCTTGGTAGTCCGCAGAAAAAAAGAAGACTCCAAAGTCGTTCATTACACTCAATACGTAACGCACAAAGCTGCTATTACGGCGGATAAAATGGAAATGCACTCTTAATAAAAGAATGATGACGGTCGCACGCAATGCAATAACTAAAAATCGTTTTCCAAGTCCGCTCAGCTAGTTCTTCTTACGTTTTCTCAGTTCGCGAAAAAATGTTCTGTGTCACATCACCACGGCCAAATCTTTACTTCTGTATACGTTGCAATGCCCATGGGGTGCAGGGTAGTTGGAAACCTATTCTCGATAAAGAAAAAGCCGGCATTTCTCGCAAGAAACAGCCTCTTCGTTCTTAAAATCGCTTACCCTGGAGTTTTGCGTAGGATAAAATTCTTCTCGTGGTATCGCATGTATACATTTTTGCACGACTTGATGCTGAATTAATCGTAACTCAGTCACCGTAAACGCCGAAATTTACTACGGCGAAAAGCGGCCCATTTGCTTGGCGTCACACCATCCACCCGAACACATTGTAGCCGAATTAGAAATTCCCCAGCACCAGGCAGCACATGTATGCACACGCACACGAGCAAGGAGACGAAATGTGGCTGACTCAGTACATGCTGGTTTAAGCAGGTCATCGCGCTAGCAAATAGTGCTGAGTTACGTGCCCACCTTTACACCTAACTTGTTCGCGGGTAATTATTTTTATTTCGTAAATACGACATCGCTTAACGTTTTCTGTTTCTCATCTAAGCAAACTATATCTGTTCTCAGTACTCAGGGAAAATTGTTTGTCACTTTCACTGCTGCGAGCAGGACTATTGGCGCGGAACGCATGCCCCTTCCCTACAACGAAAGTTTTCTTTTGATACGCATCGCAGAAAGTCTGCCACACATACAAACAACCAAAAATAAAACAGAAAGCAGGGATGTCCCCTCTGCTGTTTTATCACTTCCGCGAATTTCTTTCCTGTGCTTCCTTCGGTCCAGCGTGGGTCGCCTTTCTCATAGTTCTCCCCCTTTCTCCATGACTAATCTAAAATTGGGCTTCGCGGGAGAAGCAATGCGGGTGTTCTCAGCTGTTTCCGAGTCACGAGGTCCAACAAGCCAGAAGATCCAACACGTCAAAAGGTCCAATATTGTCTCTCTTGACTCGTTAGATCTCTTGTAGCGTTGAACCTCTTGACTTACCATGGACCTTTTGACTCATTGGTTCTGTTGACTCGTTGTACCTGTTGGCTCGCCGTGGACCTCTTGACGCGGCTAAGGCGAGTTAAAAGGTCCAATTAGTCGAGAGGTCCAAGCTGTAACAAACCACCTCGAGCACAAAGTTAAAGTAAAAGAACCAAGAACAGGCAACCAAGCGTTACAAGAAATCCCAAACTCGAGACGCTCCGCGAGCGCCTGCGGGATCGGCCTAGACAAGACAGAGTTCCGCTCTCACCCATGAAGAGAGGCTTTGCGTGGAACACTGCTTTGTGATCTCGACAAACAAGTGTTGCTTCTGCACGTGTGAAAATAATTTAGTTTTTTCCACTCGGCATGATTCACTTAATCGGGATGCGTGAATTTTTTATGATATTTACCCCCTAGCTCTCGGGACGACCTCGTTGTTTTATGTAATTCAGAAAAAAGAACAGATAACACAAACTCTGAAAGCACACCGAAATGACAGGCAGCGCTACAGTTATAGTGGGAGCACTTTTATGTCACTTTGTTAATCGTTTCGGTCGCAGAAGTCAACCCCACTGTCGCTTTTCGTGCGGAAAGACGCGGTCGAGGGGATACGGAAGCTATTACAATCAGTAACCATCACAAGCAGCCATTAATCGCAATGCAGACCCACATTACTTAAATGACCATATATTAAAAGGACATTGTATTTTATCCAGCCATTTTATAAAATATACAGAAGGCGTTAATGTATTCAGAACGGCTCAGGGGTAAAAGATAAATGGAGAAGACAAAGAAAGCAAGGCTCGTTGGACATCTTGACGCGTTGTACCTTTTGTCTCGCTGTAGCTCTTTACCCAAATTGGACCTTTTGACTCATTGTACCTCTTGGCTAGGCTGTCACGTGACTATTAGACCTATTGACTCATTGGACCTCTTGACTCATTGGGCTTCTTGACCAGAAGCGTTTGCAGCTGCCACCACATTTCTGGCCATGTCCGAAGGTATCGTGGGCTGTGAAAGTTATTTCCAATCAGCTTGGGCGCTGAGAGGGAAGTCTTCAGGGAAGCTAGTACCTGACACCGGCAGCGAAGGGCCGCAGAGAAATTCTCCGAACTTATACGTCCTTCTCTCAACGTTCATTTGCAAGCTTTACCGATGCGCAGTATCCAAAGCTGCAACCTGAATTTGAGCGTTAATCAGTAACTGCCTTTAATTTTACTTTTCCCATATTGTTGGTATAATTAGTAACCAGCTTTATTGAAAAAGTACTTTCATATAACCATCCGATTATCCAATCTGTGTTATAGATAAATCCGAGTATATGAATTTCGCGGCATAAGTCATTGTGAAATAAGCGGAATGGAATTTAATTGTGGCTGGTGTTATATCCTTATGGGTTAACACTTTTCTACTAGCGGCTGGAGGCTTGGATCTTTATGTCACCAAGGAAGTTTTTATGGATGCAGGCCTGCAGATTGGCCGCCAAACATTTTTCTAAAGTCGCCTAAATGTTGCCTAATTGGCCCACGCCTAAAAGTTTACCGCTATATATTGCTCTATAGCCAGCCGCAGAAGCTTTTATGGCTGCCTCTATTTAGCTTTATGCCAAAGTCTCTTTAATAGCTGGCAAAAGACAGCTGAATGGTTCCAAGTATGTAGACTTTGAGCTAGTCAACGGCGCATAGCCAGCCAAAGGAGGTTCTATGACTATGTCTTTAGCTTTCGGGCAAATTCTTTTCAATAGCTGGCAAAAGACAGCTGAATGGTTTCAAGCTTGTACAGTTAGAGCTAAACAATGGCTGATAGCCAGAAAAAACAGCTGTTGTGGGTGCTTCTCATTAGCTTCAGGACCACTGCTTTCCAATACCTGGGAAAAGACGGCTAAACGGTTACAAGTGTATAGATTTAGAGCTAAACAAAAACCTATAGCCATGCAAGAAATCTTTTATATCTTTCTCTCTTTAGCTTGAGGAAAAATACTTTCCAACATCTGGCAAAAGACAGCTGAATGGTTTCAAGTCTATAGACTTAAAGCTAAACAACGGTCTATAGACCTTATGAAAAAGTGGCGCCACCTACCGGAAGAGCAACGAAACGAGCACGCGACGCCATGTTGGGGGATGGCGGTCGCGGGATTGCCTGGTACGGAGCGTGTCAGGGGCTTTCTCGGCTTGACGACCCTTTTATATTGAGATTTAAGCGCAGCAAAATGAGCGACGAGTGAACTGTGGACGTTTCTGTGTTGCCCACATTTGCGGGCGACTTCGTAAATACGCATTATGCATCGAAAAAACAGTCAGGGAGGCACCGGCAGGGAAGATGTTGGAGGCTGTCGCATTTCTTCTCCTTTTTTTGGCATTGAGAACGCAAACATTGAAAGTACATTCGTGTTGGTTCGCATCCAGTGGGTTTCTCAGGAGGTATAATTCCTGAAACGCTTCGAAACTTGCGGGCTGTCCTGAGGTTGAAATGAGGGAGAGGAGGCACTCGCGATATAGCTATACGCTAAGGCTCCTCTGGGACGCAGAGGAAACCTGAAAAAAAAAAAACACTTTACAAAATAAATTGCATACCTGGCATTTTTTAACAGACGAGCTGTTGTAGCTGGCCCTAATGTGTAGCGCGTAACGTGTGTGGCAGGTAATGCGTTAAACATTGCCAATAAATTATCAATAAATTGCCAATGAATAATTAAATTACCAATAAATTGCCGAGCGGTGGTAGCGCGTGCCTCGCGGCGACCGTTGAGCGTCTCCAGCACACGCAAAGGTTTTATAAAAAAAACTGCGAAAACCTTAAAGAAAACGCCGAGCGCTCGTGAGGGCGTGCCTCGCGGCGACCACTGAGCGTCCTTTGCTCGCGCCGTGGACAACAAAACTGGGTGTAAGCTACCGCTTAGAAAATTCCGCTCGAAAAATTTGATCTGGGGAAAATAGGCTACGGTCGAACAGCAGGCGAGGAACGGTAAATGACCGATACACGGATTACTACGTACGCTACTTGCTCTACTCATGGCCCTACGTGATTTTTGCAACTCTCGCGGATATCTTATTTCCTGTAACTCTCGGCAAACGAAAGAATGCGTAGTACTTCCATAAAAGCCTACCGAACGTCCAGAATTAAAAGGAAACGCGGGTGCACAAAGCACGAACGGCAGACTCAAAACTCTACCCGCCCGATAAAGTACGAGCTGAACGATGCACTGCGCCTTAGCTACCAGCACGGAGGAGTGCTGCGCGGCAATAACAAGGCTAAAAAATAGCTCACTTTGGGACCTTTTTAGTCCTGCACATATTATTCGTTTCGTGACTATGCATGCGATCTAGCTATAATATTACTGCGCGAAGGGAAGTTGACACCCGCAGCACTCGAGTCGTTTCCGTTGAGAAATAAAAAAAATTCCCCGCATTTCCCCGAGGGGAAGAATGTGAAAGTGCGAATGCACGAGTTGAATTTGCGCGGTTCGGTAATGTTCGCGAAAGAGAGATCACACACACACACACAACTACAAAGAAAGAAAGATGCATTTATTCACAGACACCTATTTGTGTTGTCGTTGTACTTGATTGCTATAGCGGATATCAGCTTTGAAATTTTGCGTCAGTACTCCTTTAAGCGGGTGCATTAGCCCTTCTCACGCCCGATTCTTGGCCAATCCCCCACGTGGGTATGTGCCATGTCAGCGGCCAGGCAGCGCGCGCCCATCTCCCCCCGTTGCCAAGGAAGACGAGGAGATTCCTAGCCAATCCCCCACGTGGGTATGTGCCATGTCAGCGGCCAGGCAGCGCGCGCCCATCTCTCCCCGTTGCCAAGGAAGACGAGGAGCGCGCGCACCCGCAGCTGTTGCTATGCGGACGGCGGCGGACGCTTCAGGCTCGCTTAAGAAGTGCATTCGCACTTAAAGGAACAAAATATGTGTACGCTATTTCCGTGGTCGTCCTCGTATCGTCTTTGTGCACAGCAAGTTACACGGCACTATTTGGGCATATTGGACAATGATAAATGCCGACCTGCGCGTCGCTAACCCCGGGCTATCATGTACACAGCGGTATCCGGAGATCCGGGAATCCCCCAACATGGCGGAAGCACACGCGGTTCCCGTAAGAGGGCGCTAGTTTTTGCATAAGGTCTATAGCCAGCCAAAAGAGCTTTGCCGCAGCTGGTCTATAGAACTAAAGCCAGACATATTTCTTTAGCTGGCTAAAGAAACCTGAATAGCTGTGACTCTATCTACTAAACACACTAGGATGTTGTACAATCGCCTAAAGAGAATTGTATGGTTTTTTTAGTGCCGGATGCATAAAAAAAATTCAAGAGCTGGCTATAGCCTAATTTGTTCTTTTATGGGTGACCATAGGGACCCATTAGCGGGGATAGCTCACAAAAAATGTTTCCATAGATGCCAAAGAGCCATTTTCGTGCGGTAGCAAGCTGCCATGACCACGGCCGCTTGCGCAACAGTAATTTTTATGAAAAAAAATTGAAGGAAGCTCACACAAACGCGTGAGACTTGAAAGTATCGAAGCTGTACGCAGCCTTCACGGCCATCATGACGGTTTATGTGCACTATTGCAGCGAAGGCGCTTCTTCTTCGCGGCCGCAACGACCGTCACTCCATGTTTGTTGCTATAACGGCGGAGAAGAAGCAAATCGAAGAAGCAGGACGAACGAACGGAACGCGCGCACTTAAGCTAGGTGACGGGAGGTGCAACGTGTACCCTATCACGTGTTCTGTGTCGAGCAGGTGGCTCTATTCCTGTCCCCACAGTCACAGCCGAGTGAATAAGCCATTTCACTCCCGGGTGTTACCTCAGGGTCGCAACTGACTGGGTGAGATCACTCACTCTAACTCCGTTCACATGCTGCCGGTGCGGTGATTTGTTTTCTTTATTCTTTTATACTGAGTTTTGTGAAACGCCGGAATCAATGAATTGCCAAACCACTTCGCTATTAAAAAAGCTTTGAATATACTCTACGTGCATCGAATGATTATCAAGAGCACCGGGCGGCCTTACCATCAATCATGTGGTTCGGTTGCTTGTTCTTTATTGGAACAAGTGCTGTTCCATATGCTGTATTCCTGGTTACGAAAAACCAGTGCTTTTGCCGCTTGACGCCCCTGAAGGCCCCGCACGTCAAAAATAACTCCCCTCCCCCCGACTAGGCGCTTAGAGCTTCGCTGTAAAAGCACACCGAATAGACAATCGGCTTCAAATACCTAATTTTCTGAGAAGAAACAGAAAAGAAAAATGTACAGAGAAACAAATCGATAAAGTTAGTAATACCGTGGCAGTTTTTACAAAAGCCTTCTTCCAGAAAATGAATAAAGTGCTGTTGTTTCCTGGGCGTGGATAGTGCACCTTGAGATTCTAGGAATATGCTGATTGTGTGCGCAGAAAAGTGGGCGCGCTAGACAGGTTAGTTGAAGGTACACAAGTCAGACTCAGCTGATGTGCGACATACAGTCCTCGTTCAAGCCAGCGAACATTTCACAATTTTCTCTCTAACGCAACCGCTGTTTTCCTTTTTCTTTCAGTGCCTCCACTTTAAAAAATGGCTTGTTCCCGGAAATCACATTATCGTTCACGTCAACGGGCTGGTCCTTGCCCCTGAAAAATCGAGCTGCTTTGTTCGGAGCCCTGCGTTGCCGGTTTCACACAAAAAAAACTCATTCTTGAGGGCCCTGAGGAAAAAACCTGCGATCCGGCTGCGTTTTTTACTTGATGGACAGGCGATTGGTAGTACTGTTTTCAGGCGGTGAGATGGGACAATGAATTGCATGAAAGACGCAGTGGTGCGCCGCCTCAATCTTTTTATTCCAGAGCAAGGAAACCAGCCTTCTCGATATTATTTGTGCAGGTATACTATTCTGGTTCAGTCACATTTACTCTTAGGGCTGCCGTTCACGCAAAAAAATTTTAACAGCGGAGCTGTTGTAGCTGGACATAATGTGTGGTGCAATACGCGTAACGCGCTAAAATAACAAGAAATTGCAGATCCCTCGTGAGGGCGTGCCTCGCGGCGGCAGTTGAATGTTTATTATGCATCGATATGAACATCGATATGTCACCGTTATACGCATCAACGTTAGACGCTGGATTGTACGCGCCGGAAAATGGCGTAAATCCGACTGAAACCACAGGCGCTCGCAAACCGTCGGTGCGAACAAAAACCAAACGGGTCGTCAGCGAATCGTTTGGGGAACACACGTTCCGCTGAAGCGAAAGGAGCAGCGGACCGTGCCACGAGCGCGACATTCGCAATTTGGCGTCGATCTTACTCCGTGGTCCTTGTATTACAGTCTTCTCCACAGGTTACGCTGCGCGTCTACCGTACCCGTAGGCGCTGGCTTCAAGGCGCCAGCTGTCGCCGCTCATTAGCGTCATGATGCACTACTTCGCTTCGCCTCTACTGGTTGGCAGCACCATCTGGAGGGAAATAGGGTGCCTCGATGCCAGCGCCGCCGTGTACGGCGCAGACCCGCATGACTCGAGACACCCTAAAGTGAAGGGTATAAGGAGCGTTTGAAGTCATGTTCCCGCGTCTGCTAGAAGGTATAGAACTCTAGAAGGTATACGACATTAGATGAGTCACAGTTAAATTACTCCGATAATGTCGTATTCCTTCTAGAGTGCACTGTTTATAGGCAACAATATATCGGCCAAACTGAAACGCCCTTCCGAATACGGTTCAATAATCACCGCTCTCATGCAAAAAGCTGCCCTTATTTGCCCCAGTCAAGACATGTGAACAGTCCCGGGCATGCATTTGAACATCTTAAAGCAACGATTCTAGAATCCGCCTTCAAAACGCACCACGACCGCGAGGTTCGGGAATGATATCTCATTTATAAGTTTGGGTCAGCCACACTTGGGATTAATGAAAGTTACGGAAAACTAACGTGCTTATCCCTCGATTAAAATTGGCGGCCTCATAATTTTTATAACTATGGTCATTAATCCTACCCTTGATTTTCCCATCAAAATTCGCAGAAACTCTTTATTCGCAGAAACTAAGCAGCTTTATTAGCCTAATGCGGCTCAACAATGCCATTTGTCCTGGGAAGGACGCCTCGTTCCCACCACCACTTAAGAATGTTTAACCCTTTGTGATCTATTCATGTTTAACCCTTTGTGACCCTACCTATTTCCTGTTCAGTTGCTAGCTTCTGTGAAATGCTCTTTTGTGCCCCCTATCTATTCTCTTCATCCGCGGGGGCACACCCATCTTCGCTTCCGCCCCAACCAGTCTCCCCAGCCACTGAATACCTTACTGTATACTCTTCCCTTTCTTTTGAAACCGCGATTGTCCAGTTTCCCGCATTGTGTGAACTTGCAGCCCACGCCGCATACGTTGCCCCGTCATGGTGCAACCTTGAACGCTGCTTTGTTAACACGACCCCTTTTCCCCCGGGGAAACCGGGGGGGGGGGAAACCCAAAAAAAAAAAAAAAAAAGGGGGGAAAACCCCCCCCTTTTTAAATTTTAAAAAAAAAAACCCCCCCCCCAAAAAGGGGGGGGTTCCCCCCTCTTGGAACCTTTTCCCCCTTTTTGGGGGGGGGGAAAACCCCCCCCCCCGGCCCCCCCCGGGGCCCGGGAAAAAATTTTGGGTTGGGGTTTAAGGGGGCCCCTTTCCCCAAAAAAAAAAACCCCCCCCTTTGGGGGGGAAAAAAAGGGGGAAAGGAATTTTTGGGGTTTTTGGGAAAAGGGGAAAAAACCCCCCCCCGGGGGTTTTTCCCCCCTTTTTTCCTTTTCCCCCAAAAAAAAAAAAGGGGGTTTTAAAAAAAAAAAAAAAACCCCAAAAAAAACCCGGGGCCCTTTTTTTTTTTTTGGGGGGGCCCGCCCCTTTTGGGTTTTGGGGGAAAAACCCCCCCCTTTTGGGAAAAAACCCCCCCCCCTTTTTTTTAAAAAAACCCCCGGGGGGCCCCTTTCGGGGGGGGGGGGGGGGGCCCCCCCAAAAAATTTTTGGTTTAAAAAAAACCCCCCCCAAAAAAAATTTTTCCCCCCGGGGGGGGGGGTTTTTTTCCCAACCCCCCCAAAATTTTTTTTTTCCCTTTTTTTCCCCTTTTTTTTTGGGGGCCCCCCCCCCCCCCCCCCCCCCCCCCCAAAAAAAAAAAAACCCGAAAAATTTTTTTTTTCCCCCCCCCCCCCATTTTCCCGACCCCCCCCCCCGGGGGGTTTAATTCTTTTAAAAAACCCCCCCCCCCCCCCTTTTTTTTTTTAAAGGGTTTTTTTTGGGGGGGGGGCCCCCCTTTTTGGGGGCCCCTCCCCCAAAAATTTCCCCCCTTTAAATTTTTGGGAAACCCGGGGGTTTTTTTTGGGCCCCTTAGGGGGTTTTTTAAAAACCCCCCCGGGGGGCCCTTTTTTTTTTTTTTTTTAAAAAAAAAATTTTTTTTGGAAATTTTTTGAAAAAAAAAAAAAAAAAAAAAAAAAATTTTTTTTTTTTTCCCCCTTTTTTTTGGGGAAAAGAAAAGGGGCCCCCAAAAAAATTTTTTTTAAAAAAACCCCCCGCCCCCCGGGGGGCCCCCCTTTAAAGAAAATTTTTTGGGGGGTTTTTAAAGGGGGGGCCAAGGGGGGGGGGCCAAATAAAAAAAGGGGGGGAAAAAAAAGGGGGGAAAAAAAAAAAAACCCCCCAAAAAAAAATTTAAAAAAAAAAAAGGGGGGAAAAAGGGGGGGGTTTTTTAAAACCGGAAAAAAAAAAAAAAAACCCCGGGGGGGAAAAATTTAAAAAAAAAAAAAAAAGGGGGGGGGGGGGGGCCCCCCCCCCCCCCCCTTTTTGGGGTTTTTGGCCCCCCAAAAAGGGCCGGCCCCTTTTTTTTCCCCCCTTTAAAACCCCCCCCCCCCCCCCCCCGCTGGGGGAAAAAGGAAACCCCCGGGGGTTTTTGGGGGGGGGGGGGCCCCCCCCCCCCGGGGGGGGAAAAAAAAGGGCTTTAAAAAAAAAGGGGGGGGGAAAAAAAGGGGCCCCCCCAAAGGGGGGAAAAAAAAATTTTTGGGGGGGGGCCCCAAAAGGGGGTTTTTTTGGGGGTTTTTTTTTTAAAAAAAAAAAAAAAAAAAAGGGGGGCCCTTTCCCCCCAAAAACCCCCAAAAAAAAGGGGGGTTTCCGGGCCCCCTTGCCCCCTTTTGTTTTTTTCCCCCCCCCCCTTTCCCCCCAAAAACCCCGGGAAAACCCCGGGAAGGGAAACCCCCCCGGGGGTCCCCCCCCCGGGGGGGTTTAAAGGAAAAAAGGGGGGGGGGGGAAAAAAAGGGGTCCCCCCCAAAATTTAAAACCCCCTTTTTTTAAAAAAACCCAAAAAAAAAAAAAGGGGGGAAAAAAAAAGGGGGGCCCGGGGGGGAAAAAAAAAAAAATTTTTTGGGGGGGGGAAAAAAAAAATTTAAAAGGAAAAACCCCTTTTTGTTGGGGTTTGGGGAAAAATTTTTTAAGAAAAGCAAAAGGGGGGAAAAAAAAGGAAAAAACCCTTTTTTTGGGGGGGGGGGGGTTTTTTTCCCCCGGGGGAAAACCCGGGGGGGTTTTTTTTTTTATTTTTGGGGAAAGGGGCCCCCCCCGGGGGGGAAAAAAAAAGGCACCGGGGGGTTTTGGGGGAAAAAAAAAACCCCTTTTTCCCCCAAATTTTTTTTTAAAAAATTTTTTTTAAAAAAAAATTTTTTTGGGGTTTTTTTAAAAAAAACCCTTTTCCCTTTTTGGGGTGGGGAATTTCCCGGGGGGGCCCGGGGGGGGGGGGGTTTTTTTTTTGGGGGTTTTTTTTTTTTGGGGGGTTTTCCCTTTTTTGGGTTTTGGCGCGGTTTAAAAAAAAAAAAAACCCCCCTTTTAAAAAAGGTTGGGCAAAAAGGGGAAAAGGGGGGGCCCCCCCGGGAAAAAGGTTTTTTTTGGGGGCAAATTTGGGGGTTTTTTTAAAAAAAAGGGAAAAAATTTTTTTGGGGGTTTATTTTAAATTTTTCCCCAAAACGGGGGGCCCGGGGCCCCGGGGAACCATTTTTTCCGGGATTTTTGGGGTTTCCAAAATTTTTCCCTTGGGGGGGCCCCCAAAATTTTGGGGGGGGGGGGTTTTTTTGGGGGTTTTTTTTTTTTTTAAAAAATTTTTGGGGTTTTTTTTTGGGTTTTTAATTGGGGGGGGGTTTTTTTAAAAAAAAAAAGGGAAAAGGGGGGGAAATTTGGGGGGGGGAAAAAATTTTTTTTTTTAAAGGGGGAAGGAACCCCTTTTTGGGGGGGGGGGGAAAAAAGGGGGTTTTTTTTTTTTTTGGGTTTTTTCTTTTAAAAAAAAATTTGGGGAAAAAAGGTTTTTAAAAAAGGGAAAAAAAAAACCGGGGGGAAAATTTGAACCTTTTTAAATTTGGGAGCCCCTTCCCCCCCCCCAAAAAAATTTAAAAACCTTTTTGGGGGGGCCGGGGGGTTTTTTTTTCCCCCCCCCAAAATTTCCCTGGGGGGGAAAAAGGGTTTTCCCCCCCCCGGGGGGGGGGGGAAAATTAAGGTTTTGGTTTTTAAATTTTTAAACCCCTTTTTTTGGGAGGGGGGGGGGGAAAATTTTTTAAAACCCCCTTTTCCCCCAAGGGGGGTTTTTAATTTTAAAAGGGGGTTTTTTTTTAAAACCCCCCAAAAAAAAAAATTTTGGGGTTTTTTGGGCCCAAAAAGGGGAAAAAAAAAGGGGGGGGGGGGAAAAAATTTTTAAACCCCAAAAGGTTTTTGGGGAATTTTTTCCCAAACCTTGGGCCTGGTTTTTTTGGGTTTTAAAAAAAAACCCCCCCCCCCCCGGGGGGGGGGGCCCCCGTTTTTTTTTTGGGTTTTAAAGGGGGGGGTTTTTTTTTTTTTAAATTTTTTTTTAAAAAAAAAAATTTTTTTTTGGGCCCCCCTTTTTTGGGGGGGGGCCCACCCCCCCCCCGGGGGGTTTTTTTTTTAGGGTTTAAAACCCCCCCGGGGGGGAAAAATTTTTGGGGGGTTTTTTTCCCAAAAAAAAGGGGAATCCGGGGGCCCCAAAAATTAAATTTTTTTCCCCCCCCCTTTTCCCCCCCCCGGGGGGTTTTTTTGGGGGCCCCGGTTTTTTTTTTTAAACCCCCCCCTTTTCCCCCCGGGGAAAAAAAGGGGGGGGGGGGGGGGGGGGGTTTTTCCCCCTTTTTTTTAAAAACCCCCCTTTAAAGGGAAAAAGGGTTTTTTTTTTTAAAAGGGGCAAAAATTTTTGGGCCCCCCTTTTTAAAAAAATTTTTTTCCCCAAATTTTTTTTCTTTTTTAAAAAACCCCCTTTTTTTTGAAAAAAAAAAAAAGGGGGCCTTTTAAAATTTTTTTCCCTTTTGGGAAAAATTTCCCCCTTTTTTCCCCCTTTTAAAAGCTTTTTTTCCCTTTTTTTAATTTTTTCCCCGGGCCCCCTTTCCCCGGGGGGGGGAAAAAATTTTAAACCCCCCCTTTTAAGGGGGGGTTGACCCCCCCAAATCTTTTTTTAAACCCCCTTTAAACCCAAAAACCCCCCCTTTTTTTAAACCCCCCCCGGGGGGGGGGGGCCCCCCCCCCCCCGGGCCCGGGGCCCTTTTAATTTTTTTTTTAAAAAAAAAAAAAAAGGGAAAAAAATTTCCCCTTTTTTTGGGAAAAAAAGGAAAGCCTAAAAAAAATTTAAATTTTTTCCCCGGGGTTTTCCCCCCGGCCCCGGGGGGGGAAAACTCCCCCTTTCCCCCGCCCCCCCCCGTTTTTTCCCCCCTAAAAAATTTTTTGGGTTAAAAAAAGGGGGGGGGGGAAAAAAATTCCCCCCCAAAAAAAAAAAAAAAAGGGGGAAAAAAAGGGGGGGGGGGGGTTTTTTCCCAAACCCCCCCAAAAAAATTTTTTTTAAAAAATTTTTTTGGGGTTTTTTCCCCCAAAAAGAAAATAAAAAAACCCATTTTTAAAAAAAAAAAAAAAAAAGGGGGTTTTTTTCCCCCCCGGGGAAGGTTTTTTCCCCCCCCCCCTTTGGGGAAATTTTGGGGCCCCCTTTTTTGGGAAAAAAATTTTTTTTTAAAAAAGGTTTACCCCCCCCCCAAAAAGGCCCCCCCCCTTTTGAAAAAACCCCAAACCCCAAAACCCTTTTTTTTGGGGGGAAAAAAACCCCCGGGGAAAAAAAATTTTAAAACCCCTTTGGGAAAAGGGGGAAAAAACCCCCCAAAAAACCCCCCAAAAATTTTTCCCCTTTTTTTAAAAACTTTAAATTAAAAAAAACCAAAAAGGAAAAAACCCCCCTTTTTAAAAGAAAAAAAAAAACCCCCGGGAAAAAAAATTTTGGGTTTTTTCCCCCCCCCCTTTATTTTTTTAAAATTTTTCCCCCCGGGGGGTTCCAAAAAAGGCCCCCCCCCAAAAAAATTTTTTAAAATTTTTTTTTCCCCCCTTTTTGGGGGGTTTTTTTAAAAAAAAAATTTTTCCCCCCAAAAATTTTTTCCCAAATTTCCCCCCCGGGGGTTTTCCCCCCCCCCCCCCCAAAAAAAAATTTTTTTTCCCCCAAATTTTTTCCCCTTTTTCCAAAAAAAAAAAACCCCAACAAAATTTCCCCCAAAAAAAAAAAAAAAAAAAAAAAACCCAAAAAAACCGGTTTTTAAACCCCCCTTTTTCCCTTTTCCCTCCCCAAGGGGAAAAATTTTAAAACCCCCTTTTTTTTCCCCCCCCTTTCCCCCCCCCCCCTTTTTTTTCCCCCCGGGGGGCCCCTTTTAAAAAACCCCAAAAAAAAACCCCCCAAAAAAAAGGGGAACCCGGGGGGAAAAAATTTTTGGCCCAAAGGGCCCCTTTTTTTTTTGGGGGGGGATTTTTTTTTTTTTTTTTTTCCTTTAAAAAAAAACTTCCCCCCAAAAACCCCTTTAAAATTAAAAAAAAAAAAAAAAAACCCCCCCCCCGGCTAAAACCGTTATTTCCCCCCCCCTTTTTTTTTTTTTTAAAAGAATTAAAAAACCCCCCAGGGGTTTTTTTTTTAACCAAAAAAATTCCCCAGGGGGGGGGGGGGGAAAAAAAGGGGATTTTTTTTCCCCGGTAAAACCCCCCGGTTTTTTTTTTTTTTTTTTTTTTGGGGAAAAAAAAAAAAGGGGTTTTTTAAAAAAAAATTTTGGGGGGGGGGGGTTGGGGGGCCCCCCCGGGAAAAATTTTTTCCTTTTTTTCCTTTTTTTAAAAAAAAAGGGGGAAAAACCCTTTTTTTTTTTTTTTTAAAAAAAAAGGGAAACCCCCCAAAAAAAAACCCCCTTTTTTTTTTTTTTCCCCCCCTTTTTTTTTTTTCCTTTCCCCCCCCCCTTTTTTTTTTTTCCCCTTTGGGGGTTTTTTAAAGTGGGCGGGGGGAAAATTTTTCCCCTTTTTTGGGGGGGGGGGCCCCCCTTTTTTTTTCCCCCCCCCCTTTTTTTTTAAAACCGGTTTAAAAAGGGCCCCCCCCCCGGGGGGGGGGGGGGCCCCCCCCCCCCGGGGGGGGTTTTCCCTTTTTTTTTTCCCAAAAAAAAAGGGGGAAAAAAAATTCTTTTAAAAACCCCCCCCCAAAAACCGGGAAGGAACCCCCCGGTTTTTTTCCCCCCCCGGCCCCCTTTTTTCCTTTCCCCTTCCCCCCCCCCTTTTCCCCCAAAAAACCCCCCCCCCCAAAGGGGCCCTTTAAAAAACCCCCCCCGGGGCCGGGGGGGGGGGGCCCCCCCCGGGTTTTTTCCCCCCTTTTTCCCCCCAAAAACCCGGGGGGGGGAAAAAAACCCCCCCCCAAAAAAACCCCCCCCGGGGGGGGGGGGGGGGGCCCCCCAAAATTTTGCTTTTTTTCCCCCCAAAAAAAAAAAAAAAGGGGGGGGAAAAAAAAAAAAAAAAAAAAATTTTAAAAGGGGCCCCTTTTTTTTTTTGGGCCCCCCCCCTTTTTTCCCCTTTCCCCTTTTAAAAAACCCCCCCCCTTTTTTTTTTTTTTTCCCCATTTAAGGTTTTCCCCCCCGGGAAAAATTTTTTTTCCCCCCGGGGGGAAAAAAAAAAATTTTTTAAAAAAAAATTTTTTAAAGGGGCCCCGGGGGGGGGTTTTTAAGGAAAATTTGGGGTTTTTTTTTTTTTTTAAAAAAATTTTTTTTTTTTTAAAAAATTTTTTTTTTTAAAAAAAAAAAAAAAAAAAAATTTTTATAAATTTTTAAAAAAAAAAAAAAAAAATTAAAAAAAAAAATTTAAATTTTTCCCCCTTTCCCCCCCCTTTTTTTAAAAAAAAAAAAAATTTTAAAAACCCGGGGGGGGAAAAAAAAAAAGGGGTTTTTTTGGGGGGGGGGGGGTTTTCCCCCGGGTTTTGGGGGGAAAAACCCCAAAAAAAATTTTTTTTTTTTCCCCCCCGGGGAAAAGGGGGAAAAGGGGGGCCAAAATTTTAAAAAAATTTTTGGGAAAAAAAAAATTTTTCAAAAAAATTTTTTTTCCCCCCCCCGGGGGGGGGAAAAAACCCCCAAAAAAAAAAAATTTTTTGGAAATTTTTGGGGGTTTTTTAAATTTTTCCCCCCAAAAAAAAAAAAAATTTTTAAAAAAGGGGGGGAAAAAAAAAAAATTTTTTCCCCCCCCTTTTTCCCCTTTTTCCCCCCCAAAAGCCCCCCCTTTTTTTAAAAAAACAAAAGGGCCCCCCTTTTTTTTCCCCGGGGGGTTTTTTTTTTTTTCCCCCCCCCCAAAAAAGGGGGGAAAAAATTTTTAAACCCCCCCAAAAAAAAATTTTTTTGGTTTTTTCCTTCCCCCCTTTTAAAAAAACCCCCCCCAAAAAAAAAGGGGGTTTTTTTTCCCTTTTTTTTGGGTGTTTTTTTTTGGTTTTTTAAAATTTTGGGGGGTTTTTTTTTTTCCCCGAAAACCCGGCAAAAGGAAATTTTTCCCTTTTTGGCCGGGTGGCCCCCCTTTTTCCCCCCCCGGGGGGGGGAAATTTTTTTTTTTTTCCTTTTTCCCCCCCCCCCCCCCCTTTTTTGGGTTTTTTAAAAAATTTTGGTCCGGGGGGGGTTTTTTTTTAAAAAAATTTAAAAACCCCCCCCCCCCCAAAACACCCTTTCCTTTTTTTCCCCCGGGGGGGGGGTTTAAAAAAATTTTGCCAAAGGTCCAAAAAGGGTTTTTGGGAAGGATTTTTAAAAAAAATTTTTTTTTTGGTTGGGTTTTTTTTAAAGGTTCCCCCCCCCCCCCGGGGGATAAAGATAAAAATTTATTAGAGGAATTTTGCACCGAAGTTTAGTTATCGTTACCTCGCATAGCCTTGATTCACAAAACATCGTCGTCCATGCATGACGAAGGTGGCTATAATCCCGAAAAGAGAGAAGGGCGTCTTTCCGATAAGTCTGGAGTAGTTGTAAACGTCTAAATCTTGCCCGCAATAGAAAGCTATCATTTGGACATTGCACAACCACAGGGTCACCAAGGGACATACTGGCTAATTTATCTTCCTTCGCACGCGCCTCCTTCCTCCTCCGCGTCCTTGTCTTCAGCCAGCCTGTTGCAGCTGCCTCACAAGGTTATGTGTTGTCCAAATGCAGCACACGCTGTTCCACTACACCTTACCCCAGTGGTTAAACAATGTGCATGTGCGGCACCGACTTTTACATTACCCACAAAACGTTTATCGGAAAGCGCAACCGCAGCGAGAACGACGACAGGGGCGCTCTTTTGGATCGCATTCTTGTTATGAATAGTTGGGTTTTAGTTGCTTCGATGCACTCGGCTTAACCCATGGTGCCATCTGTTAATTTAACAGCATCAACGTAAAACACATAGCGAAATTTGAAATCTTTTCTCGGTGGCTTCGGGTCGCTCTTGCGACCTTTAATAGTAATATTCAGGGTGTATATTACTGGGCAACTTGATTTTTCTTACCCATTTGCCAATTTCCCGGCGAATGACGACATTGGTTCCTTGTTGCGACGCGTAGGCAATTCCTAGATAGCTGCGTATGCGCGTACCCATAGGACTTTGTGTAAATCCCTCGTATTTTTTATAAACCTATAAAAGCCCCCATCCCACACACCCCGTAAACTGCTGTAACTTCTCCCAGCGTGTTGTGGATCCTTAGGGCTAATAATCGTTCGCTAGCCATACAGATACGTTACCCGAGAGCTTGCTAGTATGCCCCCTGCAATGATACATTCAATTTGCATCTTGTTAGCAACTTGTGCGTTCAGGTGCGGGTAAATTATACTACACGGTTGCCGACAGAAGGCTGCACTAATGTTTTGAGTTGAGACCTGTAATACGTGAGGATGGTTGGCGATCCTAGAGATGTCTCGTCGTTTGATTGGCTCACTTCTCTAGTTGTCTAATGGCTTCCCCATTTGCGCCCGCTCGCCTGCAGTCGCAACCCGAGAACCGGGATGCTTTTAACAATGAGAATTGGGTTTCAAGGCGAAATTAGTATATATCTGTGGTATTGCGAAAGGACTTTCCTGCCCTTTATGTGTTGGTTGATAGATTATGAGTTGGCATTTCTGTGCGAAACATCTGAGACCTCTTGGGATACTTGTGTGCAACTGTATCAATGACCGCGTGCAGCGTTTCTTTAATTTTTCCGTCGCTACGTCCCGTAACCCCCAAAATGATGTCGTCAGAGTGTAGGCTATGATGCAGTCCGCCTATCTTGTTGAGCTCTACGGGCAGTCCCATCATCGCAACGTCAAAAAGCAAGGGAGAGTTCGCAGCGTTGCGGCGTGCCTCTGCTCCCAAGTTTGGCACCCTCGACTCCACCTGTAGGGGTGTGCGACAGGTCGCCTGGTCGATTTACGGCCACAAAGGAAGTCCTTGATGTACGTATAGGTTCGTTGTTCGACTCGAACGTTTTGTAGCTTGTTCAATACGACTTTGTGGCGTGATGCTCTGGAAAGCCTTTATACGACCTAGAACAAGCATTGCCTCACTACCTGGACTGGGCTTCTCCCTGTATTATTTGATGCTTCATTGCAACATGATGTCGTGGGCGGTAAATGTACTACTGAACAGTATAATGGTGTGATGTTATATGTCTCTGTCACCATGTGGTTATTTAGTTGGGTTAGAACTACATGCTCCGTGAAGTCACCCACGCACGACTTTAGTCCCAAATGTTCCAGTTTTAACTTTTTACTCTGTTTCCATATCATCACGACTTGTGCAGTCTTCCACTGGTGCGGAATGCTGCCCCGTTCCCAACATACGTTTAAGTACTTGGTAAGGGCCTCTATCAACTATTCGTCGAGATTTTAAGATTTTATAAGTGGTGCCGTGTAAACCAGGTGTGGATGTCGTGCCCAGCTTGTCTACAGCTGACCCGCCGCGGTGGCTCAGTGGCTAAGGCGTTGCGCTGCTGAGCACGAGGTAGCGGGTTCGATTCCCGGCCGCCGCGGCCGCTTTTCTGATGGAGGCGAAAAGCAAAAACGCCCATGTGTACGAGATTTCGGCGCACGTTAAAGATCCCCAGGTGGTCAAAATTGATCCGGAGCCCTCCACTACGACTTGCCTCATCGCCTGAGTTGCGTCGGCGCATTAAACCGCCACAATCAATCTGTAATTTTCTACAGCTGCTCTTATTTACCCTACAGTTACGGGCCTGTGTAAGTATTGGTAACTCTGCAAGCGTATGGATGCAGTCGCTTCTTGGTGGTGGCGCCGACGCACTGCTTTGGCAATAATGCGTAGCATTCTCAATCAATCAATCAATCAATCATTCGCTTTATTTCAGCTTTTTTACAGGCGAAAAAACTGAGGGCGGCAAGAAAAAGAAGTCATTACGACTGCTTGACGAGCCTCGCCACCCCTACAGGCCAGCGTAGGCGACAACATTGTGAAATTATTGGAAAAAAATTCTCGTTAGTCAGAGGAAACGAAAACAGCTCGATTAATTGCACCCACTCGAAACATATGTTCACAACCAAAATGTGCACGTCAGAAGCATTTGTTCATACAAGCATAACCCTAAATATAAGGCATTTTCCTTATCAAACAATATCAGTCAATTTTATACAAAATATACTTACACCTTATTTTACAAATGTATTACGTAGTGAAATTAATGACATGCGGGTCACGTTTTCATGCAATGGCGTGTTGTGGTAGGTTGGAAGAGTGTGCGCTACCATACTGTAGCCACAATTTGTTTTTCAGTGTGGTAAGACAAATTTACTTGTTTTGCGAGTCGTGTACAATCGTGATATTGCGTCAGCGTTACAACTTTCCAAAAGAAGGATTCATTTCGGCTTAATGCTTTCTTATAGAAGAAAGCAAATCTGTAGCCGAACATGCAGTCAATTCGTACAATTTCATACTGCTCGTACAAAGGAAAAGTTGGGGAATCATACGACACGTTTGCAATAACACGAAACAGTTTCGTCTGTAGATTTACACGTTTTTGCATATTTGTTACCGTGGTGTTCCCCCATACTAAGAAAGAGGAACTCACATTTGAATAAAAAAAGGCATAACAGAGATCTAATTTAGTTTTTGCTGGTAACAGACCTTTGCTGCGCCAAATCATCGCATTAAACATCGAAAGTGCGACACAGATGTTGCTAACATAGGCGTTCCATGGCCGTAGCAGTAAACACTAGGCCAAGTGACGTAAAATTGTCGACATATTCAATGGCAGTAACCTCTGATAAAATAAGAATGCGGGTTCAGTACATGTTTTCCTTTTGGATGAGTTAATACAGCCTTAGTTCCCCCCCCCCCCCCATTATTTTTAAGGAATCAAAGAAAGGTCATTCTGTTAGCGATGTCAATACCACATTTGCCGCGCTTATCAGTTCGACAATGTCACGTGAAGAGAGGAATAGGCTGGTGTATATCGCCTAAATTAAATATTTCACAGTCTTACTAATGTTGCAAATATAATTATGTACACGTGAAAAAGAAGAGGTCCTAGAAGGCTGCCTTGGAATACACCATTTCTAATATTTATGTTTTCAGAGGGACAGAGGTTTAATACAAAGTATTAGGAGTGGGAACTGAGGTGGACGTAATGATTTGGAGGGTGTGCCACAAACATCGTAGTGCTCCGGTTTTTTTAAGAGTATCTCAGAATTTCAACAATCGAACGCTTTACTGAAATCGACGAACGTACCCAAGCTAAGAAAGTGTGATTCAAACGTTTTTAGATATTATCCTTTTGGCCAAGTAATGCGTGCTCAGTAGACCTGTTTCTTGTAATCCATACGGAAATCAACCATTACAGAATACTTTAAAAGGACGTTATATAATCGTCGATGAATTATGCGTTCGAGCCCCTCAGAGAAAAAAGGAAGCACCGATATTGGCTTATAATTTACAGATACATTTTTGTGAATTGTAATTTTTGTAAATTGTAAATTACTGCCACTCTTGAACGTTGCATGCCAACAGGAAAGTGTCGCAATTTGAGTGCTGAAATATAGATATACAAGAGAAAGGTATGATTAAAAGCAGCACGTACTTCACCGGCCGGCTTTGAATATTACACGAATCAAGGCTTTGGGTATCTTTCAGGCTACTGCACACTGAAAAAACCTCGACTTTATCGGTAGGTTCAAGAAACGGAGATGATCCACCCTGTCGCTCAGAAAACGGTAAAAATCAGGGTTGTAATGACTGTCGGCAACGTCACAGAAAAATTTACTGAAGACATTGGCCAGACATAAACCTGTCATTTTTATTCCGTCAGTGCTCAGACTTTGATTGGCTGAGAAATTGCGCTTCTATTTAAAATGCGCCTAGCCTCTTCTATTTTTCTATTTTTCGGAACCCATTCGGCCTGAATCATGTGACCTCATCGTCGAGCATCGTCTGCAGCCACTCTGGCTTTCACGATAGCAACTCGTCCAGTTCCAGGTGCATCATACTTTATCCAGACTCACTTCGGAAAGTCCACATCCGGTTCCCACTCGCACAGCTTTAGCACACCGACCGAGCCATTGACAAGCCCGTCCAGCACATCAATGTTGGTTGTGAGGATGTAGGGGCGTCCCACGGACAGCACAGTCTTGGAAGGCATGTTTCTGAGCTCAGTGCTAGACATATTCGAGATTCGCAACGTAATGCGAAGTCGGTCCTCTTCGGTTCTCCAGCCTCTCAAATCATCCTGAGCAATGATCTCGGTGGCCCCGGCATCGTTCTTTGCAAGTTCGACGTTGTACTTATTGACCGAGTCGTTCGAGTAGTAGAGTCGCACGGCATCGGGAGCCAGTCGAGTAGCTTTTTCGGCGAATGACGAAGCGACCGTCGATCAGCGACAGCTCTTCCAGATCCAGTGTTACTCCGTCCCCGATCTTGGTGAGTATTCCAAAGAAACGAGCGTCTTTCTGCCGAACGACTCGAACTAGCGGGAAGTACATGGTGTGCCACTTCACCTTCCGAAGCGAAGACTCGATGCTACCACGCGTTCTCTTATAAATCTCACTGGCTCGGACGGGGGGAAGCGCCGCAAGTCGCCGCACAGGATCATATCGACACCTCCGAACGGTTCGTTGTACTTTGAGTCACGTGTCGCAGTCGCATGTCTATGGCGTCCAGTTGGTCGGCAGACATCATGCTTATCTCGTCGATTATTACGCACCGCACATTTCGGAAGGCCATCCTTAAGGTGTTCAGTTCGCTGTCGCGCCTGTCCCCCGTCGTTGGTCGGCTTCGAGGCAGTTTGAAGGCCCGAATGCATGGCCATACCGCCAACTGCAACGGCTGCCTTCCCCGTACTAGCAGAGATGACGTAGGAGTTACAGGGGGGATCCGGGTTGAAGCGGTTGTAGATGTCCATGGCAAGTTTTAGAATGAACGTCTTTCCACAGCCAGCAAGGGCCAGTGAAGAAGGCACGAAGCGGCTCGGCCCCCGGCGTAGTCTGACGATGAATGAACTCTCGTAGAAACTCGTGCTGCTCGGAGTTGGTGAGGCGCATCAAATCGTAGAACTTCTCAGTGTCCATGATGTTCTCCCGCTTTCGCACGGCAGCACACGCACTTTGTTCGGCTAGAACCTTGTTGACTACATCGTGTCCCATCACATCTTCGTCTCCGGGTTCTATGCGGATTCGAGTCCACTGAGTCTCAGTTGTACTGGGAACTCCATGGGCTTCGCCAATGCCTCGCGCAAGTTCCATCAGCGAATCGCAGTCATTATCGTAGATGTACTTTGCTTGAAGCTTGGTTATGTCGGTCATCTTCTCCGTGTAAGTTTTAACGAATGCATTGTTATCTAGTATCTCCAAGTGTTCGTTTCGAAACGGCATGTACACCAAGACTTGCTCTCGTTGGTAGTTGAGCGCGTCGTCCTGACTGTAGTGGCGGTAGCGGATCACGCACTCGGTTCGGCGAAGCTGGTACTGGCCCTCACGGTTCTTAGTGTAGGCACTCACAAACTCGGCCAGGCAAACGTCTTTCAACTCTTCGGGCCTTCGCTGGTACTCGTCAATCACGTTCTCTCGCCACACGTCAGTCGAAGACGGGTGGTTAGGTGTTCGAGCTCCTTGTTCGTCTTGCGAACTCGAACTCGCTCTTCGGGGAAGCACGTGGGTATGTAATCACAAGCGCGCTCTTCTCAGACATGTCTCTGGCGGAGGAGGAACCACGCGGCTTCTTGAGCAGACATCTCCAAAGGCTTGAGCATGTTGAGGCTGAGCGCCTTGAGCACCTCTGGGTAGCCCATCTCTCCCTTTTCCTCGATCATGTCACTCACGGCTTTGTGCAGGTTAGACATCGCACGATCGGCCTTGTTTACGTAGTCAACAACGCAAGCTGCACAGGCATAGTGATCGAGAATGACCTGGATGTCCATGTTCGAGTCGAGGACCGAGGCAATCCAAGGATTGAATGGGTTGACCCACTCCTCTTCCGGCAGCCGCTTGTACAAAACGAAGGGACGACTCACACCGGCTAGAAGAATGTCGACGTAATGGTCCTCGTTAAGCACGCCAAAGCGGTTCAGGAACTGGTCAATGTTGTCGAACATGGTATCCTCGAGGCAGGCGTGCATCTCGTCATAGTGGTCTTTTAGCTTCTCGATACGTTTGCGCTCACCCTCGCCTTCGGTTGGCGAGAAGGGAACGATCACTCGAGTCGCTTGACTAGGCATGAACGGTGCTCCGAAGCGACACTTGGTTCGACCTCGTTTATAGCAAGTGTGCGTGTGCGAGTGGGTCTGAGTGCGGCTGCGATTCAGATCAGTCAAGTGGAGCGGGGTTATAGACTTGATCATTTCGATCGTCTCGGACATGCTTCCACTAAGCTCTTCGCAGGGAGCCTCGTTCAACCAAAGTAGGGTGTGTACATGCGGGCTACCCCGTTGCTGGAACTCTACCCATTTGAAGTAGTCTACCACGTAGTAGGGGCGAAACGGGAAGCAGCGACGGTCTTTCAAGATGTTTAAGATGACGCTAAAGAGCCGGCTGGAGTATATAGCACAAGCAACTGGATCGTTGCTGCACAGATCCACGCGGTCTACATTAGTTCTTCGACTTCTCTAGCGGTTTCCCCAACGGTTCCTGCACGAAGACGTTCTAGCACAGCGATCAGCCGATCCCAATGAACTTCCGAAGGCGACAGGGTTAGGAATGTGTGCGGCTTCCCCAACTGTCTTATCATGGCGAAGACGTCGCGTTTTCTGTCTTGCCAGTACTGAATGGTATTTGGAACTCCGCGAAGAAATGCCAAATCCCTATTCACCGCCTCTTCGAGAAATTCCTTGTTTTCGAGCTGTAGCTCAGTTATAGCGCGGGTAGTGTCGTTTGCTCGAAACGTCATGGTGCGTTCCACCAAGTTATGCCTCATAACTTTCATAGCCATGTAGAGAACATGGTTTGGCTCTACGCCGCGACGATCGGTACGCCGTATCTCGCTACTAGCCATGGCAAAAGGAGTTAGGTGAAGGGACTTGATCTGACGAGCTTGACCCAAGTACATTTCGGGGAAGGACAACTCTTCGCCATTATGATCGCAAAGCAGGGAAATCGGAGTCTTACTTTGTCCAGGAGCGATGGCCAAGTAGTCTCGTCCGTCGGTCAACCAGATTCCAACGGCGTGGTCGTAAACCATTGCCCTACTGGCAGAATTCGGGGCATAAGCTAGCTAGCTGTACGGGGTCGTTCAAGTCTTCCAGCTTTTCACCAGGCTCAATTCCTCTTGTCGATAGGCCCGGCTTATTCGGGAATGCGGCCGAGCTCTTCCCATTGAATCTTCACTCCGTAGAAACGGTAGAGAGGCGTCTCCACCAAGTACTCGAGCCAAGCGTAAACTTTGTTCTTCGTGACAACTCCGGCTTTGTACACGGGCTTGGCGAGTAGACGACGCTTCAGATGAACGTGGATTGATGCATCGTTGGGAACACTACGTGGCAGGTTTTTCACAGTCTCTTGCACATCGATCGGCACATTGATCACTTAGCCGCGAATCCCGTATTGCCCGGCTCCGTGGGTTAAGCGACGAATGTTCATAAACGGTATGCGGGGAGCAACCCTCCATTCTTTCACGTCGTTTAAGCGAGGCAGGGACGATGGCTTATAAGCGGGTATACAAAACCATTCGTAGTGCTAAATTGCGGTAACTTGCCCTTGAGAAGCGAGTCACGGCAAGTCTTACACACCTTCATCTCGTCGTGGTCGGTAACGTCGGGAAAGGCTTCACGAAGCTGTTCATAGTTGTGCACAGAGTTCATGGTTGATAAGTTCACGCCGAACCAAAGTCGGTAACAGACGCGACAGCTGTGCCCAAACTCTATTCCCAGAAATTTGCGCTGGAATCGGCCGTTCGCAACCCCCATGTCTCGGCGGGCTTGATGCTGGAAGTTTCGATCAGTCGCAGGCCGGGATCGCTTTCTCGGCGACGTCGAGCATTCAGGCGCCGACTCTCGCGTTCCCTGGACTGAAACACGGGATCCTCAACTCGGCGTCGCCTCTTCTCAGCCGCAGCTTCAGCGCAGCGTCCTGGATCAGCTCGGCGGCGACGCATCGCTTCTCGCTTGGCAGTACGGTGCCCTTCCTGGTAAGCCGCTTCTTCTTCGGGCGTCCGGACTTTCTTGGGTCTTCCCATAACAGCAGCACGTACGCACGAATCGGGGCCATCTGGACTGTGTTGCGACCGGGCGGGGGCACCCGATCCGAGCTCCGTGGCCTCCGACATACGAGTGGTAGCGTGTATGATGCGAGCGGCCAGCCGCTGTTGCTGCCGTGAAGAAGTCCAGAAGCCGTAGGCTAACGTAACTGTTTACTTCATAGCGAGAGGCGAGCCGAAGCAAAGAACAATGCCCCGACGGGCGAGGTTACAATTCAAGGCCCGAGCAGAGCGACAACCATCGATTCGCTGCTCTAACAGGAATGAGTTACAACGCTTGGGCAGCTCTATTTATACCCAAAAGCGATAACGGTCAAACGCAACAAGTGGGAACACGCACAACACTCTTTCCAGAGTTCTTAAAGCCGTTCATAGCCTCGGGCACGTTGAGTCCAAGAGAGGGGAGAGAGGAGGACTCCGTTGCGATCACGGGGTCTCTGTGTCTTGAAGAGCGTGGAGACGAGCCTCGCAGGGGAGCCGCCGAAGTTTTGGAAATGCGCTCAAAGCGAAGCGTCTGACGCGGCTGTCGCCACTTGTCACCGACATGATGGCGCCTGTTTCGAAGGCGCACGAGTGGCTTCGCCGCACAGCCGAGGAGTGATGTGGGGAAGTACTGCGGCGCTGGCCGATTCGTAACAGCTTCTCCGCCGGGGGTCCGAGATCCCGATGGATAACAATCTAAGAAATCGAGGATGGTGGGCTGGGGCACTCTTGTCTAGGAGTAAAAACTTTTGTCCCATATTTCACTCCCTTTGGAAGCATTGGGCGACTCTTCCGAGGAGTAGCGCGTGGCGGCCCGAACGAGAGGCGAAACACTCCCCGTGGGATTTACTTGCTGCTTTCGAAGCGGGAGTACTTGAACCTGTGTGGGGAATTGCAATGCCATCTCCAAGGCAGCGTTCCGTCACTCCCTTTAGGCGTGAATAAGCTCTAATGGCTGCGGCGTTCCCGGATACTGCAGAAGCGTACTGCTAGTCTCCCTTGGAAAGCATCCCGTTACGCCCCAAGAGCGTTCTGCTATTCCCCGCGAGGCAGCGTATTTTCGCTCTGCCCGCTACTAGCCCCCCCCCCCCCCCCCCCCCACTTTCCCGCTTTCCCACGATGGTACTATAGACAGTTACAAGCAAACAGAAGAGGACAATCTATTTTGAAACATGGAAAAGAAGAAAAAACCAGCTCAGACTTTATTTTCCAAGAAAATACAATCGGTTCATTCTGTTTTTTTTTCTTCACAAAAAGCAATTTATTTGGAATTAAAATATCACAGCATAAAAACGGTTCCTACTCCACATGCACTGTGCACACAGGCGACGTAGCGCCTATTTAGGATACATCCAAGAAAAATTCACAAATAAAAATGCAGCAGAGCAATTGGTAACACTGAAATACAAACATTAAATTAACACAATAAAAATTACATATAACACCAACAAATAAAAAGGTACTGGCATTAGCACGAAAAGCGTCAGTAGAAATACAGCAGTGGGAGAATAGTTAACAGTATTAACATAAAACAAAATGGCCTTAGTACATCAAAGAGGGCTTCACATGGACTGGAAAGCCAGCTCTTATTTAGGACACATCAAAAAACATTACAAATAAATTGCGAAACAAAAATCTTGGACTAAAACAATCAGCGTGCCATTACTATTAACGAATTACAAGGTGCCATCAACACAAGATACAAAGCCATTGACACGGGAACTTTGCAACAGATATATGTTGGTGGGACAATAGGAAACCACCGAAAACATTCCACTAAGTTTTTAGGCGGGTGGTTGTCAAAGAGGATGCGCTAGTAAGATTTAAAAAAGGCATAACTTGGTATTAAAAACCAAACACGGACGAGCTGACAGGCTTCATAATGTTGGTGCGGCCTTCAGAACAGTACGGACCAGGGCACCGTGCTTGAGCCGAAGTAACGTCTACAGAAGCAAGGTGCGCTTCCCCTTTGAAGCGTAATTACAACTGAACATCCAAAACACAGACAGTAGCAATGGGAACCCATTCCACGATGTCCAAAGATGTGAGAAGTGTCTTGAATGCGACGGCCACTCCTGCTGACGCCTCGGGGATCTCTCTCTCTCTCTCTCTAAAAAAAAAAAAAATCTTCGGGCAAGTAGCGTCTTCCCATGGTTCCTACATAGGCAGAAAGAGGGGGACAGCAAAGATAAGTTCCACAATGAAAAAAAAATTGACGAGTTTGACGACGTGATAGATTAGTTTTTGCGCCGAGAGAACGCATTGAACCCGTATTGGAATGCAATACTGCTTGGCGCAGTAACCAGTATACATGCGAATGTGCGGTGACCTTGGATGCAGCCACGCTCATTGTGCCACTTGGCCAATGTCATGTCAGACGGCGCGCCCTACAGCTGTCTGCCTACGCAATGCGCCCCAAACCTATTAGTACTTACGTGTCCGTAGCTTCTATTGTTTACCCCGCTATCGTTCCCGGTATAAAAACATTGCACAAAATTTAAGTAAAGAGAACTCTTTTTGTAAGGTTATATAATCCCTGCATTGGATTTTGCCCTCAGCCGACTGCAACGTAGGGCCCATTATACGTTCACAAGTACAGCGTGGAAAAGTTGCTAATGGGTCATACAGCTACTCTTTTCTTCATTCTCGAGTACGCTTCGTAGCATGCACGCTGCAGAATCGCAACATTTGATGAGAAACAAATAGGCTCGTTATATGAACGATCAGAACGCTCTCGAACATTAACCACATGCAGCGACGGCGACAACCGACGCGAAAAAAGTAACGTAATGGGTACAACAAACAGTGTGGGCGACAGCGACAAACGAAAACAAAAATAATGCATTGCTGGCAATGCCATTCGTCGTCGTTGCTGCCGCTCGCTTGTGGGCTGCTTCTGGCCGGTATAAGCCTGCGACGGCGACGGAACGTCGCCTGCCGCAGTTGCCGCCGTCAGCGGCCTGTGTAAAAAAATTCTGTCTGTGTCGCCCACAATACCTGTTTGCCGTACCCAATGAGTGAGGTTTCTCGCGTCGCTCATCGGCTTAGACGCATGTAGTTACTCCTTGCCAGTGCGGGGCGTATGCCCCGAAAAGGTCCCATTTCCGTCCATCCTGCCCTCAATAAAAACGAAAAAAACCTGTCTGACAGCACTTCAGTCTGCTGCTGCACGCGCGGCGGTCACTAAAATTATTGTAATTTTAGTGACTGCCACACGCTAGACGCGCTCGTATCACTCAGCCTATTACAATGTACGCAATTCTTTAGAGCCGCGCAGGTAGCCACAGCTACTGCAGGGCAGCCACTCTAACCCTAGCCGCCGAGCTAAGAGTACAAATCAAAACGCAAAAAATCTGTCTGGAGAGCATTTCAGTCTACTGCAACACGCGTGGCGGTCACTAAAAACAATTATTGTAATTTTAGTGACTGCCACACGCTAGACGCGCTCCCATCACTCAGCCTATTGTAAGCAATTCTTTGGAGCCGCGCAGGTAGCCACAGCTACTGCACGGCAGCCACTCTAACCCTATCCGCCGAGCTAAGAATACAGGGTAGCGCTGCGACTACTCTCGCGACCGTGCTTCTTACCTGCGAAAACATTCGGCTAGGATACTAACACTTCACGAATCAAAGGGATTGAAACGGTGCAAGACTAAACGCTGTTTGCACACGGGTACAAAAGCCGCCCTTCAAATCTAAGCAACGGTCAAAATGAGTCACGAAAACGTTAGGGCTAACCGCTTCCGCGGACCGAAGTTAGAGAGCAACTCTGCTTCGTTAAATACACAAGACAAGAATACGGGGGTTAACTAATGGCTTACCTCTACTTCCCGCCAAGCGTTTCTTCTTCGTCCGGTAGATAAATCCAGGTCGTCATAGCTGCGAAAGATCCCAAGCTCAAGGCGCGAAGCCTGCGACGGCCGCGAATGCCATCCGGCCAAAGCGCGCGCATCGCTACACAGTGCACATAGTTCCGAAATCGGCCTCAGCGCTGCCGCGGCTGTGATGTTCGTCCGAAAGAAAAACTGTTCCACGCACGCACGCACGAATGAACGAATATACGACTTGTTCGCGTGTTCATGATGTCGCGCTGACGCACAGGCATGCAGGCAGTTAGCCAAGACGCCGTCGTACTGTGTTCGAAGCAAGTATGACGATAAGGGCAGGTCCAACTTCCATGTTGCACGAAGCGTATGCTTGGAAGCCCACTTCTTTCATAGCACATTGTTTACAAAGCGCAGCCCTGTATTCTGCGCTGGCGGGACATCACAGTCTGGTGCGGTCAGTAAGTCGCCGGTCCGGTCTTCGCAGGTTCACCGCCTGTGTCGGGTTTTGCGGAACACGCGCACTTGGCGGCTCGCTGAAGGTGCCTTTCCTTTCTCACGGCCTGTCGAGCGGTTCGCGTTACCCTGACCCGCCGGATGTATGACGCGTTACGTATCGTGTTGCACGCCTGTGCCGCCGCGCCATCGGGAACAGGGGGGGAGGGCGGTTCATCATTTCTCTTCGCTTAATAAAGGCGATTGAGTTCCAGCAACCGATCGGTGTATGCGCTTTTATATCCGTTTTTTTTTTTGCTAGACGACTAAGCGCGGGACAAGCGTACGTCTATCAAACTCTTCCAAAGCGGCCGTCTGCAGCGGCCCTATAAGCTTGGTTCCTTCAGTTTGCCGCCTGCCGCCACTGAACGCTGCGAGCAATCGTTACACGAATTCATATTCTTGCAATGCGCGGCAGAAGTAATCGGGCGCTTTTTACACAACTGCTTTATATAATATATTCGTATGCAAATAAAACATCGCTGATGAGTTGGTGTGCGTAGATGGCAGGAGGCATCTCCATGCTACTCCCGCAGTGGGACAAGAAGAAATTGCAATTTTACTCTTCGTACATGGAGATGGGATACGATGCGCAGGTTTACCCTTCACTGTTGCGGGAGCAGAACTGGGGCTGCACTCCGCCGCGCACGAGAAGAGTACGCGGTCAGTTTTGCTCTCCTCCTCATGGGGATCGGAAACATTGCATCCAACGCCCCGCAGCTTTCGAGGGGAGTCCGCCAATGCTCAGAAGAGTGCAATGACTGTTGGACTCTTCAACTACTCCCCCGATTTCTTAGAGTGAAGGGTCTTCAACCGTTGTCTGAAGGGATGCTGTCGAAGTGAAGTGTTCGGCAGACGCTCGACTCCAGGCCTTGGCTGTACGACACCGTGCTGGAGCTTACCGGGCGGGGTCACTGGACGAGTAGTGGCTCCCAAGAACGTCTCTGGCTTGGTCAGGCAAGCAACAGAACAACAACAGGAAGACACAAACCGCATCGCCGGCAAGTGCGAAGGCAAAATCACCACTGAAGATCTACCAGGCTTTTAGTTGCGATAAAATACGCTAATAACTAACTACTCTAGTTATATTTTTGCCCAGCAGTACTTTAGACAAGTGACAAACCTTAAAGGTGACATTTCGCTTGATTAGAAATGTCCCACACAAAAAGAAACGTAATCATAAAGGGCGAAACCTGCGTCAGGAAAAATAATGAAATTGAGAAATTCACTTCTCGCGATGAGAGCTGCGATTCGAGCTCTCATCATTGCTCCGAGTTTCCCCCTTCTTGTATCGCACTTTAGGTGCGCCCGTTCTCTGAAAGAGACTGCTGCGATGGCGTGAAAAGACACCGGTCGTCTTGTTCGACAAAGGTCGAGCGCGCGGAGGAGCGAACGAGATTTTCCAACGTTCAAAGGAGAGGCGCGCACTCCTTTTTGGAGGCGGCGTTCCCCTGGCGCGATGCGAGCTCACGGCTTGGCCCCTTCGCGTGCCCGCACTGAAACGCGCGCCACAAGAACGCGCGGAAGTTTTCCCTCTATCCTTCTTGCTCGCCTTTTCGCGAACGCGTTCGGCAAGCAAACGCCGGAACGCGTTTACGTTCTCTGCTCTAGGCTGGTCGGTTCCCGACTTCGGCTCAGCCGCAGTCGACACCGCAACCTCAACTAGCTCCGCCAATGTTGGCCTATCATCGGGAGCATCAGCTTGGAGTGAAAAGGCCACGAGGAGCTCTTTAGACACCTCGTAACTTTCAACAGACCCTATCTCGTCATACCTCGCGTTTTCAGCAACAGCCTCGGCACGCTAAGGCCGAAGTCCGTTGCCGTTCTCCTTTCTCACTTCCAGAACTACACTACAACCAGGCTCCCCTTTCTCAAATAACGGCTCAGCCGCCCGCGACACCAGAATCTCTACGAGCTCGGCTGGCCATTGCTCGAGGTCAGCTACCTGAGCTGGTGGCAGGACGGAATTGGCTTGCTCAGTGGCGAGATCGTCATGACTCACAGCTGAGCTGTGCAAACCGTTTGCTGCCTCGGCTGCAGGCTTTCCCACCACGTCGCTCGTTTCCGCACTACCTTCCGAAGAAACAACCTCCGTTTCAGCGGACTCGTGCGGCCTCTCGGTAACCTCATGGTTTACGCACTCCAGCGAAACCTCGCTATCTCGCGAAATGTTCATGTTCAGACCGGTAGCCGTTCCCGAGGCCTCCCGCGAATTTGAACCGTCCGAACACTCCGCCGAGATCTCCAAAACAAACGCCGACACATTATCGCACCCAGTGGACACGCACTGCCCTCTGCCGCCTCTGCCGACAGTCTGAGCTAATGCGCCGTCGTTATCTCTCTCAGCAACCTTGACAAGCTGCGGGGCAGCAACGGTCGCTTCCGACTCGTGCTCCCGAGCGTCTGCTACTGGCAGCGCTGGCACGGTGCTTTCCTCGACAACGAGGTCTTTCTCGAGCAACAATTCTAGCTCGGGCTCCGCTTCTTCCTGCTCGAGTTGAATTTCATGCTCTAGGTGCTTGTTCTCCCGTTGGAGTCTCTCTCGCTCGAGCCTCTTTCTTTCCCTTCGGATTGCCTCGAGGGCGTACCATCGCATCTTTTCCTCGTGTTCTCGTAGAGCGACAACATGGATTCGCTGCTCTAACAGGAATGAGTTACAACGCTTGGGCAGCTCTATTTATACCCAAAAGCGATAACGGTCAAACGCAACAAGTGGGAACACGCACAACACTCTTTCCAGAGTTCGTAAGCCGTTCATAGCCTCGGGCACGTTGAGTCCGAGAGAGGGGGAGAGAGGAGGAATCCGTTGCGATCGACGGGGTCTCTGTGTCCTTGAAGAGCGTGGTGACGAGCCTCGCAGGGAGCCGCCGAAGTTTTGGAAATGCGCTCAAAGCGAAGCGTCTGACGCGGCTTGTCGCCACTTGTCACCGACATGATTGCGCCTGTTTTCGAAGGCGCACGAGTGGCTTCGCCGCACAGCCGAGGAGTGATGCGGGGAAGTACTGCGGCGCTGGCCGATTCGTAACAACTGGAACCACCCTACATGGCAGCAGCACGTACGCACGGAGCACAGGAAGCGATAGGTGTGTCGCCGCGCCGGCTGTTCCAAGCTTTTAATCTCCTGTGACGTCATGACTCCGCCCTACGCGCGTGGGGTGCAAGGAAGTTACGTGGCTTAGTTATCGCCATGAGGTTAGTTATGGCCAGCGCCCTTAGCAACGATCCGCAACGATGCAGCGCGGATATCACTCCCAATACTTTGCATACCGTAAGTAACCTGCGCCCGTGGCGTAGTCGGCAGAACAATTGCCTCGCAACGCCAGGGTTCGAAGGTTGATCCCTAAGGGGGGTGTAGCGTTTTTTTCTTTCCGAAGGTTGTCCGTGCGCTGAGCAGTCCGACTGCGTCATCGGCCACGCTTACGCGTACTTCATGGGTGCGATGTGGTTAAGTGGCTCGGGGCTCTAGGTGGCTTCTAGACAATGCGATGCGGCGCAGAGCTGGGCTGAGTTTTCTGGTAACGCTCCACGGCAGAACTAAAAGCTTAAACAGCTGCGCTGTTAAAAATTGGCCGGATATCTGCTGGCTGTGCTCGAACGTCCTTGAAGGACGACGTACTTTCGCCACCCCTGCGACGTAACATGCTCTGCTCGCTCGCTCGCTCTGGCTCTTCCCATTCTTTCTAGCGCTTTCTATCTCATTCCACACTTTCTTTGTTGTTGTTAACAAGCACTAGAGCTCACAGAAGCCGTTCTACATGACCCTCCCTATAGACCTTATGCAAAAACTGGCGCCCTCTTGCGGGAACCGCGTGCGCTTACGCCATGTTGGGGGCTTCCCGGATCTCCGGATACCGCTGCGTACATGATAGCCCGGGGTTAGCGACGCGCACGTCGGCATTTATCGTTGTCCAAGATGCCCAAATACTGCCGTGTAACTTGCTGTCCACAAAGATGATACGAGGACGACCCCGTAAATGGCGTACACATATTTTTTTTTATTTCTCAACGGAAGCATGACTCGGGCCTTGCGTGAAATCGCTTGCGGGTGTCGACTTAACTCTTCGCGCAGTAATATTATAGCTAGATCGTATGCACAACCACGAAACGAATAATATGTGCAGGACTAAAAAGGTCCCAAAGTGAGCAATTTTCTAGCCCTGTATTTGCCGTGGAGCACTCTTCCCTGCTGGTAGTTAAGGCGCACTGAATCGGTCAGCTCGTACTTTATCGTGCGGGTAGAGTTTTGAGTCGGCCGGTCATGCTTTGCGCCCCCGCGTTTTCTTTTTATTCTGGAGGTTCGGTAGGCTTTGATGGAAGTACTACGCATACTTTAGTTTGCCAAACGTTACAGGAAATAAAGGATCCGCGAGAGTCGCAACCTTCACGTAGCGCCATGAGTAGCGCAAGTAACGTACGTAGTAATTCCGTGTATCGGTCATTTACCGCTCGTCGCCTGCTGTTCGACCGTAGCCTATTTTCCCGAGATCAAATTTTACGCGCGGAATTTTCTAAGCGGTAGTGTACACCCAGTTTTGTTGTCCATGGCGTGAGCAAAGGACTCTCAGCGGTCGCCGCGAGGCGCGCACTCACGAGCGCTCGGCATTTTCCCGCTCTTTAAGGTTTCAGTTTTTTTTTTTTTTTTGCTAAAACCTTTGCGTTTGCTGTGAACGCTCGGCGGTCGCCGCGAGGCACGCGCTCACCAGCGCTCGGCATATTAGTATTGGTACTTTAATTATTCATTGCTAATTTAGTGGTAATTTATTGACAATGTTTAACGCGTTACACTCCACACACGTTACGCGCTACACATTACGGCCAGCTGCAACAGCTCTGCTGTTAAAAAATGCCAGGTATGCAATTCATTTTGTTAAGTGTTTTTTTTTTCTTTTGCAGGTTTCCTCTGCGTCCCAGAGGTTCATTAGCGTATAGCTATATCGCGAGTGCCCCCCCCCCCCTCTCCCCCATTTCAACCTGAGGACAGCCCGCAAGTTTCGAAGCGTTTCAGGAATGACCTCCTGAGAAACCCGCAAGATGCGAACCAACACGGATGTACTTTCAATGTTTGTGTTCACGAAGCCCCCCCCCCCCCCCCCCAAAAAAAAAAAAAAAGAGAAGAAACACGACAGCCTCCAACAGCTTCCCTGCCGGTGCCTCCCTGACTGCTTTTTCGATGCATAACGCGTAATAACGAAGTCGCCCGCAAATGTGGGCAACACATAAAGGTACACAGATCACTCGCCGCTCATTTTGCTGCGCTTAAATCTGAATACAAAAGGATCGCCGAGCCGAGAAAGCCCCTCACACGCTCCGTACCAAGCAATCCGGCGACCACCATCTCCCAACATGGCGTCGCGGGCTCGTTTCGTTTTTCTTCCGGTAGATGGCGGCACTTTTGCATAAGGTCTATCAAAACGGCACTTGTGAATTTGCTCTCAGGTTCACTGCGTGCGGCGTTAATCTTCCACCTTTCTTGATAGGTGAAAACGCTTTTCAGCGCAGTGTCAAATGTCATGCATCCATGCATAGTCGCAGTCTACGCCCGCGCTAGCTGGCTAAAGAGGACCGTGTTTGGTTACCTTATCATACTGTTTTTCAATAGTTGTACTGAAGTGTGATTATTGTAAATGATATCTTGAAAACGATATAGTGAAAACGTACAGCGACCGATATTTTAGTTTAGTCCATCCGTAGGTGCTCTGACGTGCGAATTTGTCGGTGTTGAATTAAGACAGGGATATGATCGTAGCAGCGATTGTCCGCGGCGACACGCCGGGACTCGTCGAATGCAGTGTCTGAAGAGCAGAATTTGATCGATTGATTCTGGGGTTTAACGCGCCGACGCAACGCAGGCGATGAGGCGCGCCGTAGTGGAGGGCTCCGGATTAATTTTGACCACCTGGGGATCTTTATCGTGCGCCGAAATCTCGTACACACGGGCGTTTTTGCTTTTCGCCTCCATCAGAAAAGCGGCCGCCGCGGCCGGGAATCGAACCCGCGACCAAGAGCAGGATTTCCAATGGAACGCACGACTGTAAAGTATTCGCTTAGATATGTTGGTACGCGTCAATGAAAACACGTAAGACATTGGCGTTCATAACTTCCACCAGTAATCGGCCCAACTTAATTAACATTTAAGAACTCCAGGAACCCCGAAGGGCGTCAAAATTGTCGTGTACAAAAAGCTGGGCTGACAGACTTTCGAACCAACAATTAGGCGAACATTACCTTATAGATTTTTTGCCAGTCGACGTAGCCAGAGGTGCCAAAGAGGTTGGGGAAATGTTTTGCCTGCGCACACAAAGCAGCGTAATTACGGCTGAGGCCGCTTTCCTACTTTGAACTATACTGCATATTGACCGTCAAAACTGGGCAGCTACTCGCGTTTCATGCAAAGATGAAAGTTGAAAGGCATCGAGATGCAAGAAGTGACCACATGCACTCTGTTTTGCTTTTGAGTGGTTTAATATATCAAATCTCAGAACGAAATTGGCTCCGAGCGTGATTATTTCATTGCAAATGTCCACCGACGATGGTCTCCTGCCGCCCTGCTACGTACGGCTCTCTCACTTCTCCCATAAGTGATGCAACTGCGAGTCATTCCGTTATGTTCTTGTTTTCACGCTCGCACTGCTCGAGAACCATCTGGCGGGAGGGCGCAGTATTTTCCTTTCTTTTGAAAGCGCTGTATTTTAGTTTTCCACCGCAAAAATCTATGTAGCTTGCATTCTTCTCTAAAAAATGTTTCTGTGGGTTATGTACTGATGTGCTGCCTCAATTACGCTTGAAATATCTTAGGGTCTTGCCACGCCATCGCATTTGGCATGTACAGCATCAAGCACAATTTCGAGCCCGCCAGGTTAGTGATCTTCATTGTAAAACACCGCAATAATGCACAGGAAATTAATTCCAATATACACTACCGTTACTACGCGGGTTTAAAATTACTAGCTGAACACACATGGTTATGCAACGTTAGTATCAAAGCAAACACAGCTTGGGGCTGAGCTCTTATCCAAATATTTTAGAATAAATTAAGATTAACGCGGGCGTAGTTGCAACCCACCGCCATTTGCACTGCCCACATCATCGACTTCAAAAAGGCTACCGCTGTTGGGGACATTGTTCAGGTCACTGCTGGCACCCCCACTCCCACTCCCACTTGTACTGCCACTTCTACCACCACCAACACCTGGCTTACTTGGAGTACCATACCCAGCTGTTCTGCTTGCCACCACGCCGGAATTTCCGCTAGCACCAGAACCAGTACATCTTCCAGCGACCAAACCAGAACCCACTACATGGTCGGAACCTGAATTCGGGCCAACACCGAAGCCTGTACTTCCTCCGCTGCCTAACCCCGGATTTCCTCTACTAACCAAATGGCCATTTACACGGCCGCCAAACGCCGCTCCTGCAGCACCGGGAGGTGAACTTCCAGCACCTTCATTTGTTACGCCTCGGTGCCGGCCTCCTCCACCCACGCCGTTACTGAGTCTACCTGGTGTAAAATTTCCGCCACCACCGAAACGAGCGTTTCCTACATTCGGAAAACGTGAATGGCCGGGAACACCAATTCCGATGCTGCGTGCACGGCCCGTCTCAGAATTTCCGGTTCCACTGAAACCGGAATTTTCTCTGCCGCCAAAACCACCTCCAGTGCCAATAGCAGCAGTACCTCCTGGGACTGAATATATTCCACTTCGCACCCGCTCGTTAGTTCTACCACCTACCGTGCTATCCAATCTACCTGCACGGGAAGGTTCAACAACAGGCAATCCAGCACTTCCTCGACTGCCAATTCCTGAGTTTATACCAACAGCCAAACTGGCACCACTGTTGGCACCTAAAAAAGAACTTCCCCCCACTCTTAAACCGACATTTTCGCTGCCCCCGGATCCGGTCGCTCCAACACGGATGGTAGAGGCTCCAGCGCCTCCATTGATTTCCCCTCGCCCGCGTCCATTACCTGCGTCGTTTACTCTGCTACCCAATCTACCTCGTCCGGAATGCCCGCCTGCACCAAAACGCGCACTGCTTCCACTGCCAAGACCTGGATTTTGGGGAGCAGCGGAGCCTACGCTCACCTCACCGCCTAAACGGGGAGCACCGGCGCCACTGAAACCGGAGTTTTCCAAACCACCGAAGCCAGGTCCCCCATCAACGGGAGTAAAATCTCCAGCATCTCCATTTTCGGCGCCTTGAAGTGGGTCGTTGGTTCCACCCCCTATTCTACCACTACTTTCATTTCGACTCATTCCGCTTTCATGACGACGAGCATTCATACCACCATTGCCATGAACTATTCTATGGCGCCGGGCGAACTGTTTCTTTCTGAGCCTTAGGCGACGAGCCCGGCGAGCTGCTTGAAGTTGACTGTGGCGTGCGGCCTGTTGTCGTTGCCTTTGTTGGAGTTCACGTCGCCTCCCTTGGCGTTGACGTCGACTTTCCTGTAGTCGACGTAGCCTTTCCTGGAGTCGACGTCGCCTTTCCAGGAGTTGACGTCGTCTTTGCCGTAGTTGACGTCGCCTTTCTTCCCGCTGCTTTTGCATTGCTGCAGCGCGTGCCCGAAGCATCGCACTTCGTGATGTGGGTCCGTTTGAGTGCCCTCGAAATCCACGTGTGGGGTGCGTATTTTGGCGGAGCTCGCTATTTCGCCTAGAACTTCCGGCTCCAGAAATTAAGCCATTGGAGCTTTCAGTGTTTCCAAAATTGTCTCCAGTGAGCCCAATGTTTTCCGGCGTTCCTCTACTGAAGCCACCGCCAGAACCTTCATTTCTAGAACGTGAGCTACCACCCGAAGTTCTGCCTGATGCCGAAGCCGATCTTCCGGAACCTAAAGATTCATGTAAAGACCCGTCCACTTCGCCGGCACCGCTTTCATCAACACTTGTTCCGTAGTCACCGCTGAAAGGGGCACCATAGATACCGTCAGAGTTGCTACCAGAAGTTGGGTGAAGTAAATCAGTAGTGGTTGCCCCTGGACGTCCTCTAAAGTTACCAGTATGAATGTTTTCGAAGCGCAGATTCACTCGAGTCTCAGCAGGTCCACCCGAGGCCGAGGTTTCACTGTACGCTGCACCAGTGTTGCCTACACCAGTTCTTCCGTTATCGCCAAGGCCTCCATTGTCAAACAGAGAATATCCGCCATTGCTGTTTCCATCAATGCTACTGCAGCGAGCGCCTGCACAGAACAATCGGTAATATTTTAAAGTCGTCTCTTCTACATACAGTGTAGTTTGATAGACTAAAACGAAGTGGTGGTTGACCACCCAGATGTTCTTGGAATCGCTTCGTCTGGTGAATTATTTTGGTCATGTTCTTAAACATGGAGATTAAGTGGGCTGGAATATATAATGTATACTTTTCCTGTAATAAAGATTATTATTATTGTTTGTTTCTTGCAATATGTTTCTTGTATTTTGTTTTCATGTAACTATCTGTGCGCCAGCAGCCTCTGGCTGTTCCTGGGCACGTAAATAAACATGATTGATTATTATTATTATTATTATTATTATTATTATTATTATTATTATTATTATTATTATTAATATTATTATTATTATTATTGAAGACGCAAACGGCAGCACGTCTTGTCTCAAAAGTATTCCTTCCCTTTGGTGTCGACGAATGAGAAATGACATTATCTTTCTTTATAAACTTCTTCATGGTGATATTTTGTGTGATGACTTGGTTGCACTTATCAATGTCAACTTGCCGAACAAACTTTTCCGAAGATTTCGAACTTTCAGAACAGATGCTTTAAGTAAACGATGCTCGTCCATCTACAGAATACAATGTGCATATAATGAATATTCCGATCGTCTTGATATATTCCAGAGCTCTTTGTCTTTGTTCTCTAATGAATTGAAAACTGTTGTAACTTAAGTGCCTTTATGTCATTTATGTGCCGTATTTCTGTTCCGTATTTATTTTATGCAAATCATCATCTTGCTTGTTTGTTTTTCACTTTTCCTGATTTTGTGTTGCTTGAATTTCTGTCGGTTTAAGTGTCAGTGCTTGTAACGCTGAACTTCGTTTTTCCATTTTGAAACTTCCTGACATTTTGTTACAAAACCTTTGTTTTATGTGTATAATCTATCTCCGTCTTGTGCATTGAGTATTTGCTTGTGTATTTTCAATTTTTCACGTGCCTTCAACGTTTTGCTGGCCGGGTGTCATGGCTTCTAACACTAGGCTTCCTTTTTTTTTTTGCTGTTTTGCTGTTTGCTTTCTGGGATCTCTGTAACTATTTTATCTTATTGTTTCTTTCATATATACGGTTTTTCTGTGTTGTGTTGTCTTGATTTTAGTTTGTTTTTATGAATGCTTGTATATGGTGTACCAGTACCAAGACCCTAGGGTTGTTCCTGGGCACCAAAAATAAAGGTTGATTGATTGATTGATTGATTATGCTGTCCATACTTAGACATCGCTTCCCTCGCTAGTATCACCGTCTTGATTACGGACCACGGTACTTGCAAGTGCTGCCTGATCTAAAGGCTAGGCGCGATACAGCTGACCTCTTATTTCTTTTTAAGCTCATACATGGACAAATTAGCAGTGCCGAACTTCTTTCTGAGCTCCAGCTAACAGTGCCTCTTAAAACCACAAGAAAATGTCATTCTTTTCGTGCTCTCAGCTCCTGTAACCAACATTTCTCGCTGTTCAGGCTGCAGAGCACGTGTAACTTCTGTTCTGCAGACGTAGATATTTTTAACAGCTCCCTCAATCAGTTCAGTTCACACACTTGCAGAATTTTCTTTCGCTAATACGCTCCCTCTTATTCTCTTACATGGAACTATGTGTAATATTTCTTTGCTCCGTCATACTGAATGGATGTTGTTCTGGTTATAGAAACTTCTTTTTACCTGCTTGCCTTGCTATTACCAAGTAGGCTGTTTATATGAGTTTTTTTGTTGTTTTTAATTTTATGAATTGCTGCTATAACGTTACACGATTATCTGTAGTGCGCAGATGTTCTGTTTCATCTGTACGATGTAGCTACGAATTCTGTTGTATCCTGTCAGTTTTGTTTGTGTTCATTGCATGTAGTGTATACGCTATCTACGTTTCGTAGTGGTTTGTACGGTATACTTTGTAATATACATTGTAAAATTTATTTTTTTATTGTATGTTTTTACTCTTTTATCTTTTACGTTGTCAAAGTGTTCTTTCCTTTCACTTTTTTCCCCTTTTTTCACTTATATCCATCTGTCTGATAGCACGAAGGCCTCACGGCTATTCCTGGGCACAATAAATATACATGATTGATTATTATTATTAATATTATTATTATTATCGTTTCTTTCATGCAGCGAGCGTCCGAAGCGGTTCAGCATAGGAGGCAGCTTGATACTGTGTACTTTGACCTGAGCAAGGCTTTTGATGTGGTCAGTCACCCATTGTTAATTTCTAAACTGTCACTCCTGAACATTGATAATTCGATTCTTCACCTGCTAATTAGTTACTTGCGTGGGCGGACCTGCTACGTAAATGTTAACGGCCAGCAATCCTATCGTTAGTGCGTTTCAAGTGGTGTGCCACAGGGGTCTGTTCTAGGCCCTCTTTTGTTTTCTTTATTTGTCAATGATGTTTCTGCTGCTATAAGGCATTCTTCTTTTTTACTTTATGCTGATGACATGAATATTTTTAGGGAAGTTTCGTCTCTTAGCGACTGCGGGCATTTGCAAAGAGACGTGGATGCATTTACACTCTGGTGTAAAGAGAACGAACTGATAGTGAACGCCGCGAAAACCAAAGTGTGTCATACACGCGTAAAACAGATTGCCTGCTTTATCACTACTCAGTTCACGATGTTACTTTGCCTCGAATCTCGACGACAACTGATCTTGGAGTGCTCTTTGATAACCAGCTAACTTTTACACCGCACGTTCGATTCATCAAACAGCAAGCTCTCCGCCGCTTGGGCATGGTCTGCCGGATGTCTAAAGAATTCCGTAGTGCAAAGTCCTTCCTGAAACTGTACTCAACTGTCTGTCGTCCCGTGCTGGAATATGCCTCGGTTATCTGGAATGGTACATGCAAATCTAACAGCAGGGCCATTGATAAAGGTCAGAATAAGCTGCTGTCCATACTTAGACATCGCTTCCCTCAAGAGTATCACTGTCTTGACTCTGGACCACGGTACTTGCAAGTGCTGCCTGAGCTAAACGCTAGGCGCGATACAGCTGACCTCTTATTTTTTTTAAGCTCATACATGGACAAATTAGCAGTACGCAACAGCTTTCGGAGCTCCAGCTAAGAGTGCCTATTAAAACCACATGAAAATGTCATCCTTTTTGTACTCTCAGCTCCTGTAACCGACATTGCCCGCTGTTCAGGCTGCAGAGCACGTGCAACTTCTACTCTGCAGACGTAGATATTTGTAACAGCTCCCTCAATCAGTTCAGTTCAGACACTTCCAGAATTCTCATTCTCTAATATGCTCCCTCTTATTCTCTTACATGGAACTATATGGAATATTTCTTTGCTCCGTCATACTGAATGGATCTTGTTCTAGTTATAGTAACTTCTTTTTACCTGCTTGCCTTACTGTATAGAGAGTATGCTGTTTATATGACTCTTTTGTTGTTTTCCATTTTATGGATTGCTGTGATAAGGTTACACGATTATCTGTAGTGTGCAGATGTTCTGTTTCATCGGTACGATGTAATTACCAATTCTGTTGTATCCTGTCAGTTTTGTCTGTGTTCATTGCATGTAGTGTATACGCTATCTACGTTTTGTAGTGGTTTGTACGGTATACTTTGTATATACATTCTAAAAGTTTTTTTTTCTACTCTTTTATTTTATACGCTGTCAAAGCGTTCTTTCCTTTCAATTTTTGTTTTCGTTTTTTTTACCTGTATCCATCTGTGTACCAGCACCAAGGCCTCACGGCTGTTCCTGGGCCCAATAAATATACATGATTGATTGATTGATTGATTGATTGATTGATTGATTGATTGATTGATTGATTGATTGATTATTATTATTAACTACTTCACCACCCCGCCGCGTTGCCGGAAGGAGTGCGTCACAGCTCAGGGCAGCCTTTTTTTGCCAAGCTGTAAACAAGGAAGTGTTGCCTTCGCCTACGTCTGCTCCGCTGCAGTCGGTGTCTTCGGCTTCTCCTGCACTGCCTCCTACTCCGTCCCAACTTTCCCCGGTGCATTCTGCGCCTGTGCTTGACTTTCTCCCTCCTACTGTTGAGAAGAAGCGTCGAAGCCGGGCATGTGTAGGTGCATCGGACACATGTGGACTGGTCGTCGTTCCGCAGCCGAAGCACCCCAAAGCAATGTTCGTTTCAAAGCTTTCTCCGTCCACGACCTCTGCTAGTCTTAATGCCCATCTGTCAACCTTAGGTGTCTCGCCCTTGAACTGCCGACGACTGAAGACTAAATTTGACACATACGCATCCTTTTATATTTCTGTCAGTGAAGAGTTTTTTGAGCGCTTGAATGACCCCGCTGTTTGGCCGAAACACTGCCTCTTTAAGGAGTTTCGAGGCATGTTTTGCGAAGGCATGCTTCACAGCTCTGAGCGCAACACACCAGAAAAAGAATCATGACTAGTTTAGATGTTTTTATCAGAATGTGCGAGGTCTTCGAACTAAGGCGACTGAATTTTTTGGTAATGTTCTGGCTTCTTGCTTTCCGTTAATAGCTATATCTGAAACTTGGTTGTGCCCTGATATTCTATCCAGTGATTATTTTCCTCAAAATTACCATGTATATCGTAATGATCGTGCCGTAACGGGATGCAAACTAAAGGGGGGCGGGGTACTTCTCGCAGTTAACAAATCTCACGCGTGTGTGCTAAGTAGCGATATTGAAAACGCAGGTGAGCCTTTATGGGTCGAAATTCATATATCTAAAACTGAAAACTTCTAGTTGGTGCTTTTTACGTTCCTCCTGATGTAGTTCCTGACGCGTTGAATAAGTTAGTCTCCTCCATTGAACAGGTGCTCACTACTCATTGCGACCTCAAGGTCCTCCTCCTTGGAGATTTTAACGCTCCTGGCGTTCATTGGAGCAACCTCACCTGTTCCCACTACAACCACCACTTTCAACAGAAGGGTAATAGGTTACTAGATTTTTCGTCTTTCACTTCCATGGCACAGCGCAATCACACAAAAAACTGCAGTGGAAACATTTGGACCTGTGCTTTTCAAACTTCGATGGCGTTAGTGTGTCGCGCTCTGATTGTTCTTTAGTAATACCCGACAAATATCATCCTCCTCTTTCTATTTCCTGTTGCCTTCCTACAATGCTCCACCGTTCTGTAATTTCAAGCAATGCGCAACCTCGCTACGCTTTCGCCCGGGGAGATTACGTTGGGCTGTATGGCTACTTTTCTGCTGCCCCTTGGTCAACAGTCATTGACCACTCTGATGTCAATGAACAAGTTGACCGTTTTACTGAGATTGTGCTTTTGGGTATGAAGAAATACATCCCGCAATATTTACCACAGAAGTTCAAGTTCCCACACTGGTTTTCTTCTGAATTGCGGGATGCCCTGAAACTCAAGGGAAAGTGCGCACAGAAAGATGAAGCGCTCTGGTGCGAATCAGTTCGCTCAGGAGTTCCGGCGCCTACGTGCCCTATGCAAAATATTGCACAAGCGTGATCATGCTTTGTACCTGGCGTCAGTTGAAGCTAAAGCAACTCATCAGCCGGGAGCCTTCTGGAAGTACATTCATTCTAGATCTAGTACAACTAAAGAATCTATTCGTCTACTGGATTCCAACGGCGATGAGGTTGCAGATGCGGCCGACTGCTTTGCTCGTCAGTTTTCTTTTTTGTTTGGGCTTAGCGGTGGTAGTGATGACGGCAGCGTCTCTTGTCACCAGGACGGTAACTCCGCTTGTTTCAAATTGGATGAGAACACCGTGCGGACCAGCATCAAGCGGCTAAAGCCCTCGTTTTCTAGTGGGCCAGATGGAAGTTCCTGCTGCAATTCTAAAAACGTATGCAAATATATTCGTTCCTGTGCTCACCTCAATACTTAATAACTGTCTCCGGTCTGGCACGTACCATCGCTCATAGAAAACCTCTCGTGTATTCCCTGTTTTCAAGTCAGGCCCAAAAACTGACCCCATGAACTGTAGGCCAGTGTCGCTCCTTTTTTCTGCCTTTAAAATATTCGAGTTATCTCTTCATACGGTCTTGTCTTTCTCACTTAAACACGTCCTCATTCCTAATCAACATGGCTTCATGCGTGGTCGCTCAACTTCCACAAACCTCGCATGCTTCATGGAGCAGGCTGTCCCAGCAGTCGTTGGTAGAAGCCAGCTTGATGCGGTCTACTGTGACATGAGCAAGGCCTTTGATGTAGTCAACCACTCGTTATTGCTTGCCAAGCTCATTCTGTTAGACGTTCACGCTTCTTTAGTGGGTCTTATACGTTGCTATCTCCAGGAGCGATATTGCTATGTAAGTGTTAACGGTCAAACATCATTTAGGTACAAAGCAACCAGTGGTGTACCCCAGGGCTCCGTTCTGGGCCCCCTTCTTTTTTTCCATTTTCATTACCGATGTTGCTTCTGCCATTCAAAATTCTTCTTTTTTGTTGAATGCTGATGATATGAAAATCTTCACAGAAGTGCGTAATTTTCAGGGCTAATTCTCTGCAGGCTGATATCGTGTCATTCCATCGTTGGTGCACCAAAAACGACTTAATTTTGGACCCCTCAAAAACGAAAGTTGTTTCCTATAGTAGGAAAACTCAACAGCTGCAATACTCCTATAAAATAGCAAGCACTGCACTGCCGAGGGTGACCGAAATTCGGGACTTGGGAGTACTATTTGATTCTTCTCTGACTTTCTCTTCCCACGTTACACAAATTACCGGACGCTCTCTTCGATGTCTGGGTGCTGTTTGCAGGTATTCTAGAGAGTTTAAAAGTCCTCTTCCTTTCTTAAAGTTGTATTCGGCTCTCTGCTTACCTCTTCTCGAATACGGTTCTGTTGTTTGGAATGGAACTTGCAAGTCCAATAGTGACCGCATCGAAAGGGTTCAAAATAAGTTCCTTTCTATCTTTGAGCACCGTTTCCGTCATGTACAAGAAGACGCAAACGGCAGCATGTCTTGTCTCAAAAGTATTCCTTCCCTTTGGTGTCGACGAATGAGAGCTGATATTATCTTTCTTTATAAACTTCTTCATGGTGATATTTTGTGTGATGACTTGGTTGCACTTATCAATGTCAACTTGCCGAACAAACTTTTCCGAAGATTTCGAACTTTCAGAACAGATGCTTTAAGTAGACGACGCTCGTCCATCTGCAGAATACAATGTGCATATAATGAATATTCCGATCGTCTTGATATATTCCAGAGCTCTTTGTCTTTGTTCTCTAATGAATTGAAAACTGTTGTAGCTTAAGTGCCTTTATGTCATTTATGTGCCGTATTTATGTTCCGTATTTATTTTATGTAAATCATCATCTTGCTTGTTTGTTTTTTACTTTTCCTAATTTTGTGTTCCTTGAATTTCTGTCGGTTTAAGTGTCAGTGCTTGTAACGCTGAACTTCGTTTTTCCCATTTTGAAACTTCCTAACATTTTGTTACAAAACCTTTGTTTTATGTGCATAATCAATCTCCGTCATGTTCATTGAGTATTTGCTTGTGTATTTTCAATTTCTCACGTGCCTTCAACGTTTTGCTGGCCGGGTGTCATGGCTTCTAACACTAGGCTTCCTTTTTTTTTGCTGTTTTTGCTTTCTGGGACATCTGTAACTATTTTTACTTGATTCTTTCTTTCATATATATGGTTTTGTGTGTTGTGTTGTCTTGATTTTAGTTTGTTTTTATGAATGTTTGTATATGGTGTACCAGTACCAAGACCCTAGGGTTGTTCCTGGGCACCGAAAATAAAGGTTGATTGATTGATTGATTGATTGATTGATATTATTATTATTACGTGTGCACTCTTGTGATGAGGAAAATGTATGTTCATCCATTCTTGATTGATGTCACGGCGAGAGCATTGGCATTCCATAGCGAGTAGTGGAAGCTTTGCCAATTTGTAACCAGGGTGGTCGTATTTGAAATGTTATTTTTGAAAAGAACAACCTCTTTTAGCCTGTTAGCGAGCGAACCGCCGTGGTGGCTCACTGGCTAAGGCGTTGCGCTGCTGAGCACGAAATCGCGGGTTCGATTCCCGGTACCGGCGGCTGCTTTTCTGATGAAGGCGAAAACTAAAAATGCCCGTGTGTTCGAGACTTCGGCGTAGGTTAAAGATCCCTAGGGGGTCCAAATTAATCCGTAGCCCTCCACTACGGCGCGCCTCATCGCCTGCGTTTCGTCGGTGCGTTAAACCCTACAATCAATCAAATCAATCAATAGTTTGCGTACGTCTGGTAGGACAAAGCACACGTATTTTTAAGAAGGGATATCTTTTTGGTAATGCTGCTTTACTGCAGGAGTCATCTAGTAGCGCCTTGTGATGGCGCGACATTTTGTTTCAGTCAGTGCAGGTGGTGCTGTGCTGGTGGGATGCAGAATTTTAATTAAACATTGTTATATTCTCCTCTGTGTACCTAAACCAACATTAAAGAAACCAAACTGTGCTTAACCGCCAAAGCAGTGCGTAGAACTAACATAAGAAGCACTTCTGCAATTAAACATTCAAGACTTAAAAGGAAGTGAAGCTACTGGCGCTTGAACCTTGGAGATTTAGGAGATAAATGCTGCGACTCTACCAACTAGGCCACAGAGGCCGGACAGCACGCTGGTTTTAGTAATTTATCAAGTACATTGCCGGAGAGTTCAAATCTTACCAGTAGGGGTAGGTAGTTTTAACAGGAAGTGATCGGCCTGCACTGCCTTGGAAACAGAATGTCGCATTATGGCATCCTCGCCCCGGCATGAGCGATTCCGACAAAGATGGGAACGATTATTTCTCGTACATCGCGCAGTTTCTAATTCCGAGCAGGGGGCCGTGCCATCTCAAAGATTATTATCCGTGTTTTTCTTTACTGGTAATAATGAGGCAGACACCGCGATTTTCCTACCCGCGGATACAGCCAACTCTGTAAAAAAAAAAGGGGGTGGGGGGGCAGTGCTCCTCTGAATGTCTTAAAAAGACTTCCAAACAAACCGTATTGCTTTGCACCTCAGCACTCGTAAAACGCCTTTTACAGTCCCTTTTTTCCCTTTTAGAAGCTTTGCGTTCGCTCTAATTTTGCAAGAAGCAATGCAATTCACAATATGGCTAGGGCAGGGAGCAACTACTGTTGACGTTTTGGCGTTTTCAAGTAAAGGTGCAGTCGCAAAGTAATTTCCCCGCGCGCATGTTCTTGGTCGTAGCAACGCACTTTATAGAATGGTTCTTCCACCAATAGCTTTCGCCAGTGGAGCTGGATAAAAGTGAGACCAAGTACCGAAATGCTAGTTTGGGTAATCGGAGGACACCCGTCCACCGAAGAGCCTGAAGGGGCAGTAGAAAGTCGAAAAACACCAAACTGATTAACGCTCACATTTCAGGAATAAAAAAAAAAAATGACTGTAGCACTGAGTGCGGAATCGCGCCCTTACTCATGCGGTCGGTCTGAGCGGATCTGTAAGGCAGACACAAGGGTTCGCGGTGATGCAAACAATGCTGCACACAAGCGGTGCAAGGCAATATTACATTCCCCAGGCTAAGTACAACTCGGTTGCCCTGATGATAGAAGAATGAAAATATACTGCGTTAACATACAGCACCAACGAGAGTGTGCCTGAATGAAGGTCGTGCAAGCTGAAAAAAAATTAACGCTGGACAGACTAAGGGTCCTAACCTGAAATGGTGAACATAAAATATCGTGTATCTCAAGGGAGCGTTCTAGGGCCAAATTATTTATTTATTATCTATTTGTAAATACTGCAGCCCCACTTGGGGCTATGGCAGGAGTGAGCATACAACATAATACGTTCGAACAGCATATAAACAGAGCGGTGGAAGAATATAACAAAAGCACAATCACGACGAATCAGAAATGACGACTCTATAAATTTCTCGAGTGGAAGGGAACGGGTGTCACCAGTCAATCCGTTCCAGTATTCGGAAGATAGGTTATTCAACCTATATGTTATGCTAAAGACATTTTTGTGTTGACACATCTGTAAAATACATCATACACGCTCATCATAGTATATGTTTGTAGCATGAATATCGATGACGTAATCGAGGAGTGAAACGTTGTAGTTAACAATATGCACCTGTGTTTGAAATCAAACTGTGTTCGAATCAATTCTTTAAAAAACTAAAATTCGTATTTTCCGCGCTGAAAAATGAGAATTTAAGCTTCACAAAAATGTTAGTTATGCGGGTAAAAAGATAGCGTTTATATACGAGCATAATATCCTTTGGGTTACATTTTCTTCAAATGGAGTGGGATGCGCACATCGATACACTTTGTTGTAAACTATCCGCAGCTGCCGGGGTCTTTCCGTGTTGGTGGCGTTTTTTGCAGTGCACTCGAAACTTCTTGTTTGTCATGGCTTGCTTTCTGCCATTATTAAATACTGCAGTGTGGGTTGGATGACTACTACAGAAACAAAACAGATAAAATTTTCATCTTGCAAAATAAAATCATCGCAACATAGCTGACACTGATTATTTCTCCTCCACACATAACCTGTTTGTCCAATATAGTATTGATAAAGTCTGAAACATTGATAATTTTCGACTACTGTGAATTTTTGGTTCTTAATTCTGTACGCAGAAAATGCTTTCCGGCTTCAGTTGCCTCTTTCACAGCCGGTATAAAATGTGTTGCCACGCGAAGCACATATGAATGGTTCTTATCTTGTTATAGAACCAGTTTTAACTTTCAAGTGCCCCACCACAATCTACTATTCCTTCCAACAGCTACAACTTTCTGACATTCAAAGAAATGCTACAATATTCTGGGAACCTTTAAGTGGCTGTTCCGTGCATTTTTAGCTCGTTTACGCGGGGGGAGGGGGGGGGGGGGTGCACTGCGATTGCCGAACCGAACGGACGCGTTCATATGCTCCTTCCTCAATGAACTTTTTCGCAGTGCTAATTAGCTCCGCCACCACAGTTTTCTCTTCAGCAATTTGTTCGTGAAGTCGAAAGACACCGACGCGATTCCCATTGTTCCGGAGGAAAAATCTTTTTCACGGAAGTTTCGAACCTTTTGTGCCACCGCCATGCGGACTACTGGTAACCCTAGGCGTGCCCGCGAGCGCTAGGCCTCGCCATCGCACCTGCTGCGACCCGCCGGCTCGGCGGGCACCGCGCTGCTCTGAGGTGGAGCCGTCCGCTCGGACCACGTGAACTCTGAAGCAAAGAGTGCGTGCGAGTGATGGGAGAGAAATCTCACCGAAGAATATTACGAAGACGCCAGATGGAAACTCGCGGGACAGCGACGGTCGAGGAACCGCCAAGGCGGACCCGACACGAAGCTTGCCGGCAGCAACTCCCAAGGCAGGAAGCCAACAGAGTCGCCCAAGAACTTGAAAGCGTCAATCGTCAAGGCTGCAAGAAGCGGCAATGCCGCCCGAGGAAATCAAGGTAATCGTCAACCCGAGAGGAGGCCTGGATATCGCCAAGACGGGTACCACGACGGTTGCCGCTGCCATACTCGTCGCAGCCGAAGTCACACCGAGGAAAGCTGCTCGGACACGATATGCCCGAATACGCAGAAAAACACCATGGGTATCAGGACGCCCAAAGAAGAGAACGCTAGTCGCTACGAAAGAATTCAAGAAATCAACATCCAAGGCAAGCTGCACGAAGTCAACGCGTAGCGCACAGCCCCGCACGACACCGTCAAAGTGTGATCAGGGGTATTCCAACCGACGTAAGCCCAAGAGAAATCGATGCCAATATTGTCAATGCAAGGAATCTACTGGCCCTGGCTACGAAACGAATTGGGAGCTCGACAACGGTCATTGTTGCATTCAGCAGACCGAAGGTGCCCAATTTTGTCAAGTACGGAGTCACGCTCATGCCGAGCCATATATACCACAAACAACTAGACGTCTGCCACCAGTGTAGACGCATCGGACACAGAAAGGACGTATGTCCAACGCCGACAAACCGGATCTGCAGGGGATGCAGTCGTCAGAAACACCGAGGAGGGCCACCCATGCACCCCCAAATGCAAGCTGTGCGGCGGAGACCCCTTAACCGCCGACAGAAAATGCAAAGCAGATACAAGACCCCGTACGTAGTGCGCAAGCGACAGTGGGAGCGGTGAAAGGTCGGAAGCCATGTCTGTCGAGCAACGACTTCCTACCACTCGGGCAACCAGCTGCACACAAGTCGAGAACGCCTTCGAGGAACCGCTCGCAGTCACAAGAGGAGAGCAAGAAGAAAATATAGTCGCGATGCTAATGACCCTAAAGTCAAGTGATCCCCGTTGAGAGACAGACTCAGCTGGGCCTACACTGCGCGTGCAACCACAAGAAAGACGACGATCAACACAGAACAAGCAACCGAAAAAAAGAAGAGCGAAACATTCGAGGCGCTAAGACGGGAGAACGCGGCCATGAGAGCCACCATTCAAAGCCTGACCAAAGAAATCACGGACATCCGCAATGAGATTGGCAACAAGGAGCTACTGAAGAATACGGCGAGCACCAATAAGCTGACGAGGCCGCTCCGTCCAAGGAGCCCGCACTGAAAAAAAGGCCAGTAGAAAAACACAACGCCACGCACAGCGTCGGTAATAACAATGTATGATTATGCGAGGCGGAACTAGGAAGAATCGAAGAAATGATGGTGGCAATGAAGAACTCCATCGAATCTACCCAAACCACACTCTCAGAGCAAGCCAACAGGTACAGCGTCCTCGAAAGAATCAGCAACTAATGATGAGCCACCCAATCTTCGCACAGATGCAGAAAACCCAAGGTCCCCAAGTGGCCACAACCTAACGACTTTCACCTCGGACAAACACGGCCTCCAACTACCAAGCATAACCGTATGGCAATGGAACTGTCGCGGCTTCCAGAGGAACAGGCAGTACTTAAACAACACATAGAGAGCACGCTCGACGCAAACCGACGTGCTGCTACTGCACGAAACGCTCACGAATACACCATCCCTTACCGGTTACACAGCGCACGTGAGCCCGGCCAATGGCAGAGGCCTGTGCGCCCTGGTCAGAAGGGAATTACTTTCATCGAACATGAACTGAAGTTCGTCAAGACCGAACACACCCTGACAGAACTCATCCCAACAAGGCAC